>VWZG01004343.1:100010-120712 GCA_013396735.1 Grallaria varia | reverse complement strand
TCTGTGTTTCTATGATTCTGTGATAAAGTTCATTCCCTTAACATCAGTGCCATAATTTTTGCATGGTAAAGTACTTAATCTCTTAGAATCCTAAATAGAAGGACTTTTATTTTTAATTACTATAATAGTTTGGTTATTTAATTTTGAATCATTATTTTCTCCAGAAAAAATTGATCTGCAATACTGAAGCTAGTTAATTTCCATCATAATTCAGGATTCACATTTCTTGGCTGAGCCAACAGAAATGGAATGCTAATAGCTGTAGTTTTGCAGCTGTCAAAAAAAGCCTGGTTGATATACATCTGAAGGAGAGCTGTTTTTTAAGATCAAATCTTTCCAAAACTCCCTTCTTACACACAAGTAACAAACATAACTCAGAAATATTCTTAATGAATTGAAGTTGAGTATGAAAAGACAATGTTTATAGATAATTCAAATTCCACAGTGTTCAAAGCATCATGTTACAAAAGTAATCTCATTTTAAATGAACAATTATGGCACTGTTGTATTTTCTAACACTTCCAAAGTGAGAGAGCACTTTTAAACCTGAGCAACTAACACTTAGGTAAAGCATTTGTAACGGTGCAGGTTTACCTTACTAAATAATGACAATCCTGATTTCTTTAACTCCGTTAGTTACTCCAGCCTCCTGGTGTAGACAACAGAAAGAAGCAGGCACTTCATTGTTTTCCAAACTGTGTCCAAAACAGGTCTGATGAACAGTAACCTCTGAGTGCCTATTCTTCTCCATTTCACTGGGTAGCGTAAGAAAGGACATCTCTGAGAGTTTTACTCTTCTTATTGTATTCCCTAGAGCCAAATTTTCATCTGTATTTTGGTCTTTTTATCTGAATAAAATAGAAAAGTAAGCTGGCCTTCCTTTTTAGACATTGCAATTCTTCCAAAGTCTTTAATAACTATTACAAAATGAGTTTTCTTTTAGTATCTGATGTTGTTCACTCTCTTTTCAAATAAACCATCTTGCAGGGTATCTTGTCTTCGACTTCTTTTCCTCTGGAATAATAATAATTTTGTCTGAATAATAGGAAAGCTAATGAGCCATAACTTTGAGTTAGTTTGTAATAATTCACCTGAATTTTGTCTGATACAGTTTGTGCTATAGGAGGGCTGGAACTAAAGACAGAGACCATGATATAGATGCAATACATGCACATTTATTTCCCTGAAGTCACTACATTTGCACTGTCAGAAAAGAGAACAGAATCACAGCACAGATGCCACTGCTTTATTATCCAAAATCTATGTCTGCTCTTAAATTTTTGTCTAGGAGATACATAGATGAGTCAGGTTCAAAGACAATTTTAGACCCAATGCTTTATACAAACTGCAGTAGATCCAACAAAAAGAATTACTCTTGGTAGGCAGGGGCAGGAATTTGGCCAAGAGACTTCTTAGAAATCACCTGGATCATTCAAAGAGGAGTTGCTCTGGTTTGATTTGTTCTCATTTTTCATAGAAACATTAAAAACAGTTTTGGAATGGAATCAAGAAATTTCTTAACATCTTGGAATTTTTATTAGAGGGGAATATCATTTCCCCTTTGGTTTTATGAGTAGCTGCTTTCACTTTTTTAGCTACATATTTATAATCCACACAAGTAAGTGTGAGAAGATAAACTGAACACTTGATGGATCACTTAACCAGAATCGACTGTGAATGAAAAAAATAATTTTGTTACAGCAGAAAGTAAAAAACTGATTAGTGAGATTTTCTTCCAGTTCCAAGATCCAAATGAGTCAGAAATATAAACAAAACAAAATAAAAAGATAAATGTATTTATATAACCACTGTTAGCAGAAGAATCTAAGTATTGACTATTCACTGTCCATAGGTTGGAAATATCACCAACACGTTCATACCCCAAACTAAGTATTATCCTAGGACTTTGTTCTAGTATAAAACAATTTTAATTACTTACAATTTTTACACAGGAAAGGAGAAAAAGGCTTGCAATTCTCATAAAGATGCAACACAGAAAATGATTTTTTTTTTAGACTAGGAGAAACTCATTTCACACCAGAGAATGATTAATGCTTCATAAGCCCAGAGCCAACTACTCATAGGAATTTTAAGTCCCCAGGTTTCCCATAGAAATCTCATCTTTGACTTTCTTCCTTGGAAAGCTGCATAACCTCTTCAGATGAGTATCAAAATTAAAGAGAAGGGGCTCCTACAGACATGGAAGTCCTTCGATGGAGCCGGACAAGACAGAATTTCCAGAAATTCCCCAACACCTGCCTGCCTGGTACTTCTGCCAGGCAGAGAACACAGAAGATCATGCAGTGCCTCTCACTACAGTTCCCAAAGAGTGCCTCAGCACTGTATCATCTAGGTAAGCCACATGCAGAAGACTTTTCTGGATTGGCAAGAAGCTGTAGGTCAGGACAGAGGTGGAAAGAGCCCGTGTGCACAGCCGTGCTCCTGAGCTGCAGCAGCCACCAGACAGCTTTCTCCACAGAGAGGAGCTGCCCTGACCAGATGTTCGTCCAGTGTTAATGCCACAGTATAACAGCAGACACATGTCTGACCACTTTTCCCATGTGCCAGACATCTGCCTCTGCTTTGGGCAGAAACAGGAACCTCTCTGCTTTCCATCCTCTTCACAGCGCTCTTGAAATGGTGTCTGCTCTGGGTACCTCTCATATGGCAGATTGCATCCTTCAAGTGTGTTGGGACAGATACCCAGCTGCCTGTGTACACTGCCTCAGCTCTCCCTATTTAGGGTGTGGGTGTTCTTGTCAGACTCTTTCCTACTCATTTTGGCCCTGGTCCTGCACCCTTGCAGTTCCCTCACTCGAGATGTCAGTACCACAGGCCTGAAAAATCAAGCAATTTACACAGCAGGCTCATTTACTGTAATGGCAGGTGCAGAGAGAGGAAAGAAGGGAAACGTACTTTTAGTTACAGATGTAGAAGTGTAGTGCATTGCAGGTGCAAGTAACTAAATTTCAGGGCAATTAACTAAAATCAGTCTGCAGAGGTGTTACAAAATGCCTAGAGATGCAAAATATTTTTAATAATTTCATCAGAATTCTTAACTCTTTTTTGTTAAAACCAATTATTACCATAGTTTATCCGTTTTCCACTGGGCATTGAAAAGATCTAGACATGTCATATAACAAAAGTGTCATAAATTGGGCACCAGCCTGAATTTCCTCCACCCAAATCTATCTCACCTACACTTGAGAAACCTCTTGAATATTTCCCATACACAGCTGAACTAGAATTTGCAAGTACTGAATATCTCAGGAGAATGCCAGATCTTATCAGACGGTCTAAGAAGGTCTAGTGAAGTCTGGATAAACAAGCAGTGTTTTGGTTGTCTTACTAAACTATATTTTCGAAGTTCAGCCATCACTTATCACAGTCTGATAGCTTGTCAGAGATCATTGCAAAGAATTCCCCACTGTAAATAAAAGCTGTGTGAATACAACTAGTTATAATACTTTGGATTTAAATGGATGTATTTTTGGCTAGAGGGTTCTGTCAACATTTATCAGGGAGATGGGTGTACATTTTATGTTGTTTTGGTTCCACAGCTAATTTGGACGGCAAAATGAGATTTCCTTGTAATGAGTACAAAGCCACCTGCTTTGTCTCTTTGGAGGAATTTAAAATATTTAACATATGAAGTATATCATAAGAGTTCTCATAAATATCATCAGGAAAGCTGTCTAGGCATAGAGATCTCCTGAGTAAAAGAATCAGTATTTAATAGCTCCCTTAATCTCACTTAATGTTAATGGACAATTGGAGGAAACTACTCATCTGGAAACTACTTTAGCAAATTAAACGTAGCCAAACATCTTTGCTTAAGTGAATCTGAAAGGAAGTCATCCATCTTAGATGGGATTTTAGAGAAGTATCCACAATTGGAAAACTGTATATCAGTTTAGTAAATGAAAGTCATTTATGAGTTTGCATCAACATGCTGCATGCTCAATCCATACCTGGCCAGAGCTCAGTAACCTTTTTCTGAGCTGAAAAACTCCACTAACAAGCATTGTGCCTCAAAAACTTACAAGAAACATGAGCATTTTGACATTGTACTAACTCCAGATGTGGTGCTTTAAAATTGTTTTCTTCTGATGAGACTTAGTCAAGTTCCTTGCTTGCTGTTTGGTACAGTGCTATCATACCAAGCTTTATTATGCATATTATGCCATCTTCCACTTCCGCAAGGACATCACTGAGTTTCAAAAATATGCTCAACCTTCGTTTAATTAAAAAACATTCTTATAGCATAAAAACGTGTATTTACCCATCTTCCTTACTACTCAGTATACCTGAAAGGGTTTTGATAATGTGATTAAATGTTACTCACCATTTTCCTAAGAAAGAAGTTGAAATACACACAACTGCCTGCTTTGCAAAAACTTTCCTGAATTCATGATCTGTCTTTAAAAAAGGGAGCACATTGTCCTTCTAACCCCAGTGCACGACTGAAGGACCATGCGGGGCTCAGGCAGGAGGTTTGAAAAGCTGTGAAGCCCATAGTTTGTCTTCACGTAGAACATGACTGTGCCAGGGAAGGCATTGGTACAGGACATGAGGGAGGCCAAATATATATGTGTTCAAACTTTAAATGGGTACCTGGAGGATACAATCATTGGTGTCTATCAGCATCATGGAGATGGTGTGACCTCTGTCTCAGGAGTCTCTGAATTGCTAATTGCATGAAAAATCCCTGTATTGGGTAGAAATTGCTGTATATATGATCTGCTTGAAACTCTTTGATAAGCATCTGACAATTGCTGTTGGAAAAGCATTAGGCTGTCCAGAAATGTTATCCTTATGCAAACTTCCATTAAAAAAACAACCAGATCAGCAGGGATGTTGCAGACAGCGGGGTGTAAGTTTGAAAAATTGTGAACCTCATTTGTTTCATACAAATGTCTGTTCTTTCTGAGCACATCCTTCATCTTGTTAAGGTTCAAGTCTTTAATTGCAATTAAATGCAAAATTTCTGTTAAAAAAACGCTGTGTGTACTAATTTGTTCCTTTTTGTGAGTCAGATTATCTGCTTATACAACCCCTTATTCCATCATTTGTTTTAACCCATAATCTTCCATGTGAAGTTTTGATCATTGACTTAAATTCAGCTCAGAAAGTAAATCAGAGAACATTTTTGACAGTAGGAGACCACATTGACTCCTAGCAAATTCTAATCACTTTCAGTTAAATTACACTTATGTGAATTTTGACTGGAGTGTTTATTTACTTTGAAATGGATAAACAATTTTTAAGTGCCTACTAATAACTCCTTTTAGGTATCTGATGATAAATTAATTCTTCATGTAGCTCTGTGGAAACCAGTGTAGATGAAGTTGATCTGATCTGTTTAATTTCTGTTTGAGAGGAAAGATTTGGAACCATATCATGCATTATTTTCCAAGCAGTCTCCTAGATTTTAGCACTGTAACCAGTAAAAATGAATATGTATATGTTGATTTTTTATGATGGAGGAAAGGGGGTACCTAAGCTATGCATAATACTTCAAAAGAGGCCTGCAGGATTCAAGGACCTATAAGAATTATTAGAAAGAAGAGAATTTAAATTCTTTTTTATTTATGATAGTTCAGAATAAGATCAGAATGTTGACATGGGTATATTCTTCATGATTTCTCCAAGAAACTAAAAAAATTAATGGTATCCTGTAAGTATAAGATCATCAGTCACCACAGTAGAGTGTTAAAAGGCCAATTTCAGCTCTAACAAAATCCTAATTCCACTGTAAATTCACAGAATTAAATTCATATTATAAAATTATTTAATTTAGATTAGTGACTCACAGATTTACAGAGAGTACAATTGTCTTGCAAAACGAAAAACATGCTCAATTTCTAAAATAATTTTCTATCAGAATTGTTGTGTATATATAATTTTGAATACAGTTTAAAAACTGATGTAACTGGGTTTATATACAGTATTTTACTTTTTTAGCCAACAATTCTAATATAAGAGTTCATGTGTTTCTAGGGTTTGTTACTGTCATCCTATTACAAAAAGATCTAGAAAGTAAAGCTGAGCATGTAAACATTGAATTAAGCTTGAGCTTCTCATTTTTCCAGAATTCATCAGATAAATTTTAAATCAGATTAGTAACATATCTTTGGACATTTGGTTCATGTTCTTTACAGTTCTTACGTATTTATCAGCTTTTCATTGAAGAAGTCTCTGGTGTATTTTTAATCTCTTTTCAGTTCATGCTTTTTCAATTTTCAGTTGATATGAAGGATAGATATTTAAACAGAGTTTGCAGCTGAATTTGAAGAAGCTTTTTCTCTTACTCAGACTAAACTCCTGTAAACATATGCTATTGTTCTTCAAATTAGGAACAGAACTTCTTAAATAGAAAAAAAAGAAATCTAGAGTATTTCTTGAAGAAAGACAGGCAAAAAGGGAAAAATATTTACTCTGATTCATGCAAAAACATCTCACATCTAGTTTTAGTTTTCACTTTCCATTGAGTAAACTTACCCTTTCTTATATATCCCTTGCTATGAAATGAAGGATATCTGGCATGTAGGAGGACAAAGAAATCACATTGGATAGCTTATCATGTTACCAGGAAAATTGTGCTTAGCATAGAATCAGGCCATGTCTAAGTAAATCATAATCTAATCATATAGAAATATGGTATAATGTCCCTTTTTGATGGAAAATAATTCAATGTGGGAAGTGAAATGAGGAAGGATAAGTTGCTAGAACCAGGCGAGTACTATAGGGGAGTTTCCATCTGGCTTCACCCTCACGCAACCACAATTTTTCACAGGAGTCCAATGCCAACAAAAATAACATTTATTCTGTAAACCTTGAGTAAAGTTTTTGGTGAATCAAGTCCAAACATCTTTTTTCGTGGTAAGAAGACTCATAATAGGACTTGTTCTCTCAACAATTTGCTGGCATGCTTAGAGGTGTATCTAGAATAAGGCACTATTTTTCTTGCACTGCGAGTGTCCAACTTTACTAGTACATTGACAAGACTCATTTCCTATCAGTTATTTCTCACTCCACCAGTTTTTCTATTCTTAAACTCAAGGAAAAAGAAATTGATTATATTTTTTAAAAAAAATTGCTGGCCTCTGAATACTTCTGAGTATTCAGCTGAGTACTTCATATGCGGTCTTATCACTACCTAACTACCAAAAAACGCAGTAAAGAGTTGCTGTTTCCTCATTTCTGAGATGGGGAAAGTTGGCACAATTTCTTTCTCTGTTTCACTGAATTGTACTGATCACTGTAGTGGCAGTAAGCTCAGATTTATCTGCCTGCACAGCAATGGAAATACTGGCTAGGCTTGACTCTGCTTCCTTTTTTCCATTGTGGTCTTAATTATGTGCATGCTGTGCAGTGAGGAAAGCATCTTCCACCTGTGAAATCTCTTTTGGAGTTTTGTTCCACAAGTTCCCCAGCCTTGAGTAGTAGACCAAAGGCGGGAAACATAGCATGTCCAGAGGTTTTGGCATAAGTCGGGACTGAGTATGTAGGCATATTTGTATCTTCTCCAAGTTGACAGACCGTAGTATACCTGACCAATGGGCCAAGTGTTTTCCCTTGCTGGCTGAAAATTTTACCACCTTACGAAGTGTACTAAACCTTTTGAAAAGCCTCAAAGTGCTGTTGCAGGCTCCACCTCACCCATGTGCTGGGAACAGAGCGTGAGTCCTCCACCAACAAATGTCATTGCAGCATGTGTTACAGACCTGATGACAGCAGCAGACCCAAGTGTTCCATGCAGCGCCCATGGACAAGTGACATTTAGCTCACCTTGAGTTGTAACTCACAAATAAATTTCAGGGAGCTCATGTCTGAGCCTTCACCTATTAACAAGAACCAATTACTCAAACAAATGCTCTCTTCAGAAAAGTAACTAAATACTATGCCAAGCCAGTTCTCCCTTTGTGGAAAGCAATGAAGCAGGTAATTCTGTAATAGGACAAAACTGAAATTGCTATTTGGCCTATAACAGTTCATAAACAGCTAAATACTGCAGAAAATTGTAATTCCAAATGCTGATGTGAATGGTCTTTTGGCTACTGCTACTGTCATGCTTGGTCTGACAGCTGCCATTTCCTGACAGTCATTTCAGTAAACATGATTATTATTTTTTTTCTTCTACAGGTAACAATAATGTTTTAAATTTACAGTATATTCATTTCCTTTTCCATTTATAACAATAAAAGCACACAGCTCTTGAATAAATGCTACCCATATTTATAAAGATGGTGAGAGAAAGACAGGTTAAATCACCAGTATCTTGCCTGCCAATAAACAGATAAAAGAAATAAAATGGTTCTGATTACAAAGTGTAGGATTTTTTCCAAAGGTACTGACAATTTATACCAAAAAATGAAGAAACCAGTCTCTCACATACAATTCTTCCTTGCAAGAGATCGAGCACATATTTAAAGGTTTTAGACAGTTAGAGTGGAATCCACTGCAACTAAATGTAGCACATAAAATATTCCCAAATTGTTCTTTCTGATGCAGAGTTCTCATACCTAGGCTCTCTAGAGCTGTGGCAAAAACAGGCAGATGCCTCTGACAGGCAGATGCCTCCGACAGGCAGATGCCTATCCTATCAGCCTAAATTAGGTAGACTGAATTTCATCCCTAGGTTTTTCATCTGGTTATCTGACCTGCCCTTCTCTGATCTTGAAAGTAACCTAGGCAAAGTTTACAGAGTTTTCAGCCAAGGATTACTTCAGAATTTTTAACAAAAAGCTAAAATCAAGCAGTGGGAAAAGTTCCCTTCAGTCTCAACATTCTGCTCACATTTCAGTTAGAAATAAGAGAACTAATATTTTTGTATTAGGTGCTTATTTTTAACCCCAAATATTTCAGTCTTCCATTGAAAAATGGGCAGGATGGATATATGCCATTTATAGTGCTGGAAGAATTATTTTCCAAAGAGAAAGCTGTACAATGAGATAATCCCTGGATTGGGACATCCATCTTTTTCACCAGGTGTGCCAAGAGTCATTCACAAGAACAAGGAGTACAGCTGCTGACCACATCCTTCTGAAAGATCAGGTCCTCTGGAATCTGAATCCATTGCTACAAAAACATTACACAATGGCTGAAAGACATGTGGTCTCACACATAGTTAAGGAGAGGTTTGCATTTGATTTGTTTGTTTGTTTGTTTAATTTTGTTCTTTGTGACTCAGAAGAGCAACTACAAGTCACACCAATGGTTCCTAGGGAAAGGGCAGTCTCTGAAGCTATCCAAATGACAGCAACAGCAACCCAACACACTTTGCCAAGCGGCACATGTTCTTGACTCCAGGAAATCCCATGTCAGTGGATGTGAAATGTAAAAGACATGCATAAGCTCTGTTCGGAGCTGGCTCCTCAGCTGATTAAAAGAAAGAGTCCGTTCACTGAAGTCAATGCAGCTGCAATAATTCATATTAGCTCAGAACCCAGCTCTAAGCTTCTTTAATGCATGTGGTTTTATTTCTTAATAATTTATTAAGCATGGTTTAAAAGACAAATCATTGATGGTGATTCCTGTCAGAGAGAAAGCTTTCATGCTAGCTGCATTCTATCTGACAAGGCAACACGTACGGTGGTCCGGCTTCTATTGTACACAAAAGAGTGGGATTCAATTGCTTAAACATTGGCATCTGTTGCCAGTAGAGACATCTCAGGCGACCCTACCTGGTCTCCAGCTGCCTGTCTGGGAGGACACAGGTCTCTTGTAAGTCCTGTGACATACCTGTCAGCCACATGCAGATGTCTTGGGTATCCTGGGGTATATCAAACAGCACTAGACACTTATGTTCAAGCTACTGGATCTCTCCCAAGGACTGCAAGGATAGATGAAATAATGTGTATTACTCAGGTCCTCTTCATTTGTTGCTTGCTTCTTTTACTGTTTTAAAGAACCTTTGCTAGCAGATTTGAATTTAGTAGCATTTTTGTAATATAGTTTTTTAAGCAAAGGGGTTTTTTTTTTCCGTGCTTTAACTCTGCTGCAGACTATGCAAAATATAAAATACCATGCAACTCAGTAGGTTGAAAATAAAGCAAACAGGTAGCTCAGTATTCTAACCACATGGTAGACTATCGTCTGTAAAAGCAAAAGCTTGCTAAAATGACAGATTTTATTTACAGGTTTACCAGAAATGGAATTAATTGTCCCTAGCTTTGGAAAAGGGATTCAACACCAGATTACAGATATTTAAGAACCAAATGTAAGTATGTGTGCACATCTGAGACAGGTGTGAAAGCTCTCACATTAGGTAATGGGATATGGAGTTCATTTTACACACAGCATGAGATACTGTATTCCATCTACTGGCAAAGGGTGCAAATCTTCTGCAGACCTGTGTTACATCTGATGGACTAGGTCTCACGCATTTTAAGCCATCCCTGATTGCAATAGACATTTGTGTTTATGAAATCATAACACGCCCAGTTAATAGAGCATGGAGTATAGAGAGCTTTGTGCTCATCCTGAAGAGGACATCTAAGTCTGGAATCACGCACAGCAACAGAGCAATATTTTATGTGTCCGATGATGTCTTAGACATCCACAAGGCCTGATGGGCATGACACAGGACTTTCAGATTAGTCCATGACTGGAAGTCCATAAAATTTCACATTTAAAAAAAAATCTTTGTTAAGCAGCTCTTTTGGTCTAGTTTTGACCTATGTGCATACTAATAAGTCAATTTGATAAGGACAGTGTGACAGCTCTGACCAAGTGTTCTAATAAATTAATTGTGAATGCTAGAAACAGCTCTGCCTATATATATATAGAACAATTTTAATTACTGTTTTTAAAAACATCATTTGCTTTACAGGTTCAATGCATCATTAATATGCAGTGTACCTAATCACCTAAACCAAATATTTCTTCTTCAGCAGTTTATGCTGACAAATGAAAGCTACATACTGCACATTGTGGAGACCTACTTGATCTTAACTCCAAAAAGTCACTGGAAAAACTATAGATCTCCTCTAATCCACTCAGTTGTACTTAATTTTCTGTTGGTATTTGATAAATTTTTTAAACTTAAGTGGGATAATATTCTGACCCTTATTCTGTCTGGCTGCTTTTCTTTTCTTGTTTCTATTTCTGAGTGTAGTGCTTTCATTGCTTATTGAACAGAAAGGTTCTTGGAATCATTGAAGCAGTATTTCCATTACCTCCTAATTACCTTTCTGAACAGCTACAGTTGTCTAGATGATTAATTTTTTTAAATATTTAGATAATCTTCATATGAATCTTTTACATAAGCCCAAATTTCTGATGGAGTCATCTGAACCTCTCTTAGTGCAGCAAAATCAAGTTCAAGTTGTCTTAATAACAGAGTCCATAGAGTTCTTAAAAAATTTTTAAAGAATTCCTGTGGGTTTGCTTTGGAAGAGGTGTGGGATTTAAATATTAAAGACTCAATAATATTAAAGGCTACAAAACAACAATATCATTGAATTCAATAGATTCTAGAGAGCATTTTGATATATAATTTATATATGTAAATTATTTAGTACTTATGCAAATAAATCTATTATGAAGCAACCCTGTGCTGTGAATGGCACTTCAGCCCATGGACCCATCAACTGGTAATAAGATAAATATTGAGATAAAATTTGGTTTTAGTTGAAATTTATGTATATTGATGCATTAAGCAGCAGAGAAACTTTGAGAGTGGATCCTTTTGTACAGAAGATTTAAGAATAAAATCATCTATGCATTTAATGAAGAGGTTTTAATAATGGCAATGTTCTGGAATAAATCTCAGTCAGAATTACAATTCATATTGTTATGGGCTTCAATTGAACTATGAGGCTTTTTTTAGTGTTTTACATAAAAGTACTAGCCTGCCCTTAAGATCTAGGTATCTAAACGTGAAAAATAAAAAAATAAAAAAAAAATAAGAAATTCTAGTCCCTGTTTAAACACAGGTAAAGGCTGTCACAATGCCAGGCACAACCCCAACAACAACAACAAACAACAACAACCACAACAAAACAAGGAGAGAATCCCAGAGCATCCTACTCTTCAAAACAGAAAGGGACAATGTTGGTTTGCCTAATTAAAAGAAAGGGAGGCAAGACAGAGCTTATATACCCTAAGCTGTCATTATTACCGCATATTTAGCTGAGCACTCTCTTGATTCACTGTTCTAAAACCGCAGGACAGTGAAACTTAGACTCCTTGCTGGAAATAGCCACCTGTCCACTAGGTGGACATTTCCAGGGATTGTGAACATCCAGCCCTGCGGGAGCAATGGAAGTAAAAAATTTTGAAAGGAACTCAAACTGCATATGTGTTGGCAAACACTGATTTCTAGCAAAATGTAAAAAAATAGACTTTTCCCTTGCTGTAGTTTAGTTTATCTTTTGATGCAATGAAGACAGTATTACTGATCTTGATTGAAACATAGTTTGACTCTATGTGGATGAATCTGAAGTCAAATATCATGTGTCAAGCAATTTCCTTATGCTGGCCCTAGTAGGTCACCACTACATAAAACTAAACAAACAGAAATGCTTGCATTTTAGACAGAAAGCTTTCAAAAGGCACAAGAATGGAGCAGCAGGGGGAATTTCAAAGGTCGCCAAGTGTGCTTCCCATTTGTCTGATTAGGGATATTTGTCCTTTTGACTAGAATAACCTTTCAAAGCTGTATCAGAACCTCACTTTTGTATCAGGGCTTTCTTTTACTCGATGTTATTAATTAACTCAAAGAACTTTCCTCCTTCTATACTGTGTACTTCCACATACACATTCTTTCATGTATATTATTTAGAGTAATCACATCCTCTTTACACCTTCTCTCCACTAAGCTCTGCAAACTATAGTCCTTGTCTCCTAATCAAGCTCTTCTTCTGACCATCTTAATTCAAAATGAATTTATTGTTTTTGAACACTGGGCAGTAGTTGAGCATTATAGGTGAGATCTTAAAAAGCTTTGTACCATAGCAGGAATGCCCTTTTTCAGGTACTGGCAATTTTTTGACATCTCTAACAGATTTCTTGCATCCCAGCAGTTTTCATAGGATATGGTGGCTTTCTCCTCTCATGCAAAAGTTTCTCACAATGTAGGAAATAAGTTGGACTTTCTGGTTGGACTTTATGTTTGTAATTTCAGAGTGAAGGATGCAAAGTGGCCAAAGATGCACCAAAAAAAATATTCTGACAGTAAGCAGCTCTACACAGTAAGTATTTAATCTAATTCTCAGAGCTACTCACAGCACATATGGAACTGAGCTTGAAATCACTGCCATAACAATAACAAATACAGTGTTATCATCTTTCTAGACATCTGCAAAATGGTTGTTGGAATTTTTAATGCATGGGCACCTAGAATCACTGGCAAAGCAACATCAGACTCACAGCCCTCTTTGGAAATCAAGGAAATGATGCAAAAATGGAAGAAGAATAACTCCTGGGAAGGGTTTTCAGCGCCAGGTTACCTGGTTCTCTTGCCAGTCATGAATATAGTTATGAAGGAACTGCACTAACACACCTAGATTGCAATTATGTCTGAGAAAGAAATCTGATCCAGCATACTCAGAGGTAAATCCAACTCATACTAACTAATCGCTGTTGGCTATTCAGCTGAGGACACTTCTGTTTCAAGACAGCTGGGAAGGCAGAACTTGTTTAGACAAAATTCACTGAAGAAAACAAAGAGATTATTCCAAATCCTGCACTTTTTGATTTCCTTTTATACAAAACAAATATCCTAATGGGAATTCCTCTCCTTTCAGTCACTGTCAGCAGCCTAGGAAGGAAACAGAAATGCTAAAGTGACACTGCAGTTTTGAAAAGCCAAAGCTTTTCAGTAGGGCCTGTTGTGATAGGACAAGGGATAACAATTTTAAACTGATGGAAGGTCAGTTTAGATTTGGTGTAAGTTTTTAACAGTGAGGGTGGTAAAACACTGAGACAGGTTGCCCAGAGAGGTAGTAGATGTCCCCTCCCTGGAAACATTCAAGATCATGTTGGACAGGGCTCTGAGCAACCTGTTCTAGTGTAAGACGTCCCTGAAGAGTTGTTGGACTGGATGACATTTAGGGGTCCCTTCCAACCCAAACCATTCTATAAGTCTATGAAAACAAGATCAGGACAAGATGGAAACCTAGTGAAGATGTATGTACTTGGGTGTCTTTCATTTTCCTTTAGACAATGTAGAGTTTTCAGGTAAGAAGTGAAGAAATATTCAAAAATGTGTCTCTTCCTCTCTACCAAAATAATCTGTAAAAGCCCAGTTATGCAAGATCAGAACACTCATAGATTTGTGTACTTCAGCCACTCTTAGTTCTTCTAAAATGATGGAACTAGATGAAAGGCATACAGCAATGAAAATAACCATGAATGAATACAACAACTAGACTTTGGCTATTTAGGATAAATTACCAGTTACAATGCATATGTTTTCTTAAAAAAATAGGCCAATGTGAAATGATATTGTTCTTTACTTTTCCTGACTCCTCCCCCCTTCCGCCTCCCTCCCCTTCCCTTTTCACACATAGTACAAATTGAAGGAGTTAGGACAGAGAACACTGTTCACATCATTCTGGTGCTAAGACTTAAATCTCCAGCTTTTTTAACTCCCATTGGGCAAAAGCATGAAAGAGAAATAAATCTTTACAAGTTGACACGAGCACAGAGTGAAAAGAGGAAGTGAAAATATGCTAGTGGTCTAACGCTGTCCATAAATCACTAGAAAAGAAGAGGGTCTGTTGTCATATGCCTCAGGCATTGCTATAAAGTAGGTAGGGGAAAGAAAATCTATCTATAGGGTAAGTTATATACCATTTTTATAGTGTTTAACCTCTTCTTTTTGGTTACAGAATTTTCTGAGTGGTACATGAGAAGATGGAGACAGAAATAAGAAAGGAGAGGTAACAGTCTTATCTCTCAAGAAGAAAGAACTGGCTTTCCAAAATTCCATAGGGGGTTGTTCATTGACCACAACATAGCCACACACATGAACAACACAGCCTAGAGCAACAATGCTAAGTACTGGTGTGCCCTATTAGGCTCCGTCTCTGAGCGCAGAATTTGTAACATGCATTTGTTCTCCTGCCACCCAGAGTATCTTGGTGGGTTTACAAAGCTTCTGAGTGGGATTCACAGGTACCAGGAGTGAGATGAAGTAACTAATTCAGCCAGTAAAAAATGTCAATGAGAAAGAATATCTTTCATTTAAATATTATCACTATCCTCCAAACTTGATGTTTCTGTAAAATGGGGATCTAAACTCCCAGCATCTATTTGGAGCAGGGTGCAAACCAATATGCAGAGTCAGAGTACTGATGGAGATCAATCTTAACAGCCCAAGGTCATGTGAGATGGACAGATACAATTTTTTTTTCAAATTATCAGGACTTTTCTGTCCCAAATCGTCCCTAATACCCAACTAACTAAGTTTGTTTGTTTATTAAAGTTCCTTTCCATATCATCAGGTTTTGCTACCAGACTAAGAATTCTCTGGACAAAGTAGATTGGCTGGGATGAAAAGTCTTTTTTGCTGTTAAACTACCTTGGGGAATAAAACCAAACAAAACAATATTTCAAAAGAAAATTAAAATAATACATTGAAATTAATTTTTTTTCCAAGAAATTGAAATGGGCTTGATTTTTTTCTCCTTGAAATTATCTTGTGCCTTTTCTGCAGTTTGTTAAGTCAAAACATGGACAAAGAGAAGATTTATTTGATTAAAAGTTGTTTTCACATTTGATTTTCTTGCAACGCAGTCAATGGTTTCTGTACAGATTTACTTGAGATCATTCCCTCTGTGTGAATATTTTTTTAAATACTGCTCCTCTCTTTCTTGTCAAAGTAACAGCCGTGCTAAATTAACCCAATGAAAATGACACTTTAAAAGAGCTAAAAGTATTTATGATAAACTCTCTGCTGGCTGTTAGAAAAACTCTCTGTGATCAGTCTCATATATAACCTGTTACCGGAAAGTAGATAAACGGCTGAAGTGATACCATCTGGCATATCCTATGCTCCAAATAACAATTATCATCTGAATATATTGAAATATAACCACATTGTTGACTTTTTTTTCCTGTGGGGCTTTGTCTAAATTATTTTTTATTAAAAAATTACATAAAGCCCAATGGAATTTAACCTGTAGGATTTTTTTTTTGACCCATGTTAAGGACAGAAAACTACTGACTGATTACCAGAAAATATTATAAGACATTTCCCTAGTGTCTCTGTCTTTTTTGTTTGTTTGTTCTTTGTTTTGGTTTTTTTGTTTTGTTTTTTTGGTGTTCTATCTGTATTAGTAATTACTTTTTTGGCTGCTTACCTGTTTTATAGCCCAGCAGTTGTATTTCATTCAAACCATACTTGCATATTTTTCAGATTGTTACATAATACCAAGTTCCTGATTTGGAATGCATAATTCCCTGTCTCCTGTGATAACTCTGCTTAACGGGGCAGATTCTGTTTACAAAAGCCACGAGCACCAAAGTGAAACATCACTTCTTGGTTATTGCGCCTTTTTTAACTGTTCAGCAAGGGAAGGAGGGAGGAAATATGCACTGCTGACATTACCCTGTTATATGGCAGACCATAACTTTAAACCTAAGAGACAGGACTCCAGGACTAGGTCTGCAGGGAGTCATGTTCTGTGAGGGAGAGACAGCTATATTGAAAACCAGGTAAGTGCTTGTCTATGCGTTGCACTCAGAGTCACCGCAAGAAGCCTGCAGCTATTTGGGGAACACAGAAGATGAAACAATAAAAAGAACTGGACAAGTGGAAGACTAAAGAACAGGAAGTCGAAGAACAGCCTTAAAGCTAAGGCAGAAGATTTTGATGCAAAAGAAAGAAAAATCTATTAAAAAACACTTGAGAAATATCATCAAGGTCAGAACAAAGTGCTATTTCTAACAAAAAGAAAATCATATTCCTTTATGAAAAGTGAAGATTTATCTTTCTGTAGACAGAAGTAGTGTCACTCTTCTGCCTTATGCATTGAAATAGCAAGCAGTTTGTTGAGTGATGGCACCTTCTGCTCCTTTCTAAAGTTCTGGCCAAAGCCAAAACCAAACATTTGGAAACAGCTTCATCTTACCCAAGAAGGACTGGGAGGATTAGGCCTCAGCCAGCCATTTTCTGCAACTTGTTTTCCATCTACTCTGAAACTTCTAGACTTTCTTGGGCTGTAGCCTTTGTCATAAAAACAATCTATTAGCAACGATGTGACAGACTTTGTTTAAAAGTGAAATGAGAATTGGTGCTGCTGGTTTTCTTGGCCACTCTGTGAATTTCACAAGCACTAAGTTGAGTAGAGTACTTTACTTGACTATAAACTCAGTCACTAGTAGAGTGTATACATTTTATTTGTGAGCTTCCTTCCACTTCTAGCCTGAATTCCTAAAATTTTATGCCTTTCTATTTGCTGATTCCCTTCTAATACCTTTTGTACCTTGGAGTCAACTTCAACCAAACTCAAGAAGCAGTGGAGGTTTCAGGACTGGCAAAATCTCTGTGCTGCTTTTAGCTGGAATAGAGTTAATTTTCTTCAAGTAGCTGATATGGGGCTGTGTTTTGGATTTGTGCTGAACACAGGGTTGATAATATAGAGGCATTTTTGTTATTGCTGAGCAGGGCTTGCACAGAGCCGAGGCCTTTTCTGGTTTTTGTACTGCCACACTGGCCAAGAGGGTCAGGAGTACATGGAAGGTTGGCAGGAGTCACAGCCAGGACTGGTAACTCCAACTGACCAAAGGGATACTCCATATCATATGACATCATGCTTAACATATAAAGAGGGGGAGAAGAAAGAGGAAGGGAGGACTTTTGGAGTGATAGCATTTGTCTTCACTAGTTACAGTTATGCACAATGAGGCCTTACTCTCCTGGAACTGGCTGAACACCTGCCTGCCCAAGGGAAGCAGTGAATTCCTTGTTTTCCTTTGCTTGTATGAATGACTTTTTGTTTCCCTGTTAAACTGTATTTATCTCAACCATGAATTTTATAGATTTTGCCATTCCAGTTGTCTCCCCAGTCCTGTTGTTGGGGGAGTGAGCAAGCAGCCCCATGGGGCTTGACTGCCAGCTGTAGTAAAACCATAGCAGTCTCATAAGATCTCTGTACCGGGCAGAAAAGAGAGAGATGAAGTAGTACATCACTAAAGGAATAGCATTAAAATGAACTTGACCACTATCTGTTATGTGGTGCCTCTTGCCACAGGACAGTGGGTTGGTGCTGGTGGTCACAGCACCATGTGTGCTGGACTGGGGCTTGGGGAGGAAGGATGGAGCATAGGGGGATGGAGACATGGGAAGGGAACAGGAAAAAAAGGAGGAATGCGTTTAAGTCATATATGATACTGATGGGTTTCAAGGGCCTTCCTACTTAAATACACAGAAAAAAAAGTCAGACATCATTAATTCCACCACACATAAATACCCTCAGTTTGAGAGTTATGGCCTTATAGTTTTGGTTTTGCTCTTTTTATACAATTGAGTACATACATTGGAAATTCCAGTTTTCTTCAGTTGCTTGTTTACTATACGTGGGTTGTGGGCCCAACAAGTTAAACTTGTTCTCTCCCTCCTGCTCAAGTCGCCAAAGCTCCCAGCCTTGCCTTTCACACAACACACCAGAGACATCAGAGCCTACACGCGCCTAGTCCCTTCAACAGGTTGTTCTCCCCAGTGGTTTTCTGGGAGGAGGCAGAAACACAAAATTATGTCCAGAAGGTACAAGCAGTCACCTCAGAGAAGAGACCAGGGAGTTAGGAGAAAACTTTTGATGCAGGGGGACTACCTTTTCCCCGCCACAGGAAGGTTTCTTCTGCCAGTGCACCCTTTTTTGTCTCTAAAGCTCCATGATTACTCACTGTAAGGCAAAAATTGATACTGAATTTATAGAGTTATAAAATAACTGCAGTGAAACTAATAAGTGGAAAACCAACTCCACGTTAACAGCTATTTTGCTGGGAGATAGGTTTTATTTACGCTAGGCTAGAACAGGTTAAAAAAAAGCTGCTGTGTCAAATACATAGGCTAGATGTTGCTGCATAAGCCCACTTTACTAAAGCTAACTTTAAAAGAAGTCCTTGGCCAATGTTTACTTAGCCACAATAAGGCTACTGTAAATAATTAAAAGACTTCTTTGTTTCCTTTCTAGTGTGTTGCAGGGTTGGTTTATTGTTGTTGGGTGGCAAATAACAAGGATTTCCTAGGCCAGCTCATTTATTTTATTTGACTATTGGGCCTTATTGCCATTCGGAAATTTCCTGATTTTAGCTTTATTTTCTGGGCTGCTTTTAGAGGCCTTTGAGCCTGAGCAATCTGAAGGGAGAAACTGATGGTTAACAAAAGACTGTGGCTGTTACCGCAAGCCTCACTCAGCAGCCCTGCTGTCACTTTCCAACTCTTGTCACCTGCCATCACCAGTCCCCAGCCCTTCGTTCTCCTGACATCATGAAACAAAGGTGGTTAAAAAAGTGCTGTGGGAGACCAGGACGTGAAAACCAGAGACCATATATCAACAACAAGTTCATGAATCTTCATGGTTCCACAAGAAGGCACCATCATCCTCCATAAAATACACATGGAAAAAAGACTGAGAAAGCCCATACAAGAGACCCAGGCTAGCAACAGAGACCTACAACAGAACAAATCGCTGACACCAACTCTTCCTGGTCACTGGGTAGATCCTAGATACTAGGTGCTTTTCCTTCTGATAGTTCAGGGGCAAGGAGATGGAGAAGAAGATTTAGACAGTTGAAATAACAGCAAATACATTATCAATGGCAGGTGGGTGAAATTTCTGATGGTAAGGACATGAAGAGTTTTTTTAATGCCACCCATTTCCGAGCGAGTCCACTTAGGAGAAATTAAAGAACCATCTGGGTGCAAATCTGTGCAATGTGCTCCACGATGACCCTGTTGGGAGGGTTGGGAGGTTGGACAAAATGACCCACTGTGGCCACTTTCAACCTTGCCCGTTATGTGATTGTGTTTTCCAAAATTAGCTCAACACAACACTAGTATTGGTTTCCTCATTCACCAGAGTTAAAAAGTCTGTAAGATGGTGCTTAATAATATGGTACAAAGGATGACTTTTGCATTTCCCAGTCTAGTTATAACACTCAGCCACACTCTGATTCTATACCAGAGCAGCAAAAATGAACAATATACTTCCTCCTGCCTCCAAAGCCTGATTTAGAAAACATGATTCAGGCCAAAGAACAGATGAGGCAATTCATAGTAAATAGGTCTAAAACCAGCCTGATTTTGTTCAGTCTGTGTCCTTTCAGCTGTGACAGCTGATGGTGCCAGTTAGTATGAACTGTGCCGCTGTCTCTGTGCTACAGCTGTATTTTGCAGGCTGGAGTGCTGAACTGACAAACAGGTTTTGCTGTTTGCCATGTGCTCTTGCATTTGCTCATCCATCTGGATTGATATGCCTAGCAAAAGATTAACTCAACAGGCCCTTGATCCTTTGCAAAGGCCTCTAGGCAGTTTCGTCTCACATACGATAAATAATAAATAACATTAATGCAATGCCAAGGATGTCATTAATAATTTTCAGATATGTAATTCATATTTAGAAGCATTTCAGACATTGTAAAATGCTCAAGTACCAATGACATGGAAATGTTTGTCTGAGTGTGTGACAAAAAAGAATTCACGGCCAGTAAGAATGTGTCACATTTGTTGGTCTTTTTTTTTTTTTTTT
>VWZG01004343.1:65164-77610 GCA_013396735.1 Grallaria varia | reverse complement strand
CTACTATGGGAGAGACTCTTAAGGCCATACAGCAAGTGAAAACTGGCAGGGCAGCTGGGATTGATGGTATTCCCCCTGAAGTCTGGAAATATGGAGGCCAAGCACTCCATGCTAAATTTCATGAGCTCATTGTGTGTTGCTGGGAACAGGGCGAACTACCACCAGATCTCCGTGATGCAGTCATCATCACCCTGGACAAGAAGAAAGGAGATAAATCAGACTGCTCAAACTACCGAGGTATTACTCTACTCTCCATTGCTGGTAAAATCCTTGCAAGAATACTTTTGAACAGGTTAGTACCCGCTATTGCAGAAGATCTTCTGCCTATATATTTATACACCCAAGGAAGACAGACAAGGCACTGCATTACCCAAATACAGAAGCGTCCAGCCCCGAGCTGCGAACCTTCCCCCCCAACCACCTGCCCGACGAGAGACTGACCCGGCAGAGAAGAGACTGCACTGAAGAGGCTGACCGAAGGAAGAGTGTCCGAAGAGATTGTGTCCCAGAACTTCCTCCCTCACTCCTAATATCCCACGTGATGTGAGATAGTAGGGAATACCTCTGATTTGTTAATGTATGTCACCTGACTCATTTCCCAGGAAGACCTAAAACACAACAAACCTAGCCAAAGCCTAAAATTTAAAACTATCACACTAAATAACTAATAGTTTGCTTTATTACTCAGTTTTAAGAGAGCAGGCACTAGACTGGTACAGGAATATCATGAGAACCAGGATTTAGCAAACCATGGCCTAGTCCAAAAGGACAAGGGTCAGCAGGTCTGTGAGACAAGAGCTGCATGCCCAGTCATAGAGGACGAGTCAAGTCTAAGTAGATTTGTAGCTTGGAATTTCTAAGCAAAACAAAATATTGTATTGATTAAAAAGACACCTTGTATAAGGGCAAGAATATTCCAGAGTCAGCCCTTTGGCTTGAACACAGCAATAAGTTTTGCAGGCTTAGTTTTGTGGACTGTGAGAAGTTCCAGTGACTTCAAAGGGAGTCAGTATGCCAGGTAAATCACGTGTGCAATTCTTTATGGGATGTAGAAACTTTACTAAAATGGCCTTACCTATCAAATCACATATGAAGTCCTGACTGAATCTGGCAAAATATGTAGGTGTTCATATTGCAGGAAATTACACCTTTTATAGGAAGATGCTTTTACACAAATACCTGCCCTAAAAAGAGCAGATTAAAAAATTTTAGCCAACACCAGGCCTTCTTGGAATTGCCCTAGACCATGCACAGGATACTTCAGGGTCAGATACCTGAGCAACAATGTGTCTTGTGTTTGTTTCGATCAGTAATTTACCCCAAGAATTTGGACTCTGGAAAAAATCTATTTTTCTTTGCTTCATTTTAACATTGAAAAAGTGAAATGCTAATTACAACTTTGGAAAAATATATTTTAGGTCTGCTGAAGGAATATATTGTCATTCATGAGCTCATTCTTGTTCGTATTTTGGTAAAGGAAGACAAAATAATTGGCATGAAGAGTTATGAGGCATTAGATAAAGGTCAGATGCCAAATTATATCAAATTATACATAAAGGTATTTCCTGTGATTTAATGTATCGGTAAGATATGCATAATTTACCATTTCTACCATATTCTGCACCAACATGTAAAAAAAAAAAAGAAACTGAACAAAGAAAATGCAGGAAACTTAGCTTATTACCATGAGTATGTCTTTCTACCTAGTTCATTCCAATTCAATCCACTTTAGCAAACTATAGGGACAATTGCCTAATTACAGGCAATTAAAGGTTTTTTTGCTATCAGAAGAGGTGACATGTGATATCTGATTTTTAATTATGAATAAATCTTGGTCTAGTCATACCTGTAGTCTCTTAATTAACTTCTAAAATATTTATGAAGGGTTTAAGAAAACAGCCCTGAATTTAATTTTATGTTTCTTAAGCCATTACAGTAGTCTTGTTAATAGAATAATGGATATTATATGGGGAACTATATGCTATTTAAATTACTCAGTTATTTGGGTAAAAAACAATTCATGACTACCAAGGAAAAGAAAAATGTCTTAGAGAACAGTACCTCAGCTGCTGTAATACAGCATTTAAGTTTATAAGCTTATTTACTTGTGAACTTCTCACTATAAGTGGCTTTTATGCCTTAATAATATTCTTACAACAACTGTTATAGCAAACTGTAACACGAGCCATTTTTAAGTTAGATTTTTATTTTTCGTTATCATCTATGGATTAGCAAAAATATCTAATAAATCACAAATGTACTTAACAATCTATTTTTATTAAGTACGTAGATACAATCCTGTCCATAGATACATGCTGCTGGAATGCTTATAAGTACGTTTACATATGCTAGCAAATACCGCATAGAAGTTTAGAAAATGGTAATCAAATGTCACTGTATTGCAGTGGGTCAGATTTTCAGCAAACGTTTCACTAATTTACCATAGAATATTATGCAATCAGAAAGAAAGGACTTATTTCCCAATCTACAGCACTCCCATACTTTACACATATATTTCAAATAGGAAAATGTAAGAATGGGTGTGATGGCAGCACACATTCATTATTTGTGCAGACATACCATTTTCAGCTAGCTAAGTAAAAACGTTCGGCAGCAGCAATGTGTGGGAAAATATTTTACATACAAGAGCTCATTTTCATATGGGTTCATTTTTACGATAATTTTTTTGGAGACTAGGGGGAAAAACGTCTGGATAAAGTTGATTTTAGGCTAGGTTACTGTGGGGAAAAATACATGCACAGACATCCAAGTACCATTGAAGAACACTGTTTGGTTTTCATTGACGAAATATGCATGCTTGAAAAAACATGCCATAAATATTATTTGGTGGGGAAGAAAATGATCACACACGATACAATTGCAGGGTTTTATTTTGTTCATAAAAACACTTTTCTGAAACTGCAGAATTTTTAGCCTGACAGTGTGTACTTGAACACATAAAGAAAATGAAAGTCTGAAAGATGAATTCTCCCATTCACAAACAATCTAAAGGGGAAATATGGAAAAAAGATTATACTGTTTAATGTATTTGTATATAACATTATAAGGGCTATGTAAGACTGTATTCTGGTTTTATAGAAATATAGTATACCAGAAAATGCTATTATATTCTCAAATTAATCCAACATCATAATAAAAAATCACTTCTTTGATTTCATGGAAATACACCTTCTGCTGATTATGGAACATAAATTCACTTTACACTTTTGAAATGCATCCAAAAGAGCTGAATCACAGCAATTTTCAGTGGAAATACCAATAAACAACACAGTTTTACATGCATATGTAAAAATTAAATGCTCGTTTAAGGCTAAAATGTGACTAAACCATTTTAAATGACTTCTCCATTTCACAAACCGCAAGCACCTACACAAAATTAGTCAGCATCTAATGATTTTAAAAAAACACCAAAACAGTAACCATAAAGCCTTAACCTCATCCTTAACCTCATCCTTCCATACACTTATTCTTGGTATAGTTTTGCATGTATTTACTATCAGTAATTGTATTGATACGACTCTATAATCCCTCCCTTGTGCCCTGATCTTGCTTTATGGCTCTGTGTCTGTTGTTAGATCTCGCTTTAAAACCAATTTTCTGTAATAGTATCAAACAACAACTAATGCAACTCTACATTTGTACAGACAGTGCACTGATACTCTTCACGCACATCTCCCACCTCTTGCATCATGGTTTAGGTGCAAAGGACTGAAAGATCGGTTTGCTTTGGCTTTACCCCATGTGGTTATTTCCATTGAACCTCTTGAGCTTATTTGCAGCAGGCAACATCAAGCATTTGACTGGCAAACATCTCTAAGTCTGGGACCTCAGTTCATTACCTAATGAAGGAGTCATGAAGAAGTGGTGGGAAAGGGCAGAAGAAAGATGTGGGACTATCTCCTTTGCACCTTCACAAAGAAGTGCTGGAGTTCTGGCATGGAAGTCGAATGATCAGTTAACTTCTATATGGTGTTGCAATACACAATGACACAAAGCCACTGGCTCCATCAGTGTTCTGCACAAGCATAAGGGATCTGCATGTTTTAATAGACATCAGTACAGAGTCGGGGCCAACTGCTGAACCATGCAAACCCTTTTCACAACCTGTCAGTAGGACTTTCTGGAGTTTTTGGATGAGCAATCGCTAACAAAATGCAAAAGGGCTCGAGGGAGTGGGCTCTCTCCTTATGAATCACCAAGGCAAGGGTGTTGCAGGTAACATCTGATAAGGCACTTGAGTGCTTTAGGAACATGTTTTGGGAAATTACATGTACACTTGGTGGTGTCATTTAAGAATACCAGTAAATGCAGAATAGAGCTTGATTAAAGATGAATGAGAACATGGCACAACCTCCGGATTATTAATTGTACAATAATGATGTTGCAACACTCGGAGAAGCTTTTTGGTGCATGTGTGAGTAAATGCAACTTGAAGTCAAGACAGTGTTTTATATGCAGATTATTAATGCACATACTAGTATTAGGTAAATATAAAGTTTCATAGATAAAAAGGAATTTCCATTTACATACATATGCGCATATGTACATCGGTATGTGCATGTATATGTAGGTGTGTGTGTCTCTCCACCTATGTGGAGCAAACAAACAAAACATAACAGCAAACAAAAAGATTTTCTGAAGAGACGTGAACAGATTAGTCTTCAAACCAGAGTCTGGCATTTGTCTGGGTGTGTATATATATCTCTCTCTTTGGTTAGACACATTTCTAGGACTATTACAATTTTTAAGAACCATTAGTTCTTCTGAAGCTAATGCTATGTGAATAACGAATGTTCTGCAATGGATAAAGGGAACTGCAAACACAAACTTGTAAAGCCTTGCTGTTTCTCTCTGAAGGAACTTCAATCTGTGCTTTACCAGTCTGTGTGCTTATTGCTGGCTGTTGAGTACTGTGCTGAGCTTGTTTAAAAGGTTTAGCAACACTTGCAACCTAAAAATCAATTATATGAAAAACAATAAAAAATATTCTTATTGCATGCCATTAAAAAAATAAAAAGATACAAAAGGTTAAGCAGAGCAGCCGGCATCTGCACACTAATGACATGATTGTTATGATAGGTGTTTGCTTTACCCTGGAGTGGTAACATTATAATTCATCCACTGCTGAATGAGTGGGGACAATTAATGCAGTCAATGTGTCCCACGTGCTCCCTGCAGCATTAACAAGGCAGCTCCAGGCCCCTCGGCAGACACGGGGCTGAAAATTGAGCCGGCTCCCCCGTTGAATGTGATCCTGATTGCCTCCGCGGGGGCCACCTGCTGCTTCATGCCTGCTGGTTTTGTGCGCTGGCCGCCTCTGTCCGCGGGGTCTCAGGGGACTCCCGCCCGGGGCCGCAGGCAGCTGACACCAATCTGTCGAGCTGGGGACCAACAGGCGTGCCCCACGTGCCCAGCAGCAACGCGCCGTGCTTGGACGCGCCATGCTTGGACACGCTGAGCCCTCCGTGGGCACACCAGGGCAAGTACTAGCCCCACGATTGCTCCTGCGAGCCACCACGAGCCCTGCCTGCCAACCTGCACTGGGATGCTGGGGTTAGTGGGATGCTGGGATTGAGAATGGCTGGCGTGTGGGTACAGTGGGAGACAACTGCTTGAGTCCTGAAGTCTGTCTGAATCCAGTGTTTCCTTGTGGCTGTTCCCATGGTCATCAAAGTAAACCAATGAAAACCGACTTGCACCTCTGGCCAGCAAGAGATGGGCCCTCACCGCCCCCTGCTCTGCTCAGGTATTGACGGGTGAGGACCACACTTGCCGCAGCAGCTTGACGCTTTTTATCCTCCCAGCCTGTCTCCTGGGTGAAAGCAGGAGGGTTCCTGTGAGGCTGTGATCAGTTATGCAGGTCTGTGCCGCTGCAGCTGCGGTCAAAGGGGCACTGTGTGGCAGTGCAGGGATCCATGCCTGCAAATGGGAGGAGAAATCAAAAGCGAAGAGAGAGCTGAAAGAGCTGAGTAGTGCCAGGTTAGGGCTGCTGCGCTGCAGAGTGGCAAACACAGGTTTCATTATTCTGTAGTGGGAGCTTCTTGCACAGGAAGTTTGGAGGGGTTTAGCAATCTGCTTTCCTTTGCCCTCTGCTAAGTGAAGGGCATTTTCTTCATGAATATTCCATTACCCTGCTGTTCCCTGCAAGCCCTCAACCAACTTTTGAAAATAAACAAGAGTACACACTTCTAGGCAATGCCATTCAGGCCTTGCTTTCTTTTTTTTTAATTCCTCTAAATAGTAAAAAATCCCAGATAGCTTTTGCATGTAATTCATAATCTCTTAGATCTCACACAATATGAAAGCATACTGCAGATATATTCTAAGGAACTTACATCTCCTCATGCCAGGCTATTCATCTTTAGTTTACTGATTTAAATTATTTTAAGAAACTCACTTCTTACTTAAAGCTTTTCAACAAGAGCCTCAAAGCTCCTTTCAAAAGTATACTGTGATTCCTAGAGAATATGCCACCAACCAACATTACAAATTTGAGCTTCTATGACTACTTGCGTTACTGTACAAACAAGCTGGAGCCTGGCCAGGGTAATTTTCTCTATTTGTCAACCACGCAGCACAGCTAGCATTAAGAAATAGAAAAATTTCTATGTATTATTCATATTAATTATTTGTATTCAACTGAGGTTGGACTCATTTTGTTATGTATTGTAGTAAATATGTGATTTGTATAAATGTGAAAGAAGTGGAATATCAGTTCTGTAGAGATATTTGTTTCCAGACCTTGCTTTTCATTGAAGATTGGCACAAAAATCTTTCAAAAATAACAGCAGGAAAAAAATAGAAACAACGTTTTGGAAATTTTTCCCCCTTCTGCACACGTAAGTGCACTTTCAAATCTGGATTTTAATTTAATATTTAGCTGATTCGGCCATTCTTATTGTAAGTTGAAGTGTCTGAGTTAGAAAATTTAGACTTTTGTGTCTTATCATCTCTCAAGATAACGGAGATAAGAGGACTTCCTTGCCTTAGAGAGAGAATTGGAAGGCAGGTGTGATGTTATGGAGGGCTCAGATAATGACTTGTCTGTCTGCTTCTAGGTAGATTGAAGAATATTTGGTGGAAACGATCCAAAATTAGTAATAAAGTGACATCATTCAAAATTTGGAGGGTAAGAGTAACAGGGAAAGGACGATGATTCCTCCACAAGTAATAAAAGAAAACTGGTTAGTAAAGTACAAGCTTTCAAAAAAGAAAGGATCTCTTTACTTTTCCTTTTGCTTACAGCAGAATTATATTTTTATGGGCAAAACCAGTATTTTAAAGGTAACAGAACTGTACTCAGAGAATTGTCACTCATTAAAAATATTTCTCAAGTGGTTCCAAAAGGCAAGAAAACTCAAATGCCCTAACTCCCTGACCAGAGCCCACCCACTGTTATCTTCTTCCCCAGAGGAAGCAGATCATTTTGATACCATGAAAATAATATTAGTGCATGAAATTCAGATTCCTAAGGTTATTAACATCTTTTTAGTCCTGAATTAATGTACAAATTTAGATCAGAGTCACAGTGAGCATTTTTTTTTTTACTATATGATAGCCAATTCAAAATGAATTTATTTGCTTCAGTCTGCTATTATGACAAAACCACCTTTGCCAAAATTAGAGTAAAGAAACCTGAAAGCAACAGCCACAGAACTTTGAGCTAGAAGCCATGCTTGGTAACTTCAGGCTGTAAACAATTCCCTTTCACTGAGGACATGCAGTGCTGTGTGATCAATTGATTTTATCAGCAGCACAGCTGCCAGTCTGATCAGGAGGACCGGAAGAAAGGCTATGGCAGCACAGCCATTGTATAAATTGCTGGCTCGACCCAGAGTGTAGCCAGTTTATTCTGAAAATATATCATCACCTCATGGCCAAGTGCACTGAATCATGATGCTGAGGCTTTGCGCAGGACTCTATTCAGACTTCCCTGTCTAGGAAATAAAAATTCAGCGTGAATAACATTCAGACCTTTATTTTGAATCAAAACCAATGGCATTTGAGATTTTCCCCAGGATGACCCAATTCATGTTCATTTTGGTGGGAGCATAATTGAGTTGAAGAGCGCTGAGCCCCAAAAGCTACGTGAAGTCATCTTTAAGCTGTTAATGTAGGCCTAGCAAGTCCTAAGAAATGGGAGTCTCTAAGCTTCAGGAGATTCCTTAAGCCAGTTTTGAGTAAATTTTGAATGTCTCCCACAGTTTTTTTTACAAAAAACACTCTAGATCCTGGCTCAAGTTTGAATGGCTTTTGTCCCACTTTTCCCTTAAAACCTTAGCTTCCTCCTGTTTTCATGTGTATTGAAACACCAATCTGAATCTTGTAGAGAGTACCAGCTTGGGGTCAAAACACTGAAGAACAGGAATTGCTTTCATGCTTTACAACTTCACTCTTCGGAAGGCTCAGTTTGTGGAGTAAAATCTTCTTTGTTGTAATTCAGTGAATGTCAGCTATTGGATTCTTCCCTATGTGGTTACACAAGACGCTGTACAGAAGTAACCTTTGTCAGTCAGGCATAGTCCTGCCTCCATAATGCCCATTTGATAAATTATACATGGGTACCCAATGTACTCTCATAAATTATTATAAGCTCTTATAGCCCTGTGTTTTATGGTGATATGTCATGGCGTGGGAGGAGACAATATATTGTCCCAGAAGATGCCAGGGACTCTGAGATGGCATTACGAATTCTACCAGTATAAAATAACAAATTAAGAGCTCTAAAAGTAGAATACTTGACAATGCCTCCCTTAACTGAAGAAAACACTCCTGATGAAAGCGAGCTGCTGCAGCAATTGGTGCATTGGTGAGTGAGAGATGGCTTGATTTAGGATCCCCTCTGGCTCTCTTGTTCCCCAAGCAATCAGGAGGAGCTTAGAGTGCTCAGTCCCTAGGGAAGGCATGCCTTACATCACTTACCAACCACGCCTTGTGTGATTAAGGGACGAGGTAGAATTCTTCATAGGGATTCCGTCCAGTCCTTCTTGCTAGGAAGAGGCTGAGTAATATCTTCAAACTGTAGGCTTAAAAAATATTTAGAAATGTGGGATGAAGGGTGAGTGGAACCGAAGACCTGAAAGATGCAATAGCAATATCCTGTCCCAGGGGCAAAATGCAACAGCAATATTTAGGACCACTTCAAATGAGTCTGCTTTTTATCTCAAGACAAATATTAATGATTAGGATGCTGCTCTCCAACATATGTTACAGCTATATCTAGAAGGGTCTGTAAGACAACACTCTACAAGAGGTACTACACTACTCAGTGTCAGAAGGGCTGCCGCAACTGAACCAGGTACTCTGAAGTTTTCTTTCTCCACCCAAGTGCAAACATTATGGTGCTCACAAAGGAATAGCATGCAGTATTGGTAGTCTCAAATTATCTGAAATTCGGGGTATGGTGGAAATATCTATTTAAAATGTCATACCTTAGGACTTGGAAATCTTTTTCTTTAAGGAATTTTTAACATTTTACATTAGAGGCTCATTGATTTTCATCCAATTTTTCCCAAACATGTTTAAACTTCAAGCAGAACTTCAAGGCTAGGAGCCTTAAGGTTAGGAACCGTAGAACAACAGTGGCTAAAATAGTTTCCCCCACATTTTCGTGGATGACTTTCTTTTTCTGTTTTGTTTTTGGTTTTTGGTTGGTTTTTTTTTCCAGAAGGCTTTTACTTAGAGGGAATTTTTTTTTTTCTTGAAAAAAAATCAATATATTTGATTTATAAGAGAAATTTTACAGTTTTGAGGAAGACCAACTGTTTCTAGGGTAAACTGTAATTTTTATTTTTTTTTTTCTCTGCCTACATGTATCACACAGTGTCAAGTCATCTTTAGGAAAGAGTTCACCAGTCTAGCCAAAACATTTACTGCTGTGGATCTAGAACCATAGTGTAAATGATACTATACTCAGAAAAAGATTTCTGATGAAACCATCAATTCCACACTTGCGAGACTCGAAAAGTTTCTATGCAGAAAATTTAAAATCTTGTGTCATTACATCTTAGCCTGTAGTAGAGGTTTGGGGGATTCTTTTTTAATACACTGCTTCAGTTGGATGCTAGCTGACTCTGTGCCTTGCTGTCTAAAAAAGAATAGTTTTCTTCACAGTGTGTGTGTGAAGTGACTGTAATCTCTATTTTTAAGAAACCCCAGTGCTTTAAAACTTGGGTGAGAGATCCTACCTTACAGTATGTCAGTGGATATCTGATTTGTGAAACAGGGTCTTGTTCACTGTCTGGGTTGCTTGTACATTAAAATGCTGTGGCTGTGAGTACTGTAATCAGCCAACGGTACTTTTTAGTAGAAGCAGATGTATGAAGTTCAATCATTAGAAATGAAATGCTTACCAAGTCAAGGTCATGTAGTAAATGTGGAAATTAATAAAGTAGCAATTAATGATGATATGTGGGTGGTTAGGAAATATTATATCTGAAGATTTTTAGGCTGCTACCCAAAAAATAAACACTGATCATCTATTTCTACTTTTATAGTAAAGAAACTGATATCCAAGAAGTGACTCACATAAATGTAGTTGCCATGACATTTCTTGGCTCTCTTTTGTGGATTAGCTGATGAAATTAGTTGACAATCATTCACCAGGAAAAAACAGTTGAATAAAAGGAATAATTTGATCAAAAATTATTGTACTGGGGGTACATAGTGCACCATGCTTAATGTCATCTCAAACAGTGATGGTTCATGTGCTGGATCACTGGATGGTGGGGAAAAGAAACAGGTGAATAAAACCATCCTATTGATATCATCTGCTTAATTTCTGGCAAACACAGATGACCCTTCTCCAATGGTAGAGCACATTCACCCCAGGACTCACTGCAACAGTGCCATTGATGGTGGCACATGCTGAATGATTCAGAAGCAGCAAGTTGCTAGCAGTGCTGCTAGGGAGGGGATGGGTGTTGCCATGGAGCCCCCCGGGCTGCCCAGCATCCCCACACCATCCAGGGAGAGCCTCTGTTGTCCCCACCTTGCCACTCCTGGTCATGGGTGCTGGCACCAGGATGGCACCATGTAAGTGACTGTATACTAACTGATGATAGCTGTTTTAATAGCATTGTCTGTCAATGTGGAACATCAGCAACGGGCAAACAAGTGAAGAGCAATGGGACACCAGGAGGCTGTGGCCGAGAAAGGAGGCAGTGTCAGGCAGTACTGATAGCCTTGGCTATTGTGTCAGCCCCTGCCCAAACACAAACCAAGTGGATGGAGACTTGGACAAGGGAAGGATGCTCCGCCATCAGACCACGATGTATATGTGAAGACAAAATGCAAGGCTGTCCCTTGTGAATATCTGGAAATGCTAAGGAAGAGTATAGAAATGGGCAGTGGCCACTGTCTAATTACATTTTAAGTCTTCTTCTGGATAAATCTATCAAGAGTGGACACAGTGACATTGAAAACAGAATTTCTCTTTGATATTTTTATTTTGTTGGTTTGGCTTTGTTTGGTTATTTTTTTTTCCCAAACGGGGAAATTAGCCTCAGTGACCTCAAGTAGCTCCCACTGACATTAGATCCTTCCATTGAATTCAAAAGAAGTTGCACTGGGCCCAAGCAGTCTAGGAATGAAACAGTGCATGGAAAAAATCAATTTGCTGAAATTGCATGTGTCATGACTGTCTGCTATAAAAGCAAAGGGCTAACAGCAAGAGAAGACTGCTTGGCTGTCTGCTGAAAGATGATGCATGAAGAATAGATTCTCTCATTATTTACAAACACAACGGATTTTCTAAGAAAATAAAACACAGGCCTGAAGTGAGACTTCAGTGGTTCAGCCGGAGGTTTCCTTGGGCCAAACCATGATTGCTACAGGAAAGTTAGTCAAATTAAACTGACTTACAGAAGTTCTAAAAAGAGATGACCCACTGTATTGGTAGGGAAGTTGCTTTATATGACTACAGATACCCTGAGGCCTGTTTTACCAACATATACAGGCATCATGGCAACTGAAATTTCATTTGCTAGTGTGTTTATGTTCAGAAACAACTACCTAGGCAATTCAACACCAGTAGCTTCATCCAACAGAGTGTTTGTTTTTGCTATGATTACATTTTATTTTGTTTTTTTTTTCCATATTTTTGCTAATTTATTGTCCTCTGTGAGTGGTCCCTTCCTACAGCAGAAAAGACTCAATTATCTTATCCTCTTTGTAGTCTGATACACCTCAAGAGACCCAAAATTCATGCAGCTGCATCAGACCAGCAATGAGTAAAGGAACATCACTATGCTGGGATTTACAGCCTCCTCTGACCACTGCTAAGTACCAGTTCAACAAATCTAAGTTACAGCCACAGGTGGGAGGCAGCTAGAAGGGCTGGAAGCTGGTTGGAAAAGGCTACACATCCCCTTTTGTTGTCATGATGCTGTAATGCTGCAGCACACAAGCACATGGGTGCAGCAAAA
>VWZG01004343.1:51054-65149 GCA_013396735.1 Grallaria varia | reverse complement strand
AAAAAAAAAAAAAAAGGATGTAGCAAGAAGCACTCTAGTCTAAAAGGAAATGCAGAACAAAAAACACATCTGAAACTGCTAGAAAAATAAGACAACATTGTGCCAAACTTTCTGCTGCTCACTTGCGGCCTTATAATATTTAACTTTTTGAAAAATTTCAGAATTCAGTTATTTTATTTCTTAAATATGTTTCAGAGCCTTAACACATCTAATAACAGCAGATCAATAGGCTCATTGCCCTACAGTGTATCGCAGCACCAGCAAATACCTATGTTATGAAACTAAGTGAATTTACTGGAGTGTAAACCCCCAGTGAGTTGTCTGTAATCAGCCAGCAGGCCTTCGGGGCAAGAGAATTAATGTATTTTAATATTTTAGGTTATCTTCCATATGGCATAATGCTATACCCCATCTGTATGTGTGAGTGTGCAAACAAATGTAGGAGGTTTTTTTCCAGAAATAATTTTCCCTTAGTGGAAGCTCACCTGCCTTGTAATGTTTTTTATCATCTACTCCTTCAAACAAATTCAGATAAAAACTTGGAAGAGTGTGAGTCTACAAATAGCATTAATATCTGCAGAGCTGAATTAAACTATTTCAGATTTTTTCTCTTTACAGTGTTGAAGTGCCTGTCCTATTGTATTTTAAAGGACTCAGCCATTTAAAAAACAAGGCATCCTTAAAAGTTACATTTTTGTGGAACCTATCACTGAATCACAAAACAGCATGTTCGAGGCTTCATATAATCATTGTCATATAACTGTGCTGAGAAAGCTTACCTCTAAAGTATCCCTTCAAGGATGGCCATCTGCCACAGGGGCTCCAGTTGACTTACTATAGTCAGAAACACAGCTCTTAGTAGGAGCAGGTAAAGGGCGATGCCAAAAGGGGAAAACACATACATATTCATAGTCATATTTATATAGGCATTTATACAGCTTCTCATGGAGAAATACAGAGAATTTTGAATAATTCTTTGGACCAGTTTTGGTGAGGGAACAATGAGGAGCAAGCATCCCCTGCTGAATCATCATGTCCTGATCAATGGTCAGGATTTCACCTATTTCACCTCCTCAGGTGCCCTGCTCTTAGCTTAGGCAGACCTGGTGTGCAGTGAGCTCAGCAGTAGAGGTGGCAGTGACAGCTCTGACAGGGGACCTCACAAGGTTTCCTATGCATGGCTGTATCAGATTGAGTGAATCTCCTGTCAGAAACTCAAAGCAAGCAATTTTACCATCAGCATTAGATAATGTCCACCATTAAAAAACGTAGAGAGCTAATGATTTAAATTCAGGCTTACTTCACACATTGTATAAACTAGGACAGTATTTGTGCCTGCAGTAAAACATTGTTAAAAGACAGCTTTTTAAGTAAAAGTAGAGGCGGCTGCAACACTACCAGCACTGCTGTGGATTCATAAAGGGAGACTGCAGCCTGAAGATCACGCATCAGCTGTCATATGCCTTTGTAATAGAGATGTTATTTACTACTTAAAGAAAAAATAAACAGCATCATGTGTTTGATCTGTGCCAAGGAGAAGAAACAAACTACAGAGAGTTGAAGAGTGGCATTAATAACTGGCACTGTTGGATAACTTCATTTAAGAAGAAAGAAAAAAAACACATTAAATATAAGTTACATAATAGACCACCTTTTGTAGCATGTTTTCTTTTGAATCCTGAAATTAATAATGCATTGCTGATATTGTCATAAAATTATTGAAGCACTAGTGCTGTGAACTGGAGGCTGGAATTTACAGAAGAAAATTCCCTTTCCTGAGACATGCTGTCCAGGTAAATATATGAATTGTCTTGGTGATAACTGTGAAAAAATGTTTTTAAAAAGTCTTTCTCCTTCCTTTCATTTTTCCTTTGTTTTGGTTTTTTNTGGTTTTGGGGGTTGTTTTTTGGTGGGGAGAGGGGTTTGGTAGTCTTCTGTGTGGGAAAATACAATTTGCAGGAGTCCTGGCAACTCTTCAGTTGTGTTTCACAGATGCAGGCATATTGTCAGGAAAATAGAGACGGTGAGAGGCACCCATGAAAATCCGTTAGCACTATGTGGTGTGACAAGCACTTGTGTGCGCTGTGGTGCAGCCACGCACCGGTTCCCCATGGTGGTGCAGCCTGCACTGCCCCCGCTCCTGGTCGGTGTGAGGAGTGACCTGAAGCAAAGAGATGCAAGTCATCCACAGCATCAGATTTTGCATAGCCTTGAGCTGGAGGCCGGAGTGTGGTGATGAAGCAGGACACAAGTAATAGCCAGTGTGTGGTTTTAGAACAGGAGGTGTTCAAATCAGAACAGAAGAGAACTTTTACAGAATTCTGGGGGAGAAATCAGAGGAACTTAGCACACCAAATGGTTGGGCCCTATCCCCTAACTACACACTTAAACCGTACCTACTCATGTCAATTTAGACCACATCCTCCGAAATCCTTGAAACCTAGGACCAGTCTTTCACCCCGTTGTTACATATTTTTCCATAGGCCTCCCTGAAATAATTTTTCAAAGCCCTCATTTTTGTGGTACGCCTAATGAAATGGGTAATGCATTCGTGTTATTCATTTATGTGTGCTGTTTCATACATTTCCCAATACTTTCTTCTTAATCTAATCTCTCTTTTTAATGGTCAAGTGCAACAGCCATGTTAGCTTTTTTCAGAAGCAGAATAAGCTAACCAAAATAATCTAAGAGAGGTGTGGATGTTTCTTGCCACAATTTTTTCCTAACAAAACTAATGTCACTGGCTTTTGTTTCCACATACTGTATCATTTTGTTGATTTTCTATATCTAAGAAAAACTTTAACGGAGAGAAAAAAACCCAATAAAGCAGTTTAATAAGACAGAAGTATGATTTGCATCCATAGTGCATGGAAAGTTCGCATTAGAATCAAAATTATCAGTTACATTTGCAGTTTCTACACAGCAGCTCCCAAACCTCTGCAACATATACATTTGATCAGTTTTTAAGTGTGTAAACTATTTAAAAAAATATAGTTCCTTACAAAAACTAATGATGTAGGTCAGAGGTTTTTTTGTTAATTTTTTCACAGCTTGACACTGAAAGTTTTAGCTGCTTGTCTATTTTTTTGTTTGCTTGACTTGAAAACTTGCTTTTAATTTTGCTTTTTTCTTGGACTAGAAATGCTGTCAGTTGAGATCTTTTTCAGATAAATAGGTTTAATTCTGGAAGCTGGTGAACATCCTGTCCCTATTGATGCAGAGCCTAAGACAGTTCTGCCTTGGAGCATGCACATTCACCTCCATGTTAGAAGTTTTCCTTGAACGTATAATGATGTCTATTTCAACAACAATTCTAATGCAATCTTCCATAAGAAATGCACATGCATATACAAATATCTGGATACACACACTCATGTATTTTTTGTCTATAACTGGACTCCCTTCAGAATTTCACTCCCATTGATCCAGGGATCAATGGGCAAAAGAATAGCATTCTATTTCTCTTTAAAGAAACTTCAAACATACTGTAAGCTTGCAAATAACAATGTCAAATTGATAATGAATATGCATATTGGGAACTGAAAATCCAAGTGATTCTCTTGGGGATTCTAAAGTAAACTGAGATTAAAATATGAGAGTAATCCAAGCAGTAAAAACTGAGATCTACTACTAAATACTAAGGGTTTTCTCTGCACTGTATGCAAATTGGTATTCAATAATTTGTATTCACAACTACTCTACAGGGTACATACTTTGTTATTGGACAGCAAAAAGGAGAGAAGTTTGCAAGATTTAACCCTAAAAAGAGTAAAGCAATACTGAGACACAGACTCTAGTTCAAGAGTCCCTGGCATCACCATGATTGCGTCTAGGTCAGTGTAAGTGAAATAGAACAGTGCTGGCATAACACAAAAGCAGCTGGAGAACCGCTGCTACCTGTAAAGATTGCTGGTTCCATAGGAAGAATATACAGCTTTATCTACTGCCAGCTGAAAGAGTATGCAACCAGGATGGAAGGAATGTGTCTGGCTCTCTTTTTATTCTAGTGCGTGCATGTCTTCTGCACAAATATCACATTATGTCCTTTTTATTATTGTGAAAGGCCAGCTATACTTGTTTTTATGGTTAAGACTTTTGAATCATGTTTCATTGGCCTACTTGTTCATCGGCCTGAAGTAAGGTAGCCAAATAGCCTCGGTGGGATTTTCAAACATATTAGGGTTGAATTTTATAAAGTTCTTTAGAAATCTGAAGATATAAAGAGACATAAAGTGCATTGAAGGACACATATTTTACCAGTTCAGCTACTTATCAAGATTCTCCAAGGCAATTAATTTTCACATTTTAGGAGCTATATGCTAGAAAAGGTTAAACACTTTAGGTGAAACAGTTTTTCATCTAAAAATGCTTCTTTTTTTTTTCAGATTCAAAGCATTTCACAAAGATGTGGCGAAGTGTTATGACAGTTCCTATAATTAAAATTCAAACTAAATTGGATTGATCTACTTATCTCATTATAGTAGACAATTTTTCATACCAATAAAGGGAAAAGTATCATTTTACTGTTTTCTTATATTTAATTTTGAAAATATTACATACTCAATATTACCAAAAGATAGACAGCAAGCATAACTATGTCACAATAGTAGCTAACAACCTGGCAATTGAATGTGATGAGATTTTAGTTCTAGGGGAAATTTTGAATCTACTTTTTTGATTTTGTATAAAGAAAATAAGCTTCAGAGATTCCTAAGCAAAGGAAATATTTTTAAACAGTTCTAAAAAGGTCTCTGAAAATCTGGCACTTAGAGATGGCTTAACTCTGTAGGCTTTCATGTTCTTTGTAATATTCCTACAGACTTCAAAGGAATCAATTAGCTTAATGTTAAGGATTTTTAAAAATCTCATTCTCTTTCTGTTCACAATCTTTATAATGGGGAAAGTGATTAGAATATCTATACTACCGAGGTATTCTGAAGTTTTAATTAAGTTCTAGAAATTAATTCAGGATCCTGAGATGGGAGAAATGGAAAGAAATTACATCCTCATGTGAGGTGGAGCCTCTGGCTGGAGACTGTGAAGCTGTAGCCACTTTGGCCACTTGAAAATATGGACCTTTTAACTCCCAGCAGTATGATCTGGAGCTGAATGACTCTCTCTCTCTAAGCTGTGAAATATGGAGAAACCTTTGTATATTTACAACTGTCTTTGCTCATGTTTTGTAATGTGATGTCCAGTAGCCTCAGTATTCAGTCTTTAATATTATTCCTCACTAGGATTCTTTTTGTCAGCCACTTGTAGATGTTCTTCTAACTGCTCAGTCTTCTTTCCATCTCATCAAACCTCATTTCAATAAGAACACAGGCACCTTTATGATTGGGGGTTTTTTTCATAATTTCCACCGATGCCTTTAAAAATACCATTCCTGTCTGAGCGTGGTCAAGACTGGCATTCATATAAGTTTGAGTACTGGTGTGCATCCTGATACACTTATCCTTATGGGAAATATTATTTAAATGTTTCTCTTGCCCACTGAGAAATGTCAGCTTCTGTAAAATCTCTTAAATGCAAAAGCCCTGTGTGGTTGGAGAGTGTGAGAGAATAGATGCTACTACTCCTCCTTTCCTGATTCTTCTGAGAGACACACTAGAGACAGCACATATCTTCTTACTTTTGTGAGGATATCACTTCCAAATAATCCCCACGAGCCAAAGGTAGACCAAAACTGCCACATCTACCTCCTTTGGATTTGCTCCTTCAAAGCAGACATTCAGGAAACACCACAAGAAGGTGGGGAGTTCTCTCTATTGTTACAGATGTGAGGGTGAGTGATGATTCATAGACAGAATACTCAGTCAGAAGGTTTTCAGTCAGAGTCAACATATGACAGTTGTCACTCTGCTCAACAGGTAAACTAAATTAAGTGGCTTGTATCTGCAAACTGAAAGCATTTACCCACATGATGCACACGCTGAGAAACACTGGGAGAGCCATCCATAGTCAGACAGGTTTGGAAAGCTTCTAGAAAACCTTGTCCACTACTTGTAATACACAAAGTTAGGTAACTCATGTTTTCCTTTCCAATGGGTTTTGACACTCACTCTACTTGCACCCTGAGCTTGACATTGATACTATCATTTCTGAATGAAGATATTTTTGTAACCACCCTTATCTCAGAGCTCAGCTGTGTGTGTTTTGCCTCTGGGCACATTTCCTTGCTTGATGGTAAAGTACCTATCACAGCATCCTTTGTCCCCACATCACATAATACCCCTAATCACTGCCTGTTATTGCCAGATGGGACAAGTGGGACACAGCAGCAGGAGCATGGGCAGTACCCAGGGGCTGGGTGTGATGGGCAAGGCTAGCACACAGCTGCAACAGGGGAGTGTGGCCCTCCTCAGCAGGTGTAAATGGGCTATGAAGGGGTCATAATTTCAGGTAAAACCCCTCCCTTGCTTCTTTGGTTAATCAATATCTCTAGTACTTTCATGTTCAAGCAATTTAGAAAAACAGTCTGGTATGAATGGATTCCATTGGTCAGTGTGGAAAGTGCAAGCCATAGTATCACAAAAATACAGTAGAGCTTTGACCTTTAAAATAAATGTTGGCCAAACATTGTCCAAAGTCTAGCAGTTTTCTACCAATAAAATACACTGAGAATTAAAAAATAAAACAAAAATTTAAAAAATATAGCAATTGGTTTAGTTGTATTCAAAATAAATGGTATCTAAGAAATGTCACCCAGAGACTATTTTCATCTTCTTCTTCAAGAGTGTTAAGTCCCTGTGAAAATAAAGCAGTGTTGTTAAAAACAGAAGAACGGGTACCACTTTAGAAATGTAACAACAATAACAACTGTAAAATCTCTAGGTTTTTTTGTGTTTCTGACCATCAAATGCCTAATGCGATTGGCATTCCTATATTATTGTTTTCATTTGTCCTCAACTGCTGTATATAATATCAGTTTCACACACAAAGGGACTGTACTGGGAAAGCAGATGAAATAGCCCTTGCCCACAAGGCTTCTGCTGTGTTGGTTTGTTTATAGTCATAAACTGTTGTATGTTCACCAAGGTAGAAGTATGCCACAAATTTCAGATCTCTCCATGACTCATGAGTTTTTCCTCATGAAATGAGACCTTTACATGATACAGCCACTCTGCCTACACAATGTAAATAGATGCTAAGAGAAAGCAACAAGTTTCTTTGAGCTCCTTTTCATTGCTGTGATGTCAGACATGACTCCAGCACTGCAGAATCCTTACCCTGCACCTCTCTTGGCACCTCTCTTGGCATTTTTTGCATGACATTTAGTTACTGTCTCCAGAAAAGGGAAGAAAAAATTAAAATTTTTCAGTCTAAACAATTTATCTGAAAGCAACAATTCGGAAAGTAAAGAGTGGATCTCCTGTTCGTGCAGTGTGACTTGGAAAACTTTGAAGTTTTTCCTGTCTGTTCCCTCCCTTCTTTCTTTTCCCAACAATCTCCCAACCAAGCATTTATGGTTATGCAGTTGACAGCCAATAAATAGCAAAGTGTTTGGGGGAAATCTGTAGTTTTTTCGGAAAGAAACCTATAAAAGAAAGAGACGCTGGGAGAGAGAGAAAGAGAGAGCATAATCTGTACACCATCTGTTGCCTAGTGCAATTCATGCTGACACAGGGCTTTTTGACATTTTATACCTCAAATGCAAGCACATAGATCATTTCTACCTTGTACTTTTCCCGTCTCATTATCGGAATTTATTCCCTTGCTTTGTTGTTGGTGGAGTCCCTATTCTAATTGTTTCTTACATGTGCTGTAAATCTGTCCTCCAATCACTAAAGCCCTGGAACATGAAACTGAGACCTAGCAATTTCCTTTGCTTACCAGTGCATCTGCTGGAGCATAGTGTTGAAATAAAATGAAACATGTTTGCACTCTTTTTCTATCATACTGTAATGCGCCTTTCATTTTGCTCAAGGAATTTTTAATATTCAAGCCATACCCTGTGCATGAAGTCATTTCCCTTCTATATAATTGTAATGGTAATATGCATGGCCTAACTGGCAGTGGCACAGCTGGCTGCTTGCCACAGCTGAGCCTCTGACTCAAAGACTTTAATTCTGTCATGCCTCATCTGGTTTTATGTACTCTTTTGTAGTTAGTTCACAAATTTATTCTAGGGTATCCATTGAGATGGGCAGGCCATTGACTGTTTTCTAAAGATAGCACAGTAAACTAATGAAGGGTACCAAATATGTGCATTGATAACCCGTGTGCATACTGAATAGAAATCAGATTATAAGTCAATGTGCCTGTGTGGTCAGGACTTATTGACAGATGCTTAGACCCTGATTGTACAAAGATTTAGTGGCAGTGCATAAAGGTAAGCACTGGCAAAAGTCTTGCCTCATCACTGCCTGCAGGATCTGCTGTCACAAGTGGCAAGTGGCACAGGGCCTGCACAAGATTTATTAGCAGCCTGTTACCCCCCCATAGGACCGTTTAATGAATTAATAGTGGTGTTTTGTTTTGCAGGTTTTAATTAACTGAGTCTTTATGGAAAACTGTGGTGTGGCTTCAGCCACAAAGAGCTTTAAAGTCTCCTTTCAGGTTTGTTTTCACTTACAGGGTCAGAACAAAGGTATGATATCCTGATGCTTCATAGAACTACCATACCTCTTTCTCTCCTCCTGTCCCTGAGCCCAAAACGAATGCCCCCAAAGCAAGGTTCTGTGTTTATCTTTCTGCTTGCATCCCCTTCGGCTTTCACTAAGACCTTCCACCTTTCTCCTTCTAACTCTCCTAAAAGAAGTGATTGTTTCAAGAAGCCAGAATATCTGATCCCTGCTTCAAATTACTCACTGGAAATATACTTCAAATGATGGTTACCATCTTCATCCATCCTCACCTTTCTGAGTCTGCTGTTTGTCTCCTCTCTATTTGTCCATAATAACTTAGAAGATTTGCTTTTGTCTATAAAGCTCAATGCACATCTACTGAGTTACAAGAGTAATAAAGTGTTATTTACCAGGTTTATGGATCACTCACTTTCAGTCTATCGTTCAAATGTAAGCCCCCTCTGAAAGTTAAAAGCTATTGGTGTGAATTGATTTGGACTTCATTTTATGCTAGCTGAAATCAATGACCAAGCTTGTTTCTTGCTGTAGAAGAAAGGTCTTACTCGCTGCACACACTGCAGATTTTCTTGATTTGATGGTCAAGACATAATGCTGAAAAAATGTTATTTGAACACAAGATTTCATTCAACCTGAAGTGAAAATCCTTCTTTAGCCATGCATTAATTATAATAATTTTAAAATTATGAAGTGAAATCCAAAAGAAAATGCTGATTCAAAATGGAAACATATGACTTGAGGGGGAAAATTGCCTTTCCCAGAAAAACAAATTCTCATACTTGATTTTTATTTAGAAACAGTATGGTCTTCTTTTAAATTCACTTTTCATTTTTTTACCTGTTGGGAAAAATTACTGTACTAGATCCTTTTATAGGATTGAGGAAATACAGAAAATACAGTAAGGCAAATTAGTTCTGTCAACTCCTTATTTACTACTATTCTCAAGTGGTGACTCAGTCAATCTGCTGTCTAGATAACCTCTGGTCTGTACATTGGGATGTAGAAGTAAATAAGCAGATATAAGAGAATATTGGTACCTTGTCAAGTCTTGCCTGGATAAGAAGCCAAATGTAGCCATAGCCTACATCTAAACTGAAGTTCACAGATATCCCTGGTTTAGGAAAAGAGCATCTCAGCCCTTTCAAGAACATGTTCTGCCATTCTCTTTGGAAGACTGCATTGGGAAGCAACTATGAGAGACAAGGAGAAAGTTTTCTAATTTGAAACCTAGGAGCTGAATGTGGCAGACGCCAGAAGAGGAGACCAAAGGGGGACCTCATTGCAGTCTAAAACTTCTTTCTGAGGGGAAGAGGAAAATCAGACAACTGATCTCTTCTCTGTGGTGACCAGTGACAGGATCTGAGGGAATGGCCTGAAGTTGCGTCAGTGGAGGTTTAGGTTGGGTATTAGAAAGAGTTTCTTCACCCCGTTGGACACTGGAACAGGCTCCCCAGGGAACTGATCACAGCACCTAGAAGCCTTTCAACAATGCTCTCAGGAACAGGGTGTGACTCTTGGGATGTCCTGTGCAGGGCCAGGAGTTTGGACTCAATGATCCTGATGGGTCCCTTCCAACTCAGCATATTCTGTGATTCTGTGAAAACTCCCAATTTAAGGGCTTAAATTCTAAAAAAAAAAATAAAAAAAAAAAAATCCAATTTTCATTTAAAACATTTCTTGGTTTACTTATCCACTTGAAAAAATCAGAGTACTTATTTTCATGCTCCAGCTACTAAGGACCTAACATTTCATTTGCAAATTCTTGATTCTCCTCTCCACTGTGCCAATCTTTTCCCCTTCCTTCATCTCAAAAGAATCTAAGTTTGGAGTGCATGCCAAACAACAACTTTCCTAATCTTCCTGATAATCCATGCAACTGACTGAAATGGTAATGAGGTACATTTAGTGAAAGCACAAAAAAATTCATTTAATGCCACCCCCATCTCTGAAATAATATCCTGTCCCATGCTGTTCATACATACCCATGTCAAAGGTAGCCTAAGGAAAAAACCCACTTGTGCCTCCAGTACGTGCTTGGGTTTAGAATTTTCCAGGCCCTGTTTCTCTGTTCACAATTTATTTTCTTCATATCAGATTTAAATATGAAGTAGGTTCCCAATGTTTACTTAAATTTTTCAGTTTTTAAAAATAGTTTTGCAAGCATATGATTCTCATAAAGCATTTTGTGCAGGGAGAAAAGTAAGCCTAGAGGCAAATCCTGTAACTCTCCAGACTGTAAAGACAGAATGATGACAAATTGTATAAATATGTGCAAATTGTCCAAATGATGTCATGTATCCAGGCTTGCAAAAGTCAGGAAGAATACTTGAATCTAAGGTCAGCACAGACTCTTTCTTTGAATAAAATTGAGCAATTACATTCAATTTACTTAAATTTATCACCAAGAAAAATGTTTTGTTTAATCTTAATCTTCATCATATTTTTCAAGCGTTTGGAACCTACTGTATTACTACATCAGTGAAGGCCCCCAGTAAATTCAGGAAAAGCCTGATAGAAGCATGCATTAAACAGGCTTCCTGTTGGAAAGGATTGGTGAAGTAGGGCAGCATACCTCTGACCTACTACATGAAACTTCTCAATGCAATTTAAATAGCAAATTACAGACCCTTGTAAGGGTACTTTTTTCCTTGAAACAAACAGCACTTTAAATTACTTTGGAAAATTGCATAGTGAAACTTTCTGGGGCTAGATGACAGGCGTATGTTCTCTGGACTCCAACTGGTCTGTAAATGCTTATACTGAAGCCTTTTTGATTTACATTACACAGGTCTTCATTTCTCTCTTCCTCTTCCTCCCCCTCTCTCCCTCTCCTCCTCTCCCCTTTCAGTATCGAGGTCAACCTTCTCCAATTATTTGTCTGCAAACCATTTCTTTCTTCAAGTTTTCCCATTTACATTACATAGGTCAGTGCCTCCTTGGGTCAAGCTGCTTTAACTTCCGCTGTGTTTTTTTCTCACCTTCCAATGCTTTGCTTCTGCTCTGGTCTCACCCTTCACTCCCAGCCCTTCCAGATTTGGAGAGAGGAAATTACTGTAAAAAAAAGGGGGGGCGGGGGGGGATTGTTTCTACTTTCCTAACAAACTTCTAGCCACAGCTACTGGAACATGAGTCCAGCTGAATGTGCAAATGTTTAACCACGAATTGAGCTGTTTGTTGTCCCTTCACATAAACATCTGTTTGCAGAGGTGATAATCAATTATCTGTTTTCAGGTTGTATGCTTTGGTGTTGGGCGTGAATGTCTGTGTGGACAGCTAGACTTCAGCTCCTATCATTAAAAGAAACAAAATTATATTTACTTGTTTTTATAGGTTTATGAATGAATGTCCAAAGAGAAAAGGATGACAAATAAAAAAACCCCAAACATTAAAACACATCTGTTCTGATTTTGCCTGTGTGATTCACAGGGTTCAATAAATTAACAGTAGTGCCCACTGCATTTGAGAGGCCAAAGAGATTTGTTGTAAATATATAACATGCACTTGCCTCTATCTCAGGATCAGAGTGCCTGCACACTTTTGTGAGCCATGACTGACACAAGCAGTCGATGTGAGTAAAGGGTTTGCTTTCTAGCCAGCCTGTTTGGGAAAGAAATTAAGAACAGATGGAACCTGTTACAAAAGAATTTCTGAAGTACGAGCTTTAAAAATGGTGGTGGTTTTTTATTTGGTTTTTAAGAGAAAGAAAAGCTCTTACTATGTTAGTGGGATGATATGTGGTGTACAGCTAATTTGGCATCATGCAATCCGATCTAACATCAAGTTAACACTAGAGCAGCTGAATTCTCCAAACATGTTTCAGCTGCATACTTAAAGCCCCTGTAACTGTTACTTTTAAGAGTGCATTAAAAAGGTTGTGAAAACTGCTCCTTGTAATGATTTCTACAACAGGATCTCTGCAAACTCACAGCTGGAGGCTGTCAAACACACACCTCCCTAATAGACAGCACTGTGTGTACAATTAACACATTAATTTATGGAGTAAACTGATCAGGGGAGACTAGAGCTTCAAAGCCAAACACTCACCATTAAGGAAGAAGTGAAGTTACACTGCGGGAGCTGCCTTGCTCACTGCAGCCTTTCCTGACACAAAGGCCATGCCTGTGCTGCTGAGCCCAGAGGTGGTCCCTTGCTCCCATGCCCAGGTGCGTGCCCCTGCCAGACCCCAGTTCCAGGTGGTAATAGGGGTAAGGTGTGTTCCTCCCCATCCTAGTCTCCAGTCCTCCTCTCCGCATTAAAGGAAACCTCAGGACATAGACCAGACAGACATGTTGCAATCAAATATTCCACCTGACTGACTGGGGAGCAGGTGGGTAGCACGTGATCTCCTGCCTGCATGGTGTATCCAGTACAAAAATACCAAATCAGTCAAAGACACAATGAGGTATATAACCCTAATTTAACATTAGGAAGACTTTGCATGTGTCTGTCAGAGCAGAGAGTAGTTTCCTTGCTGGGCTTATGCCTTGCTCTTACATGGAGGAGGAGTTTGGTGCAGAATGGGTCCTAAGGCCTCCTTCACTAAGCATGGACCCACCAAAGTGAGTCTCATTCATCATCCTGGGACTCAGAATTAGCCAAGAGGGAGCCACATGACCTGGCCAACCATCATCACTTCTCAGTGTTGGAGGCACAGGTCTGAACTGAAGACACAGAGCTTGCAAACTCATCTTAGAGCAGGATGTTTAGACTTCCTCTGGAAAAGACAGCCTCTACTCGTTTCTTTAATATAAGAGGGTTCAGGCTCCTTTTGTATTATAACTAGTTGATTAGAGCATTCACGAGGAGATGGGTGATGCATTCTGAACTCTTAACCAAAGGCATTCAGATTAGTCTGTACAGCAAGGTGTGCTCTACCCATTTTGTCAAAGGCTGTTTTGCAGAGCACCACTCTACTTTGTCTTTCTCCTGTTCTCAGCCTCCCCAGTACCACCTAATTTTCAGGAACTGTGTCCCTCTGATGCCCTCTCCAGGTGTGCTTCTGTGCACTTGTATCTGTTCCTGCTCTTGCAGTTACAGCCTTCTCTGGATTCTCCTTCTGGGTGTCTCCCACCAGGAGAAAACTACTGTGATTTTCATGCCCAGAAGGAATTGTTGGGTTTTTAGTTTTCTTTTATTTTAGTCCAATACCAACTGTCCTCTTCCCCTCCCCACCCCCCCCCACCCCTACTGTCTACAACTCTAACTCATCAGAGGAGAAAGTAATTGGGTAATTCCTCTCTTTTCAGAAAGATCCTGTACTTCACCACCACATACACTCCCTTCAGTAGAGGTAAACGGGCCACTGTAGGCTGGGCACATGGAGCACTAAGGGCTAACCAGAGCAGTGATGAAGTGAGTTAAAAATATGGTCTACCTGAAGGAAGAGAAGCTCAGCTTTGAGTAACCAGAAAAGCAGTCCTTAACATTACTGTCTCTGAAGAGAGCATTGACTGAATGGTCTGGCCAACCTTTTTTTTTTTTTTTTTTTTTTTGTTGTTTTTCTTTATTCT
>VWZG01004343.1:0-50861 GCA_013396735.1 Grallaria varia | reverse complement strand
GTTCATCATTAGACTAATTTTCAAGGTCAAAATAAGAGCATTGCCAAGAGAGATTCAGATACTTGGATGATTAGAGTTTGCTTTCTTATTTCCTTCCTTCCATCATAGCCACAACAGATGCAGATCAGGTGCAGTCGCCATGAACTTCCTTTGGTGGGTTTGGGTTTTTTGAGTAGAACCCATACCTGCCAACTCTGACACTCCTGGTCACAGATTTTCACTTCTGTGAATCATAGAATCATAGAATTGATTGGGTTGGAAAAGACCTCAGAGATCATCAAGTCCAACCCTTGGTCCAACTCTAGTCATTTACCTCCTTTTTCTAATTTTGTTGCTGACTTCTTGTGGAGGCAAAAGGAACTTGGTCATATGCTGGCAGTTTCTGAATCTACTGAGTTTCCTAGAACTTGCAAATCCCAGAGAAGTGGTCATGTGCTGTATAAACCTCTCACGTGTGCTGCCCACACTGGGCTTGAAGAGTATGCAGAGATACATTTCACAGTGACAACACAGGAGATCAAGTGCATCCTGGGTATACTTGAATTCTTTATCTATAAAACTGTGTATAAATCCTGAGTAGTTTGATGGACCCAGTGCACAAGTTTACCAGTTTTCTGTTTCACACAGCACCTATAGATTCACAAGAATCGATAACAAACTACCAAACTGTTTTCTTTTCTAATCCCATTTTAGGATGTCAAATCTGACATCGATTTCACCTTCTGTCCTACTTTGCTTCATGCCTAAAAGACCTTTTCCTGCAATGTCAAGCATATTCACCACTCCCCTTAGATAAATAACTTAATAATGGCTCTATTAATTACTTCCTTTCATATTCCATCTTTCCTCTGCTTTGAGCAGTTGTCCTCTTGGTGCCCTAGAAATAGGCCTGCCAATACTAGAATTCTGGTCCTACATGTTCATTTTGCAAAGTTGCTGCTAAAATGACAGGCGCAGGGTATCCTGCTCAAAGGGTTAGTAATGTCTTGCCTCTTCAAACAACAGCAGCAGCAGTATTCAAGCAGAGAGCACATGACTCTTCAGGAGGGAAAGCCAGCCTGCAAGAGCAAGAAGATACTGGCCTGCCCAAGAGGCATGGAGAGAGGGGGCAGGAATCTCTGCAGGAGCAGGCAGCCATAAGAACCAGACTCAGCCTATCTGCCAAGTCTACCACGTTTAACGTTTGAAATGTTGGCAGGTATGAAGCTGGAGCATGGTTTCAAGAGCACTTGTAACACCCTGGACTTCTCTCACACCTCCAATGCTCACTGACAGCTCTCATTAAATTAATCCCTATAAAGCAGTGGGGATTTGAACAATTTTGCCACTCTCTCAAAAGGTGTTACACCAGTACTTCTCCACCATTAAGAAGACTGGCCACCCAGTCTCTTGTCCCACAAAAAACAAGTATTTGAAAAAAAATCCCATCAACAGAATTCTAGGAAAAACAGGGTTGCCCAGGGAAGTCTAACCTACAGCTAACTCTCATGGACTCAGAACAAACAGAGACCTACAAGAAGCCATCATAAAATTAACAGTTTCATGGAAACTGAGGGAGACACGTTCTTATAGAATTTAAAACAGTTGCAGCCATGGGATATATCCATTTCTTTAGAAGGAAAGTTTTCCATACAATGATTTAAAGCTTTGTAGTTGAATTTTAGTTTTTAAATTTCTCACAGTCAATGTTTGTATGTGCTGTCATTGGGACTGGGCCCTTAGGCTGTCAGTGAACACATTGCCTTGGTTAAACCATTTCTGCCTCTGAAAGGAAATAAAAATTTATCCACCACTGTTTTCAAGCTAAAAATGTTTAAACTCTGCCTTAACTCCAAAAATTACTTCATAAAAGCATTTTCTGCCAAGAGACCATGAGGTAAAATTAATGACATTAAAGTCTTTGCCTGTCTTCTCTTTTTGCCTCTGTCATGCCAAACTGTCCTTCCCTATAACACACATCATCAGAAAAACAGCTAGAAATAAACTTGTGAAGGTCCTGCTGTGATAAGCTGATGAGACACAAGGGATTCTGGAGAGCATGACTCGTCTGCAGTGACGGCAGAAAGATCCTACATTCACCTTGCCAGCATCTTTTTCTGGAATAACTGACCCCTTTACACAGTAAAACTCAGTCATGTCTGAGAAGTCTTATTAACCACAAGGAACTAATCAAAAATAACCTGAAAGTGTAATAATCTCTGTCCAAGAATATGACCCCCTCAGACAAGTTATCATGGAACATGGACAACTCATCAAATAAACCTCTGTGCTTCTGACCCCTGAAAAGCCACACATAATAGAGAACATAAACAATCACTTCTCTTTGATACCAAAGACAATTTTCATAACTAATCAAAGAGCAAAAGTTTCATTTTCAAATATGTGTTTTACTGTAGACTAGGTCTTATTTAAAGATTTAGAAACCTAGCTTAGGGGCCTTTTTAGGTATTTTGTTTAGGTGTGGTGCTTAGCACAGGACCTTAAATGCAGATATTTCAGCCTTTAGCTGTTCTCTGATCTATACAGAGAACGTGGATTCACCATCTGAAGAGAGAAAAACCATTTAACTTCACTGGTTTCGCAGCTTAGAGCAGAACTTTTTCCTGTTGTAAGCTTCTCATAAGTTTTCATTTCAAGAAATAAAAAAAGTTGAATCTTTCTTCCTCAGTAAAGGAGAAATATTGTCATTTAGGGATATTTTTAATTTTTAGAAGTCCTGAGGATCTCTGGTTTACAAAAAAAATCCTCAGTGGAGTTAACCTGCTTAGACTATGATTAAACTGTAACCAGATCTTGGGGGGTAGATTTTAAATGTTTCTTGCAGTCCTGGCAGCATATAAACACTCTTGGCTGACTGTAAAAGTCAAGCTGGAGAATTTTCTTTAGATTTTTGCAGTTTACTTTTGACCTAGCACAAAGGAAGACCAAAACTGGTTGAAAAACTTGGGGCAAAACCTGCTAAAACAATCTCAGCTAAATCACTGGAATTAGAGGTGGAATATAACCCACAATTCCAAAATCCATAACCCATGGATTATATGAAATATAAAGTAATTTTAATAATTGTCAGTTACTAGTCTGAAGCTTCTTAAGATGGTATGATTCTAAATGAGAGTCTTCATTTGAACCTTGTAGGTGTGGCGTGGAGGAGCAATCACTGAAACGTTTAATGGACATTAATCAGGTTAATATTGATTCTCATGAAGCTAAAAGAATGCCAAAAATTTGGCAATTTTGTATCTCTGGAAAACAAGCAATGATAAAATTTTCAGTGGTTTGAGTGCAAAAGCACATTTGAAATATAAAGGGGCAAAAGCATGTGTGTTGAAATAAGCATAAGCAAATCCAACAAGAGCAATCAACATTTATGTGAGTAATATTTCAGATCAAAAGCCTGGACTGTTTTAACTCTTAGTCACCCATTCATTTGCATATTTTAGTCAAAAACTAATTGAGATCAAGTTCCTTTAACAATGTGTTTAATTTAAATTATGTCTTTAATTTAAATGTCTGAACCTAACAAAATATCTGAAAAAATAAGGAAAAAATCCATGATTTATCCTACGCGGATGGTGTCTTTCTGGTCCATCTAAAATCACTGGCAGCAGTTTGAGAGGATCTTCTTATCTTTTATACACATGACTTTTTTTTTTTTTCTTTTTTTTAATTTGAAAATTATCACCATGATGGAAAACCATCTATTCTCCACTTGTGTTGCAGCGCTATCACAACATTCCAGCTATGCAGAGCTTATCAACCTCAACATTACTACAATTGGGAGTAAAAAAAACCATCAAAGCTTTTTAGGTTGTCAAACTGACAACTGGCGGGAAAGACTGTTGTTGTAAAACGGAATTGGGCTGGGGTTTTATTAGTCACCTGATACTGAGCAACTTCCTTCCCTCAAACTGTCTTGAAGGTACCTGTGCCTTCCTGCGCTGGGGAATTTACGAAGCATACAGTGCAGGAAAACTGGCAGAGGCAGGAAGTACTTTCTCCTAAACCAATTTACCATTGAATTAAAGATGCTTTTGCCAACCCAATATCAAAAAGATTTTTATTTTTTTTTTATTGTTGGCACCCTCAGAACAATCAGTGCAATCACAATTACTTTGACACAGGCATGCTGGAATTGGAGTAGGCAGAAAATGGCCTTAATGTGAATCTTTTACAAAGCAGCTGTTGGAGTGTAGTATCAAGACTCTGAATAAATGGCAGCTACATAACTTCCCCTAATCAGATTGGAGCAATCAGCTTGAAAAATTTTCCCATATGTGAAAGAGTGGAGCTTAGGCCTAGGGTTATGGCAGGGACACAGGCCATGGTAAGGTTACAGAGTCTGGCTACAATTAAACACTCACTGCAGAAATTGTGATGATGCTTCGGGGAGCTATTGCACTTTAGCCATTTGTAATTGCACGTTCGGAAATTACTCACTCTAAAATTACTCGGGGCCCAGTTACACGGTTTACAAACATATGTTCTCAGAGAGAGGGAAAAACATTATCCTTCCAATGGGCACCATGTATAGATTTTTTTTTTTTTGTGGTTATTAATGAAATGTGACTTTGCAAGATTGTTTACTAATAAGTGTATGGGATTTGGGGGGGTTCTATTTGTCATTAATTGAATTATAGGGCACATTTCTGCCTAGCAGAGGCAAATGCTTTTAATGCTCTGGTTTAATGCCTCTCCTGTCAGCACTCATTGAGTAACCCAGTCAGAGCATTTCTCCTTAGTAGAGGTATTTCCTAGTTCTTTACAGACTGTACCACACTTCTGTGGGTCACGTTATCCAGGGCAGGATATGTGGGCTGGCATCTGATCTGTGTATCAGTGTTGCCACTTCAGATATATTTTAGGGCTGATAAAGTGTGAAAGTTATGTAGAAAATTAGCATTACCACAAGCTTTGTAATTATAGAGGTTTTTTTATGAATTTAATGAAGAAAGACAAGGCCTTCAGGGTGTCTCTTTCTACTGGTAGTTAATACAAGGAAATTTTCCATTATGTTGCAAAGCCTATCCTTCCTGCATTTCCCAAGCCTGGGAAACAAACAGTGAGCCCAATGTGCTTTGCAGTTCTAGAGAACAAGATGTACTGGTGACTGACAGCACTAATGACCTTTCCCTTTTATTGAATGTGAAAGGATAAGTGTAGGGCGCCAAGTATGTTCATGTGTACAAAGGGGGAAGAGCAGCCAACCAGCATAAGGAGGTAAGCATCGTTTTAGAAAATGCAATCCACACACTTTCCAAACGCACCTGGTTCACACACTGTTTCAGCAACGTGGAAAGGTATAGTGCTTGGTATACTGTTGGGAGACTTCACTTGGTACGGTGAGATCTCTAGTAGTTTCCAAACAATTTTTTTGAAAAAGAATCCACCATGATATTCTGTATGTGATGGGCAGCTCTCAAAGTGGGAGAATTTTTCCAGTTCTGTGGGCCACTGTTAAAATCTGCAGTGTTGTCTGATGACAGAAATGGAATACAGAAACATACAAATAAGCAGCTACATTGTGTTTTTTTTTTAAACAGAGTAGATATGATTCCCCATGGTTGTTTGTTTTAGCTTCCATTTGGAAGTGCAAAGTTATGTAATTCAGGGAGGAATTTGGAAAACAAATTGCTCTCCTGTAGGTGAATGAAGTTAAATAAGTGGTCTTCCTCATCTCCATGCATAGTTAGGAGACAGAATTTGTTTCTTTGAGAAGGTAACTTAAACTTGCTTTTCTGAATGGAGATGGTTTGGCATTGGAGCACATTGCAGGCTGGAATAGCACCTCAGAATGTGTGCATTTTCCCATGAGCAAAGGGACTCCCCATAAGTACCTGTTTCTCCCTTGCTCCATGTGTAAAATATGTTCCTCTCACACTCAGAAGTGTTCTTCCAATTGTCATGAATTAATGTAGGATCCTGGCTTAGGATTTAAGAAGTGTCAGCCCACCCCTTCCTGTTTTGCAGCAAGTAGAGTTAAATCCTGTAAAAATGAATTAGTTAGATTAGTTAGGCCAAATGTTTTGATTTGGCTCTTTTGTCACAGGAATTTTTAAAAACAATTTCACAAGCCTGTTATTCAAAAAGAAGCTTTATCCTGTTTGTTTTTTCTTACATGGAACTTTTTTTTTGTTTCCTTCTCAATCTATGTGCTGAGACACGGTAGGTGGGCAGGATGTCATTAAAAAGTCCTTGCATTACGAGGGTACTGATACCAGTTGCTACACTTTTTATTAAAGATATTAGCTTTGAATTTCAGTTTCATTTGGAAGTACATGTTGGGTAACAGGACTGTTCATGCTCTTTTCTGCAGAAATAGCATTAAAAGGCACTGCACTTAATCCTTTCAGAAATGCACAATAGGTTAATGTGATTTTTTTTTCCTTTGGGAAAAATTAAGAACACTCCTACTAAGATTATACTTTTAATTTAGAATATTAATTTGGGAATTTATTGGGTTTGTTTCCTTTTCAATCTTGCTTTTCTTTTACTATTGTGAAAAAGACATGAAGAAAAAGTAATTCAGATTTTGTCAAAGAATCGTAAATCCCTATTTGGTGAGAAAATTCAAACAAAAAGGATATTTCTATCTTTCAACTGTGCTTGTTTAATTTTCACATTATTCTGATGCTAACACAAGAAAAGGGGTGACATAAATAGTGAAAACTTCAGTGTAGACAGCTTTCTGGCTCAGAAGCCATTTCCAGGACACACTGAGCACACAGAGCACTGTTGATGGCTTCTGGAGCCAGGCAGCTGTCTACACTATAGCTCACTCTCCTGTTAATACCAGGCTAGTGGAATCAGTGCCTCTTCAGATTTTAATCAAACTACCTGAAATGTTGCTGAATACTGTGTGAGCTGGGACACAGAAGAACTCAAATTGTTTTCAGCACTGTTCAGATGCAGTCACTGTTGACACCAGTCATCAGCCGAGTACTTTTCCTAGGGTATGTGAGGCCATAATGTCCTCACAGCTTGAAAATCATTCATTCTCACAACGCCCACACATTCTTCTTCATGTGGTATGTTTTCTTGGGGAAAGAAAAAAAATAGACATAGTCCAAATAAAACAATTCTTGCCTTTAAAAAGCATGGCTATTCACAGGGGTTACTCATTTGTAAATTGGTCATAAACATTTGAAAACTTAAAGAGGCAGCCACAGCCTGTGGTTGTTAGATACATGGATTCCTCTCTCCCACCTAGAGAAAAGAAAACATTTATTTTCAACTTAAAAATTGTTTTGGGAACTAAGCTGTAATTGTGCATATTTGTTGAAAGAGAGTGGAAGAAGAGGGGTATAGTAGCCTGTCACCTGAGAGCCCCAAATGTAAATGAGACTCTTAGAAAGAAAGCATAGCTATCCGTCCTACTATCCATCACTGAGGTGTTAAGGTTAAAATGTATCCCCCTTGGTACCATGTCTAGTATTAGTGTAATGCGAGGAAAGTGCAGAGCTAGACCATAACCCGATTCTCCGGTACATACACACACAAAGCTTTTCAACACCCTGGCTCTGTGCCAGCAGTAGAAAAGGGGGCTATTTCTAGCTGAACAAAGTATATTGAGTGACAAAAGTAGAGCCACACATGCCTGTGCATGGGCTGTTCTTGTCTTGGGGTCATTCCTCCTTCAGAACTACTTTACCCTTTGGTTTTGTCCAGCCACTAAATTCTCTGACCAGCTGCTGAGGAACTCCCAGCACCTCCACCTACAATCTCCCGGGGTCCTTCATCTGACCTCTCTGGCACGTCCCTCAGAGAGGACGTAGAGCTGCCACCCACCTAGCTTATGGATCTCACACAGTGCCTACTCACAGCAGGGGCAGTAACTCTGCAGATGTACTTGGCAGAGTCCTAAAGACTGTGGAAGGCCAAACCTGAACCTAAAGCAAATCTGCGCATGAATGGTAATGGCTTCTGTGTGCACAGGCATGAAGACAATGCAAGTTTAGTGTAACACTCCAGTAATGACTTGAATACTTCATAACAAAGAAGGGAGGAAGGAAGGAAGGAAGGAAGGAAGGAAGGAAGGATGGAAGGAAGGAAGGAAGGAAGGAAGGAAAGAAAGAAAGAAAGAAAGAAAGAAAGAAAGAAAGAAAGAAAGAAAGAAAGAAAGAAAGAAAGAAAGAAAGAAAGAAAGAAAGAAAGAAAGAAAGAAAGAAAGAAAGAAAGAAAGAAAGAAAGAAAGAGAGAAAGAGAGAAAGAAAGAAAGAAAGAAAGGAAAGGAAGGAAAGGAATTTCTGATGAGTTGATAGCGAGAAAATTTACAGCTGGTTAAAATTCCACAGTTTCAATTCCAGTGCTGCTGAATGTGTTAAAACTAGTGGGAGTTGCAACCACAATTTTCATTAAACCTATTGGAAAAGCAAAGCAAAATGGTGGTAAAAATAGCTACATTCATAGACGTCTTGTCTGCCCTGTGGCTCCTGCCAGTGGGAATTTTTTTCTTACTTGCACACTTCCGCAAATCAAATCAGGACTATAGTGTGGACATGAGGTTTTTTTACAACCATGTTAGAAGGGCCAACCACTTCTTAGAATGGTACATTTCTAGAGTTTAGACAAGGCTTAAGGAATTGAACTAGCAATGAAAATGAATCCCTGGTTGATCATTACACTTCTGAAATGGATCCAAAGAGTTTTGTCTAGTCTGCCTTGCTTTTATTTCCAACTTGGAACCTCTGGAATTTCGAACAATGGAACCTCTGACTGCAAGAGATTCATCCATTTTTCTGTGTGTGATCCAACTTAACCTGACTCAGTTAAGAGTTTTGTGTGAGTAAAACCTGCAGGAACATGGTTTACCCACACAATAGTGTCAATTCCTACAGCCATCACATTTAAAAATTAGGAAGATTAAAAATGCATAGATATCTTAATTTTCATCCATAGGTCCTGCCACTCTGGGAAGATCTTGACAACTAAACATACAAAAAGTTGCAGTGGCTATAGGTCACTATAAGTCCCATGATTAGTGAAAATAAAATGATGAAACAAAGTATCTTCCTCAACTTGCACAGATACCTAAATTTCTACAAGGAAAATGTGAAGCTGTATTTGCCTAATCACCACTTACACAAAGGCAAAATGATATTCAGCTTTTCAGATGAAAATAAGAACTTCATGTCCAGCACATAAAACTTTTATTCTATTTTAGTCCTATTGTTCCAATTTCTAAGAAACAGAGGTTGAAACTTTCTCTTTTACAACAATAGGGAAGGATGTTGAGTAGAGATTTTCCCACTAAGTTGTCCAGAGTCTTAAATAAGTAAGTGTATCTTATCTGCTTATATCATGTACTGAACTATATTTCCTCTCGTGTCCTCTTCAAATGTCAGTTGTTCTGTATTGTGTAACTACATGAAAGAAAGGATTAAGATGCTATATCAGTCAACAAAAGTTAGCTGGTTACCTCTACTTGCATGTGAAGTTCATCTGCGTCAAGGACTAGAAACACCATCAAATCTCAGCTGCCTAAGATCTGTTTGGATTCCCCCTACCAGGGCAAAGAAGTGTTGCTCCCTTCACAAGGAGATGGTTTCTTGGTGGACTTTTAGTTAGATACTCCTCTTGTCTTTGGGTTTTTTTCTTATAAGAAAATGTGTATCAAAGCTACCAAGAATTTACTGAAGACAAATGATGCAGGCAAGTCTCATAACACTAACTGTCATCTTGGCACTAGGAGTGCAAAGGGTGTTTGTGGGCAGTGTTAGAAGCTGCAGTAGAGTTTTTGGTACCCTGACAGTAAGCATACATTCCTCGCAGGTGTCCCCCTCCATCATCCCTCTTCTATTCACAGGGCTCTTCCAAACTGGGATAGCTATCAGGCTCCAGACCTCTGTCCTGGGTGGGAGGAATAAGATATTTATCTCTGCCTCTGTCTCTGGGTAGTTCTTGGTGAAGGTGAAGGGACAGTAACTCAGGTGAGATCAGAGCAGAAAGGTCCAGCTTTCGTGGTGGTGGAAACCTGTGAGCTCCACCAAATTAGTGAGGTAGCATGCATTAATACAAGTTGGCAATGAGGCCCCAACAGTACTCTATCATTCCGTGCTGTTCACCCCATAGGCTGTCACTCTGCTCCCACCTCCTTTAAGAACAAAACTCATCTGCCAGTTGAATACACACTTTTTTCCTCTTTAAAATCCTGGTTTCTCTTCCAATTTCAGAGCAGTAAAAACTTCAAAGGATTTACACAAGAGACCCCAACGATGGCTGAAGCTGCTGACTTCAGCAAAGACACTGAAGGTCTTAGGGCTTAAGTTCTCTGTGCTAATACATTAAAGATAATTCAATATTTACAGCGTGAAAGCTTGAGCTTCTTTTTTTTTTTCTTTTTTTAAGGAAAACAACAAACTTATATTGTGCACCAAAGGCTAATATCAAAATTTTTCAAGGCTGATTGCAGCTATGTGTTATCAATGCAACTCGGGAAATTTAAGGGGGTTTTTTTTAATAATATTTTATCACCAGTAGAAGAAAGGGCCAAATTCAGCTTGTTTCATGGCTTGTTTTTTTCTTAAAGTTAGCAAAACACATTACCAAAACTCAAAGGGTTGTTAGTAGGCAAAACAGTGCCTTTGTTATGTGTGCACCTGCTGGATTCTTTGAGGTACCCGAGCACTACAGAAAAACATGCTTTGAGAATCCTTGCAGTAGGAGTGCTCCCTGCCCTCCCACAGAGGCAGTGTGACACAGAGGCGACGTTCAACTACATCATTCTCAACTTCAGTGCAGTAGCTGTAGAGGAAAAAATTTATTTCCTGTCCCTTTGGCTGACAGACTTTCAGTCACAGCTGCCAGCAATAACTGGAAGTGTTACGGCAATTTCAGACATAGCTTCACAGTCACAGTGAGGATCAGTTGGCGCAAGCTCACCATAGTCACCTATCATCATTCCTTAGTCCCCTTCTTTGTGATAATAATAAGCTAAGACTTGACAAGTGAGGAAGAAGGCTCTGGAACTAACAGACCTGGAGATGGGTTTTCTCCATTACCATTTATTTAGGAGACTTTGCCTAACCATAGGCACTGCCCTGAGGTACCTGGAGGCATCAGGGGAAAGGCTACCTGAGACTGTACATTTCTACGGAAGGGTAGTTGCAGTACTGTCTTAGGTGTCTCAGTAAAACATCCAAAATAGGTGAAATAAATTCAGACCTCAATGGACATAGACAAATCTCCCTCACTCACTATTTGTTGCTAATACTTAAAATATAGAGAATAAAACTTCACCACCTAAAAGGGGAACCTACAAGAAGGACAGTGTCGTGGGTCTGCAGTATTAGAGACTGCAGTATTAGATACTAGAGGAGCACAATTAAGTGGGTGCTTATCTTTACTTAGCTATATTTCCATCAGCAGCAAAGCAGCAGAAAATGATTAGTTCTCTCTTTTTTCATAATCTGTTGTAATTCAAGCTTGTATCTTTTTCCCCAACAGCAAGCTCTCTTTTTCCCTTTTCTCTCAAAGCTTCCTTAAGACAACAGGAGTGCCACAGATCACACTGGGTAGAATTGGAATTGAGGTCTCTGAGATGCTGCAAACAACATTTAAACTTTGATCATCAGCTTGTCCAACTTCTGTTATTCTTTTTTTCACAGTAGGTGATAGGGAAGTAGCCTGATGAAGTGCTTTGTGTAAAATACTTCACAAAACCCCATGTACAATTAAATGCTGAATTTTCCTGTGTTGACTCTGTTCTGGACTAGGCAATGACTGTTTTGCAAATGGACATTTCCAATATTTGGGATGAAGAGTGCTCCTTATGTTAGAGTCCTTGCAAAAGGTTTATGTTACAGTACCATGTTTGGGAACTAATTACTAATCATAGGTTAATAATTCATAAAAAATCATATTTGCTCAATACACCTATCCATTCATGGATTTTTTTCCTGTACAAACTGATTTTGTCAAATACATTCATTATTTAAAAAAACATTCATTATCTTGCAAGTTCTTGGACAGCTCATAGATTATACTCTGTTCACCTCTAGGTAATTCTCAATATATTTTGAGATGTGAAAATGGGGTTTTGTGATATACATTCCTGTGTCCTGACTAGATGAGGATCAGCTTATTTAAGCAAATACTTGCAATTCCCAGTTTCTCTCTCCTTCTGTAAATATTCTATCTGTCTATATATTTGCTATAAAACCACTAAAAAACAACTACAAAAAGGCATGAACTTAATTGAACTCTCCCCAGCACAGAAGACTGCGATTTTTTATTTACTGCAGAACTGACCTAAGGATCATAACACTAAGGCTTTAAAAAGAAGGGAGATAGCACCTAGTCGATATAAGTCAGAGGGTGAGCAGCAAATGCTGTCTTCATTTGATTATGAATTTAACTACAGAAAGGAAAAAGAAGCAGAAAACTTTTTTATTTTCATCTGAATTTTTTTGTGGTCTTGTCAAAATTTACTTCCAGCTCTGGAAAGATGAGTAATAATCCTACTTCACCCTTGTACAATTTGATATATAACTTCAAAATACTGGCCCAGATCTCTTAAAAAGTATGAAGGAAATAATTTTCCAATACAGACACTCAGTGTTGTTCATGTAACAATCCAAAATCCAAGATCCTGACAAGGAATCTAAAAGTGCATGTCAAAGGTTTCCATAGGGTAGAGGTCTTTAAACTGTGCGTAACATTAAAGTTTGAAAGAATCCTCAATTACTTACGTATCAATATTGAGGAATGCACCAATGAGCTTTTCTGAAATTGAAATTATCATTGAGACGCTCACAAATTGAATAAGACTTTACATGGGGAAATTTTACGGACATGAAGATGACATGATAATGTCATCTTTTCAGTAAATGAAATTACCCATGTCATTAGAAAAATACATGCTTTTGTGTTGAGCAGATTTCTGATGGTATCTCTACAAAACACAAACCTGCTTTTTGCTCACTAAAAGATAACAGACAATTCTTCTTCTTGGCTCATTTATGTACCATGAATCATATCCTATTTGCTATACAAAGTTACAGTTCAGGGAAGGGGCAGACAGCAAGATGAGTAGGAAGTGATCCAAATAATCATTAGTTAGTCCCTGGGTGGAAAAATCAGAAATGCAAAAAGGATCAGTTGCATAAGTTAAAGACTGTAGACCACATAGTGCCAGAGAACTCCTGGTGTTTCATGAAAAGCTAGCAGACTCTGTGGACAAAGAGCTATCAGCACTTATGATTATGTTCCTTGTAAGCAGTGAACCACCTACAATTCTACAGAAAAAATGGTAATGGCAGGCAAGTACATTTATCATATAGCCCAGCTGTATATTTCTGTAAAACACGCTTTTCTAGAGGAAAGGATATAAGTACCTCCTCCAAGTGCTGTTCGCCCACAAGAGGTTAGGACACAATAAAAGGGAGTCATACTCACCTTCAAGAATGAGTTCACAGAATCACAGAATATACTGAGTTGGAAGGAAACCACATAGATCATGGAGTAAAACTCCTGACCCTGCACAGGACACCCGAAGAGTCACACCGTGCACCTGAAAATATTGTTGAAAGGCTTCTTGAACTCTGTCAAGCTTGGTGCTGTGATCACTTCCCTGGGGCGCCTGTTCCAGTACCAAACCACCCTCTGGGGGAAGAACCTCTTTCTAGTATCTGACTGAAACCTCCCATGACACAACTTCAGGCTCTTCCCTTGGGTCCTGTCACCAATTACCACAGAGAAGAGATCAGTGCCTGCCCTTCCTCTTCCCCTCACAAGGAAGTTGTAACTGCAATGATGTCTCCCCTCAGTCTCCTGTTCTCCAGCCTGAACAGACCAAGTGACTCAGCTTCTTCTCATATGGCTTCCCCTCAAGGCCCTTCACCATCTTTGTTGCCCTCCTTTGGACACTCTCCAAGAGCTTAAATGCTTTCTTATACTGTGTGGCCAAAACTGCACACAATATTCAAGATGAGGCTGCCTCAGTGCAGAGCAGAGTGGAACAATTCCCTCCCTCGACCAGCTCATGATGTTTTGCCTGATGCCCCCCAGGACATGGTTGGCCCTCCTGGCTGCCAGGGCACTGCTGACTCAGATTCAACTTGCCATCAACCAGGATCGCCAGGTCCCTTTCTGTGACTCTGCTTTCCAGCATCTCATTCCCTGGTCTGTATGAACATTCCGGGTTGCCCATCCCAGGTACAGAATCTGGCACTTTCCCTTGTTGAACATCATATGGATGGTGATTGCCCAGCCTCTAATTTGTTGAGGTCTTTCTGCAGGGCCTCCCTGCCTTTGAGAGAGTCAACAGCTCCTCTCAGTTTTGTGTCATCTGCAAACCTGCTCAGTATCCCTTCCAGTCCTGCATCCAAGTCATTATGAAGATATTGAAGAGCACAGGGCCTGAGATGGAGCCCTCTGGAACCCCACTAGTGACAGATTACCAGTCTGATGTCACCCCATTCACTACTACCCTCTGTACTCGACCCCCGAACCAATTGCTCACCCACCACACGATGTGTTTATCCAACTGTGCTGGACATTTTGTCCAGAAGGATCCTGTGAGAGACAATATCAAAAGCTTTACTGAAATTCAAAAAAATTGCATCAACTGGCTTCCCTTTATCATCTAGGTGGGTTACTTTATCTTAAAAGGAATTCAGGTTTGATAAGAAGGACTTTCCTCTATGGAAGATATCTTGGCTATGGCCGATGACAGCATTGTCTTTCAGGTGCTTCTCAATCCCTCCCAGAATAACCTTCTCCATAACTTTACCAGGCACTGAAGTGAGACTGACAGGCCTGTAGCTTCCAAGGTCTTGCTTCTTGCCCTTCTGAGTTGTAGGCAATGTCAGTAGGAAAGACCATGGCTAAAAGTTCCTTGGCACTCTTTTCAGTGCATATTACTGTCAAACATTAAAGTTAACAAAATACATTGATGACAATGATCTATCACAACTATTGCAACAACATAAAGTCATTACATGTTAAACTTCATTGTAGTGGTTAATTGTGAATTAAACGCTAAGCTGAAAGGTGACAGTCATCCAGGTCTTTGAAAAAGGTCAGCTTCTTAAATCTAGCAAACAGTATATAGTTTATGAAAATCATGAAAATTATGGAAATTATGTGAGAAGAGAAATGTATGCAAGGAATATGAATGAAAATTCAATTTTTCACAAATAGTTCATTAGGTCAATAAAAGAATAGGAAATTTATTCATTGAGTCTTCAGATTAAGCCATCTGGATAGGAATGTAGTATGTTGGAGGTCACAGCTAATTTTAAGATTGATAAGCTGAAGAAGTGTTCAGAAAATAAATCAATGGGTTATTCAGTAAAGAAAATTGCAGGCTCCCACCCTGTTCAGAAATAATCAAATAGCAGATGGAGAATCTGTGATTTTAGTGTATTATAAAAAGAAGTCAAATTTTAGAAATGAATTCTTAATAAATTTATGTGAGTGTTAAGAAAGTTCCCAGCTACTAAAATAATCAGACTCTAAAGCAGTTTCCTAGATGGAAGAATGAGATAAAAAATAACCTTCTGTTACACATTTAACCTGTCTATCTCAGTTAACTCAATAGTTACATGGAGACAGCAATATTAACTTAGCTCATCAGAATATCATGTGGTTTAATTATGTAAATATTTTAACACAATTTGATAAGAATATTTCAAAGTATTCTGACCTATTATATGATGTGATATATAGATGTATATATATCCATGTCAGGTATTGTGATCACCTGCCATAACTCTCAGTTTGGTGGTGCAGATCACTCCTGATATGCTGTGTAGACTCCTTGTCTTAGTGGCTGTTTTAAGTTTCCTTTTAACATAGGTTCTTTCTTATTGCAGTTTTTTTGCTTGCTGCACCTTTTTCCTTCATTACAAAGATTTAGAGATTGCAGTTTCTTTATTGTATGCTATATTTTTTCTGAGGCACTGGGTCTAGTTTTGACATCTCTTCCACTTCGAAGTGATCTCTCAACTAAATGATAAACAGGGCTTTAAATCTGAACGTATGAATTAGCCACAGGGATTTTATATAGGCTTTTTGACCTACGACTGTAAAATTCTATGTATTGTTTTACACCTCTCTGTGGGACCGTTTGATCACTTTATTATTTATAGATTAAAGAACATTGTTGCTAATTAATACTGTTCTAATTGTTGGCAGTGTATACGTGCTTGCTTTGATGTTTTTTTGATCCTGTATTTTGGGGATTTCACTTACTACTTTTTTTGGATGATTTGGGATTTTGGAACCTGCATTTTCAAGCCCTTGTTTCATTGTCTTATTACTGAGGTCTCCTCTTTCCTAACTTCTTTGCTTCTCATCATGCAATTCCTTTTTCTTTTTAATCAAGTCTTATGAAATGGGGCAGCCCCAATTAATTCCTCAACACTACACAAGTAGATCCATTTTTCATTGTCTTTTGAAAAAATGTATTAGTACAAAGGTTAATATTTAGTTACCTATATCACATTAGCCTTGTATTGTAGCTTGTTAAGAGGAATGCAGTTAATGCAATACAGTGATTTCAGGCTAATCATTAAGGGCAGGCTAGCAGTCTGGTAACGTTTAAGTTGGTTCCTACAATCTCTTGGATGCACACTTTTTATATTCTCAGTGAATAGAGGCATAAAATGGGAATTTCTCTCTGACTCTCTGCCAGATGAGCATCTGAGTACTTAAGGTCAGACTGCATGATTAAATCAGTTCGTACTGACCTTAAAATCCCAGGTTTTGAATGCCTTGAATAGAAATCTTTGAGTTTAGCATATTACTAAGTTGTTAAGTTACTAAGATGTGTAGTTATTACACAGACCTTTGCATGACTATTTACAGCCATTAAGTAATGTGTTTCACTAATTCAGTACAACCAACACAAGTTAATTGAAAAGTTGTTGGTGGTTTTGTTTCTTCCTTTTTTTCTTTTCTTTAATGGTCAGCAGAAATTTAAGTTTTTCAGCAGGGAAAAAACCCTTACTTCTGATTTCATGATAAAATTCTACACCTACCATTCAATACTGGAATTCACATTCGCCACAAACACTTAATTTTTTTGCATATAGAGAGAATGTAATACTGCATTTTTAAAAGTACAAAAATAATTGTACGTAATGTCTCAAACAAGAATATTACAAGGCATTAGGCAGCCAACTACAGTTAAATTATAATTAGTTCCATTGTGAGTTTCAGCTTCAAAGAAACCTAAAACTTCTAAGAAAAAATTCAGCTGACTCTACCAAGCTTTGCCTATATGCTATGGCCTAGATCCACTAAAAGAATTAAGAGCCTAACAGCCATTGTAAACATCTTAGTCCAAAATGTAGATCTTCAAAGCCCCAGCTGAGCTGCTGCTTCACCCCAGGGGGACGATGGTTTTCTTCCCATGACACCTGTTTCTGCTAATAATGTTCTCTAGATATGTAAGACCACATCTGGAAAAACAGGTAGGTGTCTCAATCAGGAATTAGGAAAAAAATTATTTGCCTGTATGGCAAACTGTAACTCTGAAAAGCTCCATTAAGATACCACCTGACCTGGCAGGCACTGATCACACTCCCTGAAAGTTTCTGCAGGAAACATAAAACTTCTGTCTCTGCAAGTGTCCTGATGTGACCCAGTTTTGATCTTCACCTTGGCTCATGCTTATGTATAATCAGCATCCATAAACTTGCATTTCACTAGTTAAATTTTCTGAGGATATGTCTTCACTGCTAGGTAAAAGATAGAAGGAATGACTCTGTGCATAGTCCACAAGGCTGTATTGTTAATGTGATCCCTGGGCTCTGCTTTGGACCACTACTAGTACCTTTCCACCAGCCAATGCCTGCGTTTGGTTCTGGGGTCAGCCTGCACACTCTCAGATAGCAGTGTAGGCAATGCTGCGCTGGGTCAAGGAGAGTTAAAAGCTGAGGCAAAATGCTTACAGTGGCATCTTATGGGGCTGCCTATGCAGCACACTGGATTCCATGGAAAACATTGCAGAATCCTATCTCATCTCACACTGTATACAGAGTTAGGGGATCTAACTCAGACCTGGGGATCTCACGATAGAGAAGAGTCACGGAGTGTTAGGTGAAGGTCCCTGCAACTACAAAACAAAAGTTCTGTATTCTCTCATCCTGTGAAACTCCACTCGGTTTCGACCAAGAATAAAAATCAAGTCAGACACAATCTAAAAGAACTTTAATGAGTCCTTAATATAGGCAGAATACCTGTGTGTTTGACTTCTATTTCCTTTGCAAAGATCTGCAGAAGCAGTGGAAGAGGTGAAAGATAGAGAGATGTCAAATGCAAAAGGTGAAGACTTAATCTCAGACAATAAAATGTAGAAACTCCCCAGAAAGACCCAGAATTTCATTCCCATTTTCATAGACCTTCCTCATTCATGTCCAACTTTCACCATATTAGCTTGCTTACTATCTTCTCATTCTAGAAATCTGTGCTTGACTTTTTTTTCCAAGAATTATTGTGGAGTGCACATACTCAGATTTAAATTGCCAGAATAGTTTTTAAAGTACCCTTCCATTTGATTTAGTCCATGAGGAAAACACAAAAACTCTTCATTTCTGTGGGAAGTGGAAGTGTAGAACACAGTAAAGAGAAGAGTCCCATGACAATGAACAGTATTAATGATTAATGTTTTTGCCTGCAAAAATTTTTTCTAATTTCCACTTATTTAAGTCTAGTAAGTCAGGTTAAATGAAATGCTTTCATTTTATTTTTGGTGTAGGCTTGCTTACCTTTCAGTGGGGAGCTCTGATTGCTGATTGTGCTCTAACAGAAATGGAATTTAACTTTTTTCAGTATTACACATTAAATTATGGACACCAGCAGTTCCTCCAAGAAATGGCAAAAGTTTGATCCTTTTCCCAGACGCCAGAGTTAGTAAATGGAGGGACTCTGGCTGAACTCTAGTCCCCTTGAATCTTGTAAGAATACTGTTAGAGAGGTTAATAAGTGCAAAGGTAGGACAATGTTGAAGGCACTTGCAGATCTCCTGTTACTTATACAACATTCTCATTTAATTGATTTTGCATATAAAAACGGCAAATTATTTTAGTATTTTAAACTTTAAAGAATAAAGCTCCAGCTTCTAATACTGAAAAAATCATACACCACTGCTTCATCTCTTCTGCTTACATAAGACTCCTCATATTTATAGTCTTGTTATAATTTGGAGAATTCTCAGAATGGCTTAAATTAAAATCTTTCACATTTTAATTTTTTTAAGTAAAGAGGAATGCACAGGGTTTTCTAGGCTAAACCTTGTAACTAATAAAACATCAAAGAAAGATGATGAAAGAGATACAAAGATAGTATATGTAAATGCTACCAAGTGATTGTAGGTTATAAGAGGAATTTAGTATAGCAAAGATTTGGAATTGCCAATTGAGATTTAAAAAAATGAACCACTAAAATCTTACCTCTAGAATCACTAAGGAGCTTTAACTATGTATTTCCCTCTAGAGTCCTTGGAAGTTGCCTAAATACACCTCTGCTTCACTTTCTAAATTTAGGGCTGGTTTTGTGCTCCCCACATACAGTATGCCAAATGAGGCCCAAACTCGCCTCTGCGGTGTGTTCCTTCCATTGATGGAACCCCAAAGAGATGTCTCCAACGACGCTGTACGGGACTCATGGTCAGCCAAGGTATCCAGGTACCAAGAATTTCCATGTTTATGGAGATTCTCCACTTGCCCCCGATCTCATGGGGAAAATCGGCAGAAATCTGCTGAAGGTAAACCGAGCAACTTTCAGCTCTGCTGTGTGACTGCGCTGATCCAAGTCCTCCACTATTAGGCAGTCATCAATCATTTTTCCACCTCACTTATGGCCAAATTCCACTCTCAGATGTGCATTTGCAAATCCCGTTGACGTCAGCAGTTAGTGGTTTATCAAAGGAAAAGAATTTAACTCTTCATATAGTTTTCACCACTTTCTGAAGGTCCATTTTGCCTTTCCTGAGGCAATGATTTTCCTCTAGTTTTATATTTATATTTAAATGTCATAAAACATTAAAAAGGCTGACATTGCCACTCTCAGTATAGCCTCACTGAGCTGATAAATAAACTTTCTAAAGCTGATTGTGTTCCCTTTGCATTCCTTTTTTGATTGGTAAGACACTGTGATGGGAACAGGGTACACGGATAAACTTAGGTTTACAGAAGCTTCAAGGGGAAAAAAAATGTTGGAATCTCATGTCCTGGGACTTGTTAAAAAAGAATCAGGGAAAAGAGTCTGTTTAAAAAAAATAGATACGAACATTCATCACTTCAGAGTACCTCACTATAAGATCTCAAGTCATCCAAAATGCCACATCATGAGGGATTACACTGTTTTTAAAAAATACAAGCTAATTTTATGTGTCTGATGTGGGCTAGGGACTAAATGATCTCCCTGAGTATTTAGTTCTTCGGTGTATTTTTGAGGTGAGCCCTGGTGAGTTCATTGATGTTTTAGAAACAAATACGTTCTAGTCCCGAGAGTCACAATTTTGTTTTGTTGGAATCTTTTTTTCTCAAGCTAGAAATGAAAATGTTCTTTATTTTCAAATGTGTGAAGTCTCTTGGCAAGCTTTTAAGGTCACTCTCAACAGTGCAATTTATTGCTGATTCAACAATTTCAAATAAAGTTTGGAACTTCCTCTGGGATGTGTGGCTGAAGTGGGAAGATGTTGTTAATCTTCAGACCTCAGCTATTCCTACCAAGTCACATTACTGGTGGGTAAAATGTAGTCCTGCAGAACTGGATCACCAGGACAAGTCAGTCTTTCCCTAGGATGTCCTGCAAATTCTCAGAGGTCACAAACAGTTTCATGGGGCATCATCAGTCTCTGGGAGGAAGAAAACAAAGGGAAGAAAAGGAGAAGAAAAATAAGGATTTGGTAATTCACAGCTCCCTTCAAGGATCTGGATTCCTTCCCTTCTAACACAGCTTTCTATTAGCTGAATCTGATTCAGGGCCAAACACTGAATCCTCACACGGTAGGCTGCAGCTCAGCTGCACAGTAGTATCTTTACATCTGTGCCAGCTAGGGTTATTACCGAGTTTTATAACTTCTGCTATAAATAAAGCCTTGTCATCTAAGCATTCAATTTAAATACCTCTCAGTTTATTTTTGAACACTGGAAGTTAATAATAAATATCATCTTTGTTTTCTAATTTTTTTACTGACTTGATTTAAATGCTCTTGACAGCTCCAATCCAATCCTCCCATCCAAGCTGACAAGCATGACATGCATCTCTGCATACAAGCTCTCAATTATGCATAATCCAATGTTTTCTAGGGTTTTAATTGAATCACTAGTCTCAAACTTGTTATTTTTAATTTACAACATTTGATTTCTGACACTGGCCCCTCTATGTCATAAATTATGCAGGCAAGAGCCTTAGTTGCGTCTGTGATTAAAAAAAACTAATTAGGCATGATTAAAAAAAAATAAAACAGAGACCTCTTAAATATGTGCATGTTACCATGTAAGAGAGGCTTATTTCACTGGAAATGCCTGGGTGATTCTTTTTTTTTTAAGAGATTATGTTCAGTTCAGTACAATTTGATTGATTTTGACAGAAATGAAAGAAAATGTAGGATTTTTTCTTCCTGCATATATACCAGAAATTGCATTACATGCCCGTTGATGTGAATTTTTCCCACAGCTCATTGAATGTAATTTTGTTAAGTGGGCAGGAAAATGAAAATGAAGAAAACTGAATAGAATCCAACATTTTCCTTGGCACCAATAGCAAAGTGAGACATGGCATATATAGATATAAATATATGTATATATATATATGTGTGTGTGTGAGGTACAATTAGAGGTATTAACCTTTTATGCCTCTGCTAATAACAGCAAGAAGGGAAATGTGCAGAATGGTAAACACCGCTAAAAGGTGGATAGCAGAGGAATGATGTGCCTGCAAAGGCTATACCACTACAGCAGCAAATTAAAGGAAAAGAATTATTTCTTTTAAATGAATTAAAGAAGTTACAAATGTACTTGCTACATGAACGTGCAGATGTTTATCATTATTATTCACTTGTGGCTTAAATGTGGCTATTTTAAATACATTCTGTCAAAAACATAATCTCACTACTTTTTAGCATGTTCTTATTCCAACAATCTGAAAAGAAAAAAGAAAAAAAATTGAGAAAAATCATTGCTTTCCACCAGCTGTGCTGTATGATCTTTGTGCTCTGAGCCTCAAGTGCACACACAATCGACACACACAGTACAGCTGCTCTATCCCCCTAAATCAGGCTGTGATGATAATATGAATGAACTAGGGAGTTGCTTCATCAGAAACTTCCATTTGAGGAAAGGATTTAAACTTATACTCAATGTTGGACTGGTACATATCTCCAGCAACGTTGCTCTTCCACTCGCGTATTATCATATGCTTACACAGTTCGCTGGATTAGGACCAAAGACTCAGATGGAGGTGCCTGAGGAAGAGCTGGCAGATTTGTTGGTCCTAACACCCTTAACAGCTTTAAAAATTCATGGTGCAGATTGAAAATCCAAGATGATCAGCTGATCCTCAACAAAATTCACTGCGAGTTCTGAATCTGAGATGATGTTTCACCTGGATCCAGGCAGAAGGAAGACATTTCACAACAACAGGGGTCTTTTCAACTACTGATGTCCTTAGAAACATGTCATTTAATAGCTCTTCTCCATTACCCAGAAGAGATACAAGGGTGTTGGAAAGGTCTGAAGGAATACCAAAATGGAAGCTGAGCCCTCATTATTTTCCTACAGTGGGGAAAGCTACTTTGGCTGTTCTTCACTGACATTCGTAAGACCATCAACAAGCCAGAAGATGCTAAGCCATGCAAGAGACAAATCCACCCCTCCAGTTCAGCCATCCTGGGGTAACACTATGGAACAGAAGGGTCCTGACGGAATGTGACAAGTAGAAGTTGTGGAGCATCACAACTCTTGGCATTTCATCTGCATGAGTGTCCTCAGCTGCTCTCTGCTGCTTTGAATGGTTAAGGGAGACACTGTAATTCAGAGCTGCTTGAATTTTTTTAAAATTCAAGATGCTCGCTAATAAGCTATAAAGAAAAGCTTAAATGTATGATAGTATATTTTAATTGCTACCCAAATAGTTTTTGTTTGAATCAAGAAATATGAGTATTTGGACATGTAAGAAAAGAGGTCTGAACTCTCTTCAAAGTGATCCTCTTTCAAGTCCTGAGAAAGACTTGGAATGTGCCCTGGCAACAGAATTGGGGATAAACTGAGAATAGGACGATACCGTAGGATGAAAACATTTTATCTTTTCCTACCTGAGGGCCTGTCTGAACTGGCCAGAGATCTGTTTTAAAATTTGGAAAATGTGTCTGCATTCCTAAGGAGAAATCAGTGGGAAAATCTAAGGCCTATCTGTAATCTCAAATGTTAGAAGAGATACCAAACTACAAATATTGAAGGTTGAATAGATATGCTATCATCCTATTCACATATTTTCATATCTGTCCTCTAAATCTGAATTGTGTTCAGTTACCATGCACAGTCTTAAAAGCTCTACTAGAAATGCTCAGTACTTTTGCAAATCCAAATTCTATTTAAAGGGGATCCTCTAACATAAATAGATCTAACCAAAACATTTACTTTTTTACCAACAAAATCTAAGGTTTCACTCAAAAGAGAGAGGGTATGTTGCAGAAGGGGTAATTAGAGATGAAACCATGAATTTTCAAAAAGCTTTTCAACCATTGTGGTCAAAGTGGTTATAAAATTCCTGAGGTCTGTAATATAGCTGGCCTTTGTATTAGTGCACAGGGATAAGTGGAATAGGCAAGGGAGAAACAGCTTCCTTCTCTTGGGTAGCTAGCTCTCAAAGACTTAACAAAACAAAAATAAAACAGTAGAAGTGCTATAAAAATATTGGAGTTCGTGGAGAATTTGACAGTGGCCATAATTTTTTTACAACACTTTCAGCCAAAAAGCTCCTAAAATAAAAAACAAAACTTGAAACAAACCAAGGTTTAAGACTGGATCAGCTTCAGTTCTTTAATACAGTAGGTAAACCCACATCATCCAAAATTCTTAAGAAATCTGTCAGGTATTTTAAACTTTCAACTAGACAGGTTTGTTATTGCAAAGAGTCTTTCTTAGTTTAATTCTTATAATAATTAGAAACCTTTCTCTAATTTCTCTGTGGACTCTTTCTAAACAAATGTTCTGTTTCCTACTTTGCCGTTCAGCATAAATAACTCTTCTCCCTCTCTTGTCATAACTGTTTGGATATACTTTTGGATAGCTGTCCTATTTTCTCAGTTTAGCTTTTGTCAAATTTGGCTATTCAGTTCCTCCTTCTCTGGCTGAAACAAATGTTCAAATGACCTAACCTACATCATCTCTATCCTCTTATATGTGTCCTAATATAAATTCACATATATGCAAAAAAATGTCTACACATACATAGGTGGATGAGAGGCTGGACCTAAGCTGGCAACATGTGCTTGCAGCCCAGAAAGCCAATCATATCCTGGGCTGCATCCAAAGCGGCGTGACCAGCAGGTCAGGGAAGGTGATTCTGCCCCTCTTACTCCACTCTGGTGAGATCCCACCTGGAGTCCTGCATCCAGCTCTGGGGTCCTCAACACAGGAAAGACATTGACCTAATGGAACAAGTCCAACAGGTGGGCCACCAAGATAATTAGAGGGTTGGAGCACCTCTCCTATGAGAAAAAAACTAAGAGAACTGGAACTCCTAAGTCTGGAAAAGCAGAGGTGACCTGCTGAGGTACTGGGTGACCTTATTGTAGTTCTCCAGTACCTGAAGGGAGCCTACAAGAAAGATGGAGAGAAACTTTTTATAAGGACATGTAGTGATGGGAAAAGGGGGATTGGCTTCAAGCTGAAAGAGAGTAGATTTATCATATATTAAGAAGAAATTCTTTACTCTGAGGATGGTGTTAAGATCCAGTTATGAAAATTAGTAGAGAGATGTCTCTACCCGAATTAAGGTGCAAGCAAGACCAGGTGCTTGAAGTCAACAGAATGGGTTTTCACAAATAGTAATTGTGAGATAGAGAGGGATAGAGAGAAACAGAAAAATAGAAAGAAGGGGGGAGAGAAAGAGAGTGACAGAGAGGCAGATTAAGTAGAAAAAAACACCACTCATCGATCCCAACATCATCCCATTGGTCCTCTTCTTCTGGTCTTATGGGTGGTGGAGGTCCTGTGAAACATAGGGTTCAATGGATTAATACACGTTCAGGCTAGGCGGGAACGCCCAGGTCCCTCCCCGAAGGGGAGGGTGGAGAGAGGAATTTTACACTTCTCCTGCAACAGACACTGGATCTGTTGCAACATCATTGAATCAGTTGTGGTCCTCTGGTGGAAGGCCTGAGGAATGGATCTGGGGGCCGCCTTGGGAGTCTTTGATGGTTTATGATCCATTCTAAGACTTGACAGCTGCCTCTCACATAGCACAGTTGAGCCAGTTATGCCAAATCAGACCTTCCTTGGGGGAGGAGTTTTCAAGTTGTTTAAGAGAGGACAACTACCATGATAAAAAGCAGCATCCTGTCTCTGTAGGGTGTGCTGCTTATCTGGCTTGTAGCCTCCCCCTCAGGGTGTGCAAACCTGTCTGCAGCAAAACACCCTGGCACTTTCACAAATGGGAAAGTCTTTTGAGTCATTAACCATTAACAGTCCAGTCTCTCACAGGAGGTAGAGAGTGTGTAAACCTGGTCTCAATAAATGAGCCTGTAGGCTTCTCCCCTCACCAAACCCAGCCAAAGCTGATTTTGAACACAGCTGCTCAGTTTGACTTTCCCTGCTGGTACGTTCTTCTCTTTAGACCTGGGATAACTGGACTATGGTAACACCTCTATCTTATCTCGAGTTCTCATAATTCACAGCCCAAATTCCAGTCAGGAGGCACATTTGCGGGGAGAGTGGGCTTTGGTAATCACAGATGAGCAGTTTCTTCTTTACACAGTTTGCTACAGTAGACAAAAGTCTTTTGGTGATTTTAACAATGTTTAAGCCATTAATAATAACATTTCATTCTCTCACAGTGAGGCACTGGAACAGGTTGCCCATAGAAGTTGTAGATGCACCATCCCTGGAAGTGTGCAAGACCAGGCTGGATGAGACCCTGAGCAATCTGGTCTACTGGAAGATGTCCCTGCCCATGGCAGTGGGGTTGGAACTAGATAATCTTTCAGGTCCCTTCCAACCCAAGCCATTCCTAGGATTCCATGACTACTAAAGGCTTTTTTCTTTTCCTGCTACAGTTCCTTTTCCTATCTTTACTTAATCTGATAATTTTTATTTAATCTCTTCCACCATGATTAATCTCTCAATCTAATTGAGATGTCTACAGTGTCATTTAATACACCTGAACTAGTTATCCTAAATTGCTGGTTTTATGATGTGATTCTTCTGATTCTACATGAATAAATGAGATGCACAACTGAAAAAATGCTTGTTTCTCCCTTACTGTAAAAAGAGTATAGTGTGACTAACCCAGACATAAGCATAACTTGTAGGCATATGCATTTGGCCAGAATCATCCCACCCAGTCACAGCATTCTTCAGGAATACTGCTTTGGGAGCCTTCTTAAGCTCTCTACTCACTCCCAATGCCTCTTTTCAGCTGTTCCTCACAGCTGGTCAAATCTGGATCTCATTTCCTCAAAGCAAACCTACCTTTGAACATGAGAGAAGAAAATTTCTTCGGTTAGCCTAGAACTGAAACTATGTATTAACTGAGATACTATTTTTCCCCTTCCTGCTTAGAAAAAATATTCACTTGAGTGAGAGGCTTTTTTAGGAACCTCTAAATGAAAGGAGATGCTTGTTTGAAGTTCCTAGGACACAGACCCATGTTGCTGCTTTCTTGTCAGCATAAACTAGAAATTCTGAAATTCCATACCTTCTTCGGACAACTGACTACTGAGAGCTGGAGTGGCAAAGCTGTAGATATATTAAACAGGTAAACAACATCCACATCCTTTCCCTCTTCCTCTAAGTGGGTGACTCATGAGCTCAAAATCAGGCAAAACACTTATGGGAAAATATTACAGAAATGTATGTGTTTCTGAGTGGGCCAAACAAAATCAAAAATAAAGACTACCCATATCCAAATCTGTGAGCTGGAGGCTTCTGAGTGAGACCAGTTTATTCTATCAAATTGAATAGTCAGTGCATGTGCCACATTTGCTTTTTCATTATTTTACCCACCTATTTCATCATATCTTCAGCTGTCGGCCCATTCCATACAGAATCTAGCACTTCAGAGGTTTAGATTTCCTAGGCCTCTAGTCAAGTGATGATGTAAATAATATGTGTTCTGGTTTAACCCCAGCCAGGAGCTAAGCCCCACTCAGCTGCTCGTTCACTCACCCCATGGTAAGAAGAGGAGGGAATTGGAAAAGCTAGAAAACTCATTAGTTGAGATAAAGACACTTTAATATATGAAGCAAAAGCTGTGCATACAAGCAAACAAGTCAAGGAATTAATTCACAGCTTCCCCGGGACAGGTGGGTCTTCAGCCATCTCCCGGAAAGCTGGGCTCCATGACACATGACAGTGACTTGGGAAGATACATACCATCACTCCAAACCTCTCCTCCATCCTTCTTCCTCCATTTTTATACGCCAAGCGTGATGCTATATGGTCTGTAGTAATCTTTTGGACAGCTGAGGTCAGCTGTCCTGGCTATGTCCCTTCTCAACTCCTTGTGCATCCCCAGCCTGCTTGGCTGTCGAGTGAGAGGCAGAAAAGGACTTGACTGTGAGCAAGCACTGCTCAGCAGTAATGAAAACATCCCTGTGCTATCTCCATCCCTGGAAATGTATAGGGCCAGATTGGATGGAACTCTGAGGTATCTGGTCTAGTGAAAGGTGTCCCTGTCCATGCCAGGGAGATTGAAATTAGATGATCTTTAAGGTCCCTTCCAACCCAGGCCATTTTATGATTCTATGATTCTATCTACGCTGTTTGAAACACAAATGCAAAACACTGCCCCACAGCAGCTACAGTGAAGAAAATTAGCTCTACTCCAGGCAAAATCACCATAATGGCAAAGAAGTTAATTTCCACTGAAGAATCAAAACAAAAATGTGATCAAATTAGATTTCAACTGTGTGTCTACAGTTAGCTCTTCTGCATAACTTTGCTCCTGTAAAATAACATCATGATGTTCTATGGTGGAGGTAAGAAAGGTCAGGTTCAGTGCCCATGTAAAGAAAATGAGTGAAAAAAATATAGAACTTACGTCCACTTTGGGTCTGTGATCTCACCTTTTCTATGGCATACAAGTCAAATACCTTATCTTCTTGTAAGAATTATTTCCACTTTCATCATGCCAGGCATTTGTTTGTCTCGTGAGTTCTATATAAAGATTTTGTTCTCTGAATGAGAACATTGGCAAATAATGGTCATTTCAAGAAAAGAAAAGAAAGGAAAATAAAAAAGTTTCGGCAATGCAAATACAGTAGCTACAACTGCAAAGGCCAATGAAGAATAACTAAAAGACCTTTCCTGTGTTTCTTCAATGAGAATTTGGATGCTCACATTACTGTTACTTGAAGACACTGTAGGGCGAAGTTCCTTCTCTAATGAAGATATTTTAAAGGTAATGCAAACAGTTCTAATAGACATTTCTTTTCTGTGATGAGAAGGAAGACTGTGGCAGCTAAATTCTCTGAATTGCCTGAATTATTCTGGAATAAATCACCCACAACTCCAAAACATGTTGGCTGTGTAAACCTGTCAGTCACGATCAACAAATTGTTAAACATTAGAATACAGAAGTGGATGGCTTTGATACACAAGCCCTTGATATAGGTGCTGCAACTTCAACACCAAAGATGTATGTTTCTGCAAGCATGTGAGATGAAATTTTATACCAAAAAGCCTCCACTATTATTCCTTGAAGACTTCTCAGCAAGGATTAGAATATACATATTTCATGCAAAAATCAGACATAAAAACCAAAATGGCTCTTATTTATGAGTAGGGAAATTCAAAACCTGGAGCTGCAACCTTTACTTAGTGCCAAGGCCATGAAAATGCAATGTTCTACAGAAATTCACACTTCTGTCTCTGGGGGCATTGTTACAGGCTCAAAAAAAGTCAAATTGCTGTTACTTGAGCTTGCAAATAATTTATACCTATCATTTGTCTCATAGTCCTAGCATTTGCCTGCTATGCTGACCATCTACTCATGGATATATACTGTAGCAATAATGTTCTTGATACAGTCACTGGAAGAGAAGAATGTGTTATTTCAGAGTATTTAAAATGTCCAGGACTAATCTACCAATCAAAAACTATGAGCTCTTACATTGAAAAAGGGTATTTTTTTCCAAAGTATTATATTCTGAGTAATCAAGTAATTTTTTCAAATATTACTACAGACTACATAACCAGCAAGGAATCCCTCCTCTGATTGTCACTTATTTAATTCCTATTAGGAGTTAAATATGTATACAAAATCTTTTAAGAAAGAATTTGCCAACACCAATTCTCCGCATTGAATGTAAGAATGAAAATATATATTTTACAAACATTAGTGCTATTATTGCCATTTCTAATAGTTTAATGCTTTAAATATTAACCTTTCACATTCTTTTTGATCATAAATAACAGAATATTATTATTCAGCAAGAACTGAAATATATTCACAACCTGCTCTTACCAACTATACTGCAACACACATTTTTCTGATGTCTTATATACAATTTCCCATAGTTTGTGGGGAGAGAAGATTTAAATTAAATATCTCATATCATGCAGGGAAATCTACACTTTTCAGTGCCTATGATTTCCCTTTTCATTGCAGCAAAATTGCTGTGAAATCCAAGCTGAAGTCTGTCTCGGTTAAACAGAGGCTATTTGTAATCGCTCCAACATTTTCAAACCTTTGGCCAAAGGGACAAATATGTCAGTATCTTTCTTCCTTAAGTTTATGTAATAGACCTTGGATAGAAAAAAAAGAAAAACTCATTAGATCTTCTAGTTCGTCCTGCCAATCTCTGTATTTATCATCTCATATTGGGAAAGTACTGTAGACAGCCTCTGGGTGTTCTCTACATATAATATCGGCAGAATAGGGCCCAAAGTTTTTGTTTTCTTACTACACATCACCAAAATAAACAAACAAAAATCTCTCTGATCTGAAACTAAACAAAAAGAGAACTACAACCAGCTGACCTAAAAAAGATCTGCAGGAGCTGTGTATCAACTGAGTTTTCCAACCTTTCACTATTCATTTCTAACATAAAAACTGATCTTAGTGAATTTGCAATGATGTCAGTCAGGGAAGTACAGTCCTATTTTTGGCACCAAGAGGAAAGAAGCATTAAACTTTCATATAAAAAAAAAAAATAGCAACATTAGGTTTAGAGAACATAAGAATCAAAATATTCTAATGTTTCCCTAGGTTCAGTTTAATTCATATCTGTGCCGTAAGGAAAATGGTAACAAGATCATAGTGTTGTGGAATTGGTTTTGTCCCACTCCTTCCCTTTCCCTGGCAAATTCAGAAAAGAAAATTGCTTCGAATCAAGAACACTAGTATTTCTTCTTTGTTATTCAAATGGAGACTGGGACTGCCGAAAACAATTTATTTCCACCTACGTTTCAATCAGGCAATATCAAATTTTATGAAAAAACCAACAGAAAAATCCAGCCAAACCACAGCATCTTTATGTTTTAAAAACTTGAATATTTTTATTTGCCATATGGAATATTGATTTTAATGACTGCCTCAAGTTTTTAAGGGAGCATAACCCCACTTCACTGTAGCACCAGTGAACCATAATTGCAGCTTATTCTCCTCAACATGTTTGGTCTCACAAGACAAAAAATATACATATCTTTTTTTTAGAAAGAAGACTGATATTTACACCAGTGGGAATGAAATAAAGTTCTTGCATAGTTAAATTCATTAATTCTTGATTATCAGTTTAGTTGAGAATTGTCTGGATTGCAAAAAAACCACTTCTATCTTTTTCTAATTGTATCACAAAATTATTATTGCATGTTCTGTGCCACACATATGTAGACACTCCAGCTGAACAAAACTAATCAACTACAAGTTTCCCCACTGGTAAACTCTGGAACTGGCAGGGTCTTGCATTGTGATAAAAACTCAGCATGAAATCTGAAAATTACCTTGGCACTTCATCAGAATCATGTGGCTTCTGGACCATCAAGAGGCAGGTTTCACACCTGAAGAGCACCTCACTCAGCTCCTATAATTTTTTGCTTACTATTGAATGAGAAACTCATTCCTTGGTGGCAAAAGCTAAAAAAGCAGTAAGGACCAGCATCCAAACCCTTTTGAATTTAATAGAAAAATTCCCACTGGAATGAAGAGGCTGAGGAAGATCCAGCCCTGAGCAATTTACAGTATGTCTCTTGATTTGTATTTTAAGCCTGGTAGAGATGGAATGTAAAGTATTCATCGTACATGTGTTGGATATGTTTAATATCATTCCAAGGCATATCTTTGATTGAGGATAAGGAAATATATGAAAGCAAAAGTAAAGTTATAATATAAAGCATGTACCCATTTATTTTAGTATATTCATCTGCATTCACTGATAATACTTTCCTGAAGTTTCTAGACAGGCTTTAATAGAAAACAGTGATAAATGTCCCGTACTAGATACTCTCCACTGATCTCATACTAAAAAAATTGCAAAACACCAAAATACAAATTTACACCTTCAGTTTAACTTTCACTTGAGACAACCAGATGTTGGAGCTTCAGTTCACATAGGTTACTTTCCCACCAAATGTTTCTGAATGGCAATAGCTAAGACAACTAAAACAAGTCAGAATGTTTTCTGTTTTCAGAAGAGACATGTCTGATTAGGAAATTCTGAAATTACTACCAAAGTTATTGTAAACACTTGAAATAATGTTGGTAAATTTTGCTAAATTAAAAAAAATAAATAAATAAAAAAGAAGCTGTACAGAAAAGATGCAATCTATAAACAGGAACAATCTGTGACAAAGGTTGGTAAACATCACTTCCAGAGTATATTTGACACTGAGGTCTGAATATGGAGTTGCATTGCATGTACCAATAAAGCTCTGTTGCTAACAGGGTTTCCCTAAAAATTTTACTTTCCATTCCAACTTTGAAGATTGTCTACTAAAATTATAGATCTATTCAGTCAGGTAAATCAAAACCTTTGCCAAAGAATATACCCTTTTAGTACCCGCAGTCCATTCTTCTGAACACAGAACACGCGAAATGCTCTCTAACAGGAAATGCAAGGAAAGTCCCATTCTGACAGTTTCACAGAGCCTGCATGTGCTTTTATTCTCATAATTAAATGCCATGAAAGAGATAAATCGTAATTGCATGTTTTGAAATCAGACAAAGTGAAATTAATTCAGTGAAATTATTTTTTGTCCACTCAATAGGTGTGGCAATAATTATGATGTTGCTTAAGGTCTTAATTCATGGGTAATTTTATTCTATTGATCAATTAACTTTTGGAATGTCTTAGCATTAGTTCTTTAATAGGGATTTTTTGTATTGTTTTTAGGGTTTGGATCAGCACATCCACATAGTGGTATGTCAGTGCCTGAAATTCTGAGCGACGGACAGAGCAGCCAGGACTGAGGGCAGACAGTCCTGTTGTACCACCCAGCCCTCAGTAGACACCAGTAGGTGTAAGAGGCAGCACTATTAATTTCAAAAGCTGACAGAGAAGAATGGAGACAATTGCCAAACACTGCAATGTCTTCAGACTGTCCACAGGTAGATGGTTCTAAATGCTGTTTCCAGCACAAACCCAAACCATAGCCCCATACTGCTTACTATGAAGAAAATTACCTCAGCCCTGGTGAAAAGCAGCACACCTGGCTGTGTTCAGTTCACATGGCAAGCTTTTGGTAGTGGGGAGGCTGCAGAGACAGCTTCTGTGAGAAGACCCCAAGAGATGTCCCCCATGTCGGACAGAGCCATTTTCATCCAGATGCGAGAAGGACTCACTGCCAGGTTAAGTGGAGTCTATCAGCAACATAAATATCCAAGGTTTGTATTTTCTTCCTTCCCATATATAATACCACAGACTTCATGGTAGCTCTCAATGCTAAATATTATTATGTAAGACTTGAACTCTTCTCCAATCCTGGCCATTTTCGAATGACGCAAAAGAACCAGAAATGCAAGAAGTATTGGAAGTCACTACCATCTATAAATATCGTTTAAATAAGATACTGTTTCTGATGCTGATTCAGCTGTGACTTTAAATTACATATGTTTTACCAATGATAACTCTTAAAATTATAACAATACTTAAAGCATATCTAACCGGCGTGGAAGCATTTAAGTAGCTAAAATGTGGCTTTCCTAAAAATTAATATAATCAAAACTATAAATAAAAAGATCTGTATTAGAAACTGACAGTGTTAGTCCTGAAGATAATTTTGGGGCAATGGAAAAGCTGCTCCAAAACAAAATCACATTTTTATGTATGTGCAGTGCAGACTGAAGGTTGCAGTATCCTCCACATGCAAGGATTTCCTCTTTTTCTTGTGTTGCCGGGACGCCACCCAAGGTTAAGAGAGTTTATTCCCAAGGAAACTAAGTAAATTCTGTCTTGTAGTTCTGCAGAGGAAATCATTTGATGCTAACCGTATTAGAAAAAACAAAACAAAACAAAAACCAACAACAAGAAAAACCCCAAAACAAAACAAAAAAAAACACCCAACCAACCAAACCTCTCCCCCACCATAGTCAGAATGACAAAAAAGAATATATTAATTCATGGGATCCCTGATGTAAGCCCATGAAACACTGTGGAGAGCAGGGCATGGACTCTTCAGTGCTCAGTGACCATCAACCAACAGACGACATGGTCTCTTTTCCTAAGCAGAATTTATGGGCTTGAAATAGTCAGCATCTTCAGGGTGGATTTTTTTGCTCAACAGTTATAGCCGTTAAGGTTAAGTCTTCTGTGAGTAGACATCATCCAGACCCTCTTTATAGCTGGAAGAGGTACTGGGCATTTCTAGGACACATCCCATCAGAGAGAACTGGCATAAATCATGACCTAGAGGTGCCTTTTCTAACATACACCAGACTTTAGACAGCTGAGACAGATGTGTCCTTTCAGGCCAATATTCGTGTTCTCTTACTACGTGTTAGCCTCCCTCGCTAACATTCTCCAATGCAGGACAAAGGGTTATCAGCAGCTGCAAGTCAATTCTATACCGAGGGGACAACAATTTGTTACTGCACAGGAAAGGGACCTGTAAAAATACACAATTATGTACTTATAAATAGTAATGCAATACTGCTGCCTGATACAAAAAGAAGCATTCCCAGGCAACAATGCCTCCTGGCTAGGTTTTAAGACTGTTGGAGCAGAGCATTTAGGAGAATTGCTACAAAATAAAGCTGTGCATATAAACCATGTCATGAACTTCTGCAAATTTGCCCCAATAATCTCAGCTGTAAATAGTTTCTTCATAACTTGTGCTGGGATGCCACAGCAAGTGGGTGTGACACCAGCCTCATCAATCCTTTGGCTACAGACACTAACTCTCATTAATCTCATATTCTACATAGCTTATTAAGATCCGCGGACTTTGTAATCCTAGTAACAATTTTCAAAGAGCTTTGCATGTGGATATTAATCTACAAAAAAGAAAGGGTCAGCCCAACGTGAAGCTAAATTCTCTGAAGTTTTTTAGAGATCAGCATGAGGGGATTTTTCCTCAACATGTCTAGAATCATATTAATTATTATTGGACCTTTTACCTCCTGCACATTTCCTTGGGACATGCAAATCTGAGGAGAGTTGGTCCCTTTTTGGTGAGTTCAAACCTTGTAACTACATACTGCCATGGGCATGTTTGTCTGCATAACTGTCTAACTCCCATTGATCTGTGATGTGACAAGAGGTGTCAGTGCAGCCAGATCTACTTTTCCAAGGAAAACATTCCTTAAACTTATTACTAAATGTATATTTTATTTGAATGCAGTTTTGTAAGCTAATTAGAAACAGAAATAGACATTCATTCCAGACCAGATCTGGGGGAGGAGGGAGTTATGCAGCCATAGTTTCTGGATGTTGATTTACCATTTGTTTTAAAGGCATCTAAAATTACTGCAGGACCTTTCTTGTACATTTGCTATTAGCATTTTTGTCAACTGTGTATACAATTAATTAAATAAATGAGGTGGGGTTTTTGTCATTATTTACCTCCATTTTTTACTTCTTTCCTCTACCTATCACATGTGGAGGTCATCCGCAGGAAACCGGATCTTTCCCCTTTACTCATGCTGGAGACACAGATCTTCCAAGTCACATGTGTTAGTATTGTTTGAAATCTAGAGACTACAACAAAATTTCCTCTTACGTAACATACCTTGTTCTCTGTATCACCTTGTCATTGCCAGCTTCATGCTGACAATCACTGATTAACTCAGCCCCAGCACATCTGAACTGAATCCCGATGTGATGTCTGATTGCTCAGCAACATTTCACAGAGACCAGATTTTTGCTTTTAACAGTGATTTAGGTAAGTAAATGCGAACATACTGTAAGATTCAAATAATATAATGTACATTAGGCTCCTGGCTGCAGCCTTTTCGTATTACCCTTTAAAATCTTGGCTCAAAATCCAGCAGGACTCTGGGCTGCTTAATTAGTTAATTTCTGTTTTGATTGGAAAGGCAAAAGTAAACCTTTTGGAAATGAATTCATCAATTCAAACTGCATAACAGTCTTTATTGAAATGCAGCCTGCAATGTTCTTAAGTCAGCCTCATCACTGAATGTTGGGACTTATCTTAATTATGGTTAGTTGTAATACTGTACTTATATTAATAATGTTCTTATGTTAAAGAGATTTTTTTGACCTTTTGCAGTACAGAAATCAATGAGAAGTTGATAAAGCCAAGTTCACTGCTGCCTAAAGTAAAGCAAGCCTGATTTGTTTACTTACCTAAGCCTTCATCTGTCAGACCCATTCTGAAATGATTTATAGACCCCTACCCAATGAAATCATTTAAAGTAGATTAGATTCAAGGAACAATCACCTCTAATATGACAAGCTGATGGAGGCTGACAGGTAACCAAGTTGCTCTGGATGGCAAACAAGTTCCTGAAATTCTCATTAAATTAAAATATTAATGGTACCACTGGGAAAATAAGATTGAATCATGTTAGGCGAATTCAGTATTAGAACCAAAATGCAAATAGAGAATCATTCTGTGTGAAGAAAGCCAGCTGAGGTACCAAGGGAAGTTACCTCCAGTAAACGAGAGAGCAGGAAGTGAATTCAAATGAAAAGCATTGTGTCAAGAGCTCACCTTCACCTTTCTGAGGTCTCTAAAACAACAAGGCCTAACAGGCTCTGGGGTTGGTCTGAACACTTTTGAGAGGTTACATATTTATTTGGACTTGCAGCCTAGTACTAATGAACAACTCCTGCTTTCCAAAGGTTATAAGGTTATTCTTTGAAGCAGTGATCCATGCTTTTTTTCTCCTTTTTTCTTGTTTGTTTAGTTTCTGTTTTCAGTCCTGTACATTAAGTAGCTGTGGCTGCACTATAATTGCTATATAACTAAATGTATTGACACTGCCTGCTTTGGGATCTGTATTAATTTTGACATACAGGGTAATTAAATGTGCTATGTGTCTCACATGCATTAAACGAACAATAGATGCCTTATCTGCCAGACATGCTGAAGTCTGCAATTACAACATGTTAAAAGTAGTTGGTTTTTGCTTCACAACACCTTTTATTAAGGTTCTTTTAAATATCTTTAGATGTTATTTAATGGCAGCTATGAAGTAAAAACAATTCATCACAAGTAACACTGATGGGATTTATCTCACCTCACTTTAGACAGGGTAAACCTCTTCATGTGGCCTAATTGCCTTTTTAGTTAGCAGAGAGAAAGAGCTGCTTATAGATTGCCAGTAATTTTTATAGTCATGTTTAGATGAAATAAACTACCGCTTGGACATATGCACCCCGCGCCATTCTGTGTCTTGCAGGGGGAAGGAGCTTGGTGGAGGCAGCAGAAAGCACCTCTCTAAACAGCAAAGTGGCAATCTAGTTTCAGAGTATTGCATTCTCCTGTTTTTTCCTAGTAGGTACCATGTAAATTATGGTGACAATGGTCAGTCCAATGAGATCCACAGCCAGATGAAGAACGTGATTAGCAGGAAAACAAACCAGCAGGTAGAGGGCAGCAGAGAGGGAGACACTCCTAAATACCCTTATCTACAAGGAAGGTTAGTTTTTCTGGACAAAAAAACCCCATTATGCAACATGGAAGCAGTGGAAGGAAGGACAGAACATGCATGGAGAAACTGACCATGATGCGATAGAAATGAGAAATCTAAAGGTTTTTCATCATTTCAGGAAGGGGGAAAGGGGGTGGTAGGAGGGTCTAGAAGAGGATCTGCCAAGAGAATGTCCTAGGCAACGGATCAGCTCTCAAAGGTGTTTGATGAGTTTTGTGACTGCAGAAAAATTGAGATGCTGGAGAGGTGCTGATCTGGGAACTTGCGCAGACAAAGACATTGCTCTGGTTTTCTGACCTCAAAGCAAGACAAGGAGAAGAATGTATTTACATTTCAATGCCACAAATGATGTCTATGTCAACACACATCACTACATCAAAAACCGGTTTAATATTAGCTGGACTATTGGGATTGCTGCAGTGTGATCTTACCAATGGCAATACTCAACTGAAAATCAGCAGCAATCAAAAGAACATGAAGCAGGTTGGTCAAGACAAAAGGCTGAGGTGCAGATGAAGCCTCAGGGACCACCAGAACAAAATGCAGCTCAGGAGAAAAAACAAGTGTCCCACTGATGTTTAGCACATTTAAGTAATGGATAACCAGCTTGATAACTAGCACAGTGGACACTGGAGAGTTCCAGCAAAGACCATGCTCCCAGGGTGACTTTTATACTCATGCTATTCTGGTCTGGAAAATCAGCCTGTATATATATATATATATATATAGTTTCAAAAGTATCTGCAATTTCTCCTAGTTTGTAGGCACTATGGTCATAGAGAGGAAGGAACAAAGGAATCTTTGTGTTCTTACCCCATGTGCCAGATGAAAAAAGGTTGAATATAGTAGTGTATAATATATACTAAGAGCATTGCTAGGTAAAATCCTAGCTATTCAGCAGTTTAACTCATGCCATTAGGGAGGATAGTAGAGCTCATACAATGCACATTTTATGTATGTATCTTCCTTGGGGTCTGAAGCAAATTCTCACACATCTGTGAATCATTATTTCCACAGTTCAACTACTTCTGTCTATACATTGTGGCTCTGAGATACAGGAAAATCTCCTGTGGCTAAGTGGGCAAAGTACCATGGGAAACTACCATTTTCCTACACTCACTGTCCCATAATGATCTTGCTATGTTGTAAATTTTGATAGGAGACTATGTCCAAGGTTTAAAAAGAATAGGCACAAGTCTTCATTTCCTAATGATGTTAGGAATTATTTTTCTCTCAGATTTTCCGCATGTTTCAGCAAACCATCATTTCATGAGAGCTTTGAAAATTATTCAGTGTCCTTAGGTACCAAAATAGAGTTCAGATTCTTTGAAGTTTTCATTTTTAAAACGTTTGACCCCTAGGTACATTTCACATTGTAGTAATAGAAATGTGTCTGTAAGGTATTATTTCTAGTCTTGTTATGTCTCTGTCATTCAGGATATTAACTACTTAGTCATTAATTTCAGTCCTATAACTGCCTGACACATGTTGTCGTACAGGACAACTCTAAAAGTCCGGTTTCTCTTAAGCTTCAAAACTAATGCATTCTAATATTTTGACAGTTAGCTTTGATATCACTACACAATTAATCCATCATTACATGAAAAGAAGCAAAACATCTGTTATGTAAAATGTAGGGAAAACAGAAATGCAAGGAGGTAGAAATTCTGAGCATTTCTCTGGTAAAGACTCAAGCAAGAGGATGGAATAAAGTTTCGGGGCAAAAAAAAATCAGCACCCGTCATTGATAAGAGCAACCAGCAAAGGGAAATAAAATTTTGAGAGAACTAAAGTTGAGAGTTCATGCAAATTTCTGTTCCAAGTTCAAAACTTCCCCCTGAATTTCCTTATAATATTTAAAAATTTTAATGAGACAGTAATATCCCAGTCTTGAGTACTCCCTGTCAATGTGCCCATGAACAATCTTTCCTTCTCCTTTCAAGAAAGTAATATTTTGACTGCATTGAAAAACATTAAGACTTAAGTTGTCTCCTATATTTGTATTCTTTTTGTTCATTCTCACTTTCTCTCTCTCTTTCTTCCTTTGCACAGACCTCTTGCAAACCTAGAGATGTGTGTATGGTTGTATATGCATCTATCCATATATAGCATGGACATACCTTGATAACTGTCAATCTTCCTACCTAACTGCAGTGGCAGACATTTGTTTCAATTAAGATGATAATATTCCACTGCTTTTATGCAGCAGAAGACTGAGGCTGTTATTTGTACCAAAAGCAATATATTCCAAAAGACCAGGTGGTCATGGCTAAATATGTATCTTTCTTTTGTTGATGATTTGAGGGTTGTCTTGTATGTAAGATCTTTATATGCAATCATAGAATAATCAAGGTTGTATAGTACTTTTTTCTGTCCATTATACAGCACAGATTGCTAGTATGTGGTTTGCCACATGGTTCCTATCTTTTATGCACTCACCCCATGCATAAACCAAAAGCATTGAAAACATGTGAGTAGCTGATGTTGACACTGGTTAAATATGGAATCCATATATTAAATTTCAACATCAACTATCCAGGTCTGAATTTCCCAAAGCTTTGATTCTAATGCCCTAGTAATGTTTATGTTATCAGTATTAGCTTACATAACATTCAGGCTTTGGACCTCAGTAAGATTAAACCTCTTCCCATTCTAGCGGAAAAATTTTTAGCTTTCTCCAAAACTCCAAATACTACAAGACTGCTTCATGGAAGTATAAAGAGGGTCTGCATTCATAAAAAAGTTCTACATTTCAGCTACTTTTGACAATGACTCACAAACTGTGCTGCATTCCAGACAAATAACAGTCAAGTGTTATTTCAAATGGCAGATTTTTTTTGTCTATTCTTGTCATCTTGTGATGTGCCTTGTCACTTATGCCTGCAATATATGTGGTTTTCACATAAAACCAAGAACAGTAGCCGCAAGGCTCTTTCCTCATGGACTTCTGTTTTTGAAACCAAGTTAAGTATAAAGAGTGTTTGTTGACTGATCAGGCAATGCTGATGGGAGTCAATATTGGGTCACCATAACTACCTTTTTTTGGAAAAGTCTCACTTAAATATGGGAGTTTCACAGCATTTCTTAAGGCAGATGGATTTTAGATCCACAGGGGCTCATCTTCTATGACAGCTTGTAATTGGGGAACATGCTATTCCAGTTCCACCCTCAGTTTTATGACCTATTCCCGGAATGAGATTTTACTTGAGCTGCAGCTGGCAAGCCATACACTCTTCTGAAAATCAAGACTGATATTAAAACCAAAAGATGGCATCAGAGGATGACTGGCTAGTATAAAGATTTGAATAGAGGTTTACCAGATGAGGAGTCATGAAGAAATGAGACATGATTCATCAGCTGTAGCCTTTTGCTTCATTTTTACATTCAAATCAGTGGTACAACTGTGGTCATATAGGCAAGACATGACAAATGCTCAAGCACTGCAGACCAATCCTTATCTGAAAGGAAAGGTCAAAGTCCCCTGTGAGAGGAGATGTGGAGTTGTGTCCCTGGAAACTGATACTCTTCTGTTGTTCAAACACAACAAGCACTCAGCAGGACTTCGAGGTTTTGGATGATACTGCCAAGTTAATGGGAGTTGGAGACAGTATCTCAAGCGGTTTCTGAGCTACCTGGACACATTCTGACTGACAGCTGCCCTCCATTCCCCTGTGCTGTACTCAAAAACATAACAGGTGGGTACAGTGGGTCTTGCTTCTTGTAGAATCAGAAATTAAATCCAGTTTGGTGCAGTACTATTGGGGAGTTCTGATTTACAAAATCTTTGAGAGTTCAAAATTTGAAAAACTAAAATAAAGGTCCAACTTTGAAAAACATGCTTCTACTCAATTTAAATTTGACAAATAAATGTACTATTAGCATCTCTAAACAATGTGATTTTCTGCTTTTATGATTTTATGATTAGTAGAAGAGATGGAGGTCTGTTAAAGAACAAGAGGACTCTCTCATTTGGAAGTTTTTCAGTGCCTGTTGCCCATGACTATCCTAAAAAATCTTGTGCTTAAGACAGAGTTGTGAAGTGACTTCTATGAATTCTAGAAAAAGTGTTTACACCCCAGATCCACAATTTCTCTTATTTTCTGTGCTGAGTGCTTTATGAGTGCTTTGTCCCAAGCCTTAATTTTTTTTGTGTGGTTTCATGATTCATGCTGATACATCTACTTTACTTCAAAACCTCTACTGCATTAAATGGTACTTTTCAAATTGTTTTCAAATATTTTGTTTAAATCAACTATTTTAATGTAAGTATAACTTTTATACAAACATTTTAACAAGTGCATAATTCAGCATAAGTAACTAGAACATCTAATGTTAAGATTCTGAATGCAAAAACCTACAGTCAGATATTTCAGGGAGAGTCTATCTAGCAAAATAAAATTACATTCTTTTTTTTGCATTAGTTAGCAAATTGCAGGTTTAGCCGTATTTAGCAAGCTCCAGTCTGGTTGCCATATTATTACAGGTCTGTCTGGGAGAAGCAACTTCCTTAGACCATACGTCTATGACCTTTAATTTATAAGAAACATTCTCCTTTATTCCCAGTCTTTGACTTGTAACAATGCCTAGAACTGATCTAGACTGGCTCTTATCTGACTGAATTAACTTAATTTTTGCAGCTTCATACTTAACCTTGATGATTTTGCTATGATATAATTGCTAAGGAATATCATACCACAGTAATTAGATGTGTCTGGAGTCAGATGCTGTCCTCTATCTATAATGATTGACTTGATTAGAAAAATGTTGATTTCTGGAATTTTTGATTGATCGTCATAGAGATTCTCATGTTCATTAATCCATTCTTTAAGATAAATAAACTCTTATAAGTTCTTTCCTCTGTCTGTACGTCTGGGATACTTTCTCTCATACAAATAAATCTTGATGATTTCTTTCAAATATTTATTGCCTTTTTATACAGCACTTGCTTCTAACACTGTCATGAAAGGACAACTGTTGCTGTCATCCAGCTGGTATGATCTGTTTCCTAAGCAAGCTGGTTTTCTGACAGTACCGACGCTGATTTTAATTGTGCATCATGTCATTATTTGCTTGTTACTACTCTTTCTAATGGTGGGTGTTTTCCAGACATGTACAAAAGAAAGTATGCAAACTGCTCAGGTTGACATGCATAGCCAGATACTGCAATTCTGCAGGCAGCCTGAGGCTTTTCTCAGTACACAGCTCTCCACTACTCCTAGATGGTGGCATACAAGAAACTGTGTGAGCTCTAAAACTACCTCTTAGGTTAGTTCCTTCTCTGTTGCCCTTAATCATACAACGTCAGCGTGGACATAGCAACATGGCCTCCCTGCCAGTGCACACTGAAGAGGCTTTTGCCTGGACAAGGAGCACTGTGCTTCCAGGATTGCTGAGCCTGGGATGGATGACAGCACCAGGGAGACAGACATCCTTCTGTGGCAGGGCTGACAGCTCTCTCCTCTTGGAAAGGCAGACTGGCATCACTGGTTCAGAACAGCTGACTGAGGTCATTGGCAGTGTCCCAGCTTCTATGGCCGGTTGGTCTGCTGGGGATGGCAGCAAAGAGCTCTTTGCAGGAGTCTTTCAGCCCAGTGTCAGTACCTGACATCCAGCCTGTGCCCATATTATCACTGCCCCTCAGTCCACTGCCCTCCTAAAGTAAAGGAAGTATAACTTCACGGAATAGTTGACCTTCCCTAAAGACACTGGAGAGACACCAGCCCCCACAGGCAGGTCATGTCCACAGCTGTTTAATTAAACCAAGTAGTTATTTTAAACAAGTTATGTTACATTGCCCTGCCATGAATCCAAACAGCCATCCACCACTAGTCCATCTGTCCTAGAATAATAGCTATATCTCATGTCTCGTATGCTTCAGGGGCTGGTAGTGTATTTTCTGTTATTTATACTATTGAATCTCATTCAGTATGATCTTGCCAGGCATATACAACTTGGCCCAAGGACTGTGAGTCACCCTTTAAACACAGTGTCAAAGAAGTAGGCACATTATAGGGTTAGAATAACTCAGTCTATTCATTCTGTAGCCTGTTCTCAAAATATCTGGTAGAAGTTGCCTTAGCTTGTGCCCTGGAATACCAGTAACTGACCAGCTTCTACCCACACCTGCTCACTGATTACTCTGGAGGTCTTGGGGCAGAGCTTGCACTTTCACACTGTCTTTGCACCCCTGTATTAAAAGGATTCTAGGTTCTTCTAAGTATCCCAGAACAGAAATTGCTCTAACCTTCCCTAGTTATTAGTTTTTCCAGTTGGGAATATACCTCTGCCTGCTCTACTAGTTCAGTCAGCAGCTGTGGGATTCTCATGGAGGTGACAAACTGGGCAGCCCAGCCTCGCTCCCTGGCACCAGGGATACAAACTCTCTACTCTCCTTACCCCTGGCTCACAGGTTGGGGAATCTTTTTTTGTTTGTTTTATTTTTAAATTAAATTTTGCATTCAGGAAAACAAGTTGTGATTTAAGAGGGGTTCAGATAACAAAGCTGGGTACATCACAGTTGTCTCCAAATTCTTGTCCACAGATATTTTCGCAGTTGCCTGGTGCTTATTGCAAGGGCATAGTGGAATAGTCTCCAGGCTTCACTGCAAAATAAACATCAACTTCTATTATCAGTAGTCTCAGCATGGTCTTACATTATAAAATATAGACTATAGCTGCAATAATAACTGTAGAAACATAGAATGCATAAGCAATAAATATGAATGTAACTGAGAAAGCAGCTATTATATCCATCTCTGCAGAATTCAAATCAGTCTCTTACCAACTTTGTCCATTGTTTTCCATGACCCTGTACCTGATCTTCTGGTAATGGCTCCATTCATCATAATGAGTCCGAATGTCCTGGAAATATCTTCTTGTCCAGATGGAGAACATTTGTTAAGTAGCAGGTATATGAAATACATATATTTGTATATTTATGTGTATGCTGAAAGGTAAAATATTCATAACCCACCGAAGAAAGCTTAGGCCTTTCTTAAAATAGAGTAGCTTTAATGAAAATAACTGTGATATGAACTTTGCTTCCAGCTTCCTTTGGTAGATTAAAGGAAAAGCATACAAATAAATATATTAACATGTTATTAATGTTTATTGTTGAAATATGTATATATGAGATGTACTCCTTCATACATTATGTAATGTCCAAATTACACAAATGTGGGGGAGTTTAATAAGTCATCCACATGGTTTCATCTTTTTATGTAATTTTGCTACATTCTAAATGAAGCAGGGAAAAGTCACTACTTTTATCAATTTTAAAAATTGTTTTACATGTAATAGAAGCTGAACAGTAACACAGTGAATGTTCTGTAGGTAGCATTGCACTAAAATAATTTTTTTTTCATAATAAAACAGGATGCATGGAGAACTGAAGATGAAAAACTATACAAATGTCCAACAGAGGAGAAGGAAGTAGACTGATTAGCAGTAAATCTGTGATTGAAATATGCTGGCTGTAGAAGGTAAATTATTTTCCATCAATATCTTTTCTTTTTTTCTTCAAATTATCCCAAGCAGTGCATGTATTGAACCATGTGGTGAGTGCTGGATTGATGGCAGAGGTTTAGTCAAGCTCTGGGCAAGAGTTGAAGGAATATCTGGAATGTTTCAAGATAGCACTGAAAAAACAAAACGCTGTTGTGACGTTCAGGCTGCATGGATGATGACAATAATAAAATTTTTTCTTGATGACCACTTCAGAGTTGGGAGACCTCTGTAACAGCTCTTAAGAAATTTTAAGCATGTCAACTCGTATTGTTATTTAATTGTTGTTTTGGTAGATGTCTTTCAAGTAGCAATATGCTTGGCAAAGCACATGCTTCTCACAGCACTGGGAGGAATGGGAAAGGGGAGATTAGTAATTTTAACACACATGGGTATGCGTCCATTCTTTCTTACTAAATTGATTTGTAGCTGTGAACATTCAGTAACATCACAGAAAAGCTGTTGCAAACCAAATTTTCTGTGTTATGATAGAAAATTTGCTTGCCAACTGATGTGGGAGCTCAGATCAGAGGGTGTTTGGCCATTTACTTCAAAGACACCACAAAGGTGCTTTTGTACCTTCCCCTACTGCCCCCGTCTTTGGGCTTGGGAAAGGGGAGTGGGTACCTGCAGGAAACCAAAAGGAGATTCAGGGTGTCTCATCTCCGTGTTATAAAGACTCTTTTGCTAATCTGAAACCCACATCTTCTAAGGGAAAGCTAGCTATTTTGGTATCAAAGTTCTTGGAGAAAAACTCAGCCTTTGAATTCACATCATAGTTTTCTTATTGATTTCAAAGGGAATACAGCCTATGGAAAGGTACAGAATATTCAGAGTGCAGTGCAGGCCAAAAAAAAAATAAATGTTTGGCTTAAAACATAAGTTAAAATTTACTGCTTTTACAATCTGTCATGATTTCAGAAATATGGCTTGTGCTGCATGTTCCAACCTTGGCATAGTCACCAGGCTAATGCAAGAACCGGGATTATCTTTTAAGTCATAATTTACTTTACTTCAAATTCTTGTCTGACTCTCTGTTATTAGACCACCTGACATGTATCAAGCAATAAACTCAAGGTAGTGTAGCTGTTGCAGTGGTGAACAAGGAGGGAGTGCTGGCTTTCAAAATGCAATCTGGAAAAGAAGAAAAGAAAGAAAAGAAAGAAAGTCAATACTGCCTATGAAAAAACAAACAAAAAAACCCCAACCCAAACCAACCAAAACCAACCCAAAAAGCAGCTCTGTTTTTAGTGAAATCACTCAGAACTTTTAGAGAAGCTATCCTCCTCCTTTCTCTTTTCCTTGATTATCAACTAGTGCATATGTTCCCTTGCACTGGGGTGATGTTGTCCAAGTTTGATGCCTTAGGTGTGCCAAAATAATCTCTATGTAGGCGAAAATGTCATACAAATATATAGAGGAATCTGAAAGTCTTACAGGATGGTGAGCAAAGTAGTTTCAGTGGCTGCTGAGGGGTAGAGAACAGTGTGGAGGGGAAGGTCAAGGGTGCTACACAGCTCTCAGCTGTCCATGAGAATGAACGGTCAGCACTTTTGGCATGTTTTACCTGGATAAAATCACCACTGATTGTATCAATGCTGAAGAAGTTAACAATGGTGCCTCCATTCCGCTCTGGTTGTGTGTTTCTTCACAGCTTAGGTACCATCTCTGAGGGCAAATAAACCTTGAGGAGCCCCATCTCAGTTTGAGACAGCGCTTCTTCAGCATCTTAGGACAGGGACCATGGCTCTGAAACTCAGTATGATGGAAATCAAACAAGCAGGTGTAATGTAGGTTCCTCAATGTGGAAGATAAGTGAAATTTTAATTATCTTCACTGAGGCACATGAGTTTCCAAAGCCTACAAAAGAAGAATGGAAAAAGTGAGAAGTTGCCAGCGTAGCTGCAAAGAGGAATTGTTCAAAGATGCAACTGAAAAAAAATACCTGTACAATAATTAATTAAGCTTCAAAATGTCCCTCTGAGGTAGGTAAGCATTATTAAACTAGAATATACAGAATTAATTAAGGTTTGCAGGAAAAAGAAAGGGCAGGGAGAAAAAAAAGCTGAACAAATTAATGCTAGCCAAAGGGGTAAGGAGAATAAGACTCCTACAGACAGAATCAAGGAAGAAACATATCGTAGGAAGAAAACATACCCATTAATAACGGAGCCATTATTGGAACTGATTGCCAATGCTTTCTTCATTATTGGAACTGATTGCCAATGGCTCCCTAAGGGAGAGCGAAGATGCCAGACTGTGCAGGGAGGAGGAGGAGAGAAGGGCATTACATCCTTGCTTAGCTTATCTTTTCTTTTATACTAACATTATGTCAGGTAATCACCTAATTTTCAGATTTTCTTTGGGAAGTGTTTTAAAGAGGGCTGTAGGGATGCAGGCTCAGAACACCTGCAAGATGTCTCTGGGACTCTGCCCCTTTGTGTCAATATCCACCCCACAGCACAGTTATTAAGTACTTTCATGGACGTTCCCTGAATGCTGCCAATCTAGTTCTATTAGCTATCACTCTAAGAGATAAGAGAATCACCAGACCCACATCTCATTGAATTCCAAAGGTAAGCTATTTCACCAGGGCAGAGAAGGCCAAGTTCCTCCATTAAAAACAAAAGCAAACAAAAACCAAAACCACAAACAAACAAAACAAACAAACTAAAAACCTTAAAACCAAAAATCATATGTGGAATTTTCTTGGTAAGAGTCAGAGAGATAGACCAAGTATATCAGTCACCACCACCTAATATTCCCCTCCCCTAAAAAAATATACCAGACTTAATATGTTGCTTCCAAATAGGTGCATTGAGTCTGACTGTGATGGAGTTATTTTTCCTCATAGTAGTCTGCAGATGCTATGCTTTAGATTTGTGACTAAAGCAGTGTTGTTAACATACTATTGTGGAGCAGTGCTTGCTTAGCATTGGAGTGCTCTTTTTTATACACTGCTTCTCCCAGAAGCAGGCTGGAAGTATGAATTCTGAGGTCTAAAGAAAACAAACTTTGGCCCAATACTTGTTGAAGGTGGTCATCTGGCTGATTAAGATGAAGAAATAGCAGAAGCATTGAAATCCATTTTTTCGTCAGTCTTTATTAATGCTTATAATACAATGAAATTTTAAGGGAGCAATTGTGTCAGCTGAATGTTCACAAGTCCATGGGGCCTGATGGGATTCATCCCAGAGTACTGAAGGAGCTAATGGATGTTACAGCAGGAACTCTCTCAACCACGGATCCTGGGAATCTGGGTAGGTCCCTGCTGGCAGCTTGACAATATTATACCAATCTACAAAAAGGGAATGCAGGAAGACCCAGGCAACTATAGGCTTGTTAGTCTAATGTCTGATCCTGAAAAAACATATAGAGAGGATTGTGCTGGGTACTACTGAAAGGTATTTAAGAACAATGCAATCATCAGGGACAGTCAACATGGGTTCACAAAGGGAAAGTCCTGTTTAACTACTTTGATACCTAAAGTCACTCACCTAGTGGATGAAGGGAAGGGAATGGTTTCTAGTAAGGCTTTTAATACTGTCCCTCACAGGATCCTTCCAGGCAAGCTGTCCAGCTGTGGAATGAGCAGGTCCACAATGCACTGGGTGAAGAACTGGATGAAGGGCACAGCCAAAGCGTTGTAGTGAGTGGGGCTACAGCTGGATAATAACTAGGCACCATCGATGTTCCTCAGGGTTCTATTCCAGGGCCAGTTCTGTTCAATATTTTTATCAACAACCAGGATACAGGAGTTGAATGCACCATTGTCATTTTTGTTGATATACTAAACTGGGAGGTACTGTTGACTCTCTGGAGGACAGGAGGCTCTGTCGAGGATGTCAAGATAGACTGAAGCACTGGGCAATCAGCAATGGGATGACATATAACAAGTCCAAATTCCAAGTTCTGCGTGTAGGGTGCGTAATTCCAGGCAGAAATATAAACTGGGAGAGGAGTGGCTGGAGACCAGCCCTGTAGAAAGGGATCTGGAGCGCTGGCCAGCAGCAGGATCCACAGGAGCCAACAGAGAGTCCTGACAGCCAGGAGGACAAACTCCATCCTGGGGTGGATCAAACACAGCATCACCGGCCAGTCAAAGAAGGTAATTATTCTGCTGTATTCAACATTGGTGCTCCCTCACCTGGAATGATGTGCACAGTTCTGAGTCCCACAGTCTAATAAGCGTCTGGAGACCCATGAATTTTTCCAGAGGAGGAGAGCAAAGGTGGTGAAAGGTGTGGAAGGCATGTCCTGACTGGCTGAGGACTCTGCTGAAGAGGCTAAAGGCCAACCTCAGCTTCTCTAGAGCTTTCTAGGAAAGGAAAGTGAAGAGTGAGGTGCTGATCTCTACAGGATCTATGGGAATGGTTCAGAACTGCACCAGGGAAGGTTAGACTAGACATTAGGAAGCATTTGAATAGTGCCAAGAATAGCTCTTTGTCAGCCTTGAAAGAGTCAGGCAGCTGGACTAGTTTTTCATTGTAGGTCCCTTCCAACTGATCTATTCTATTCTATTCTATTCTATTCTATTCTATTCTATTCTATTCTATTCTATTCTATTCTATTCTATTCTATTCTATTCTATTCTATTCTATTCTATTCTATTCTATTCTCCTTTAAAATTGTCATAAAGCAGAAAGATTCTTATGAATGTATTTGCAGTCCACAGTTGTTTGACACACTTGCGCAAATTGCAGCTCATTTTGTTGCAAATAGTTTGCTGCAAATGCTCATTTAGGGAATTCATTATTCACAAATCATGTTTGGATGTTTGTAATCATTCACCTACTTACACACTCGGATGCCACAATGATAATTAGAAAATATTGTTTCTTTTCCCCAATTGGATGACCTAACATGAATATACAGAAGCAGTGCCTCAGCAAATCACTGGGGCTCATTATTCTCTCAGGGAACATGCAGAGAAAAAGAGAAAGATGAAGATAGCCTGAGTAAAGTAGAATTGCAGATTTTTTAGGTATTGATATTTGTCTGCATTCTCAAATAAATTAAAAAATAATTTAAAAGCTGTCAAATTTCATGAAAGATGTAAGAGCTGTTTACATTTTTTTCAACTATGTCGCTTGTTTTTTTCCATTCACAGTCTAATTGCAATCATGTAAAGTATCAGCCACAGGGTTTGGCTGTATAAGTATAGCCTCCCAAAGAGTTCAGGTATCTCTGACATTTGATTTGATTACCTGAAATCTTGCTAGATAAACAAACTGCATGACATGCATTCTTTATTTTTTTCTTTGAAAACATTAATAACTTTACAGGTAAGAAAAATTTGTGAAGAGAAAACTTAATTATTGATATGAGAATAATTGTACTAGAGCCCTTACAGTTTGTACTGTCAAATCTTTACAAATTAAGATACATCCTTGCAGAATCCTGAAAGACAAATAATTATTTCTTTGTAATGACACATGATGAAGATGACAGAGTGATAACATATGCTTATGGTGCTGTTCAGCTTTTGGTCTAAGAGAGGGAAGAAGTTAATGCCTTGTTTTAATAAAATAAATGTTTTTGTTAATTAAAGAAAATGTGGATGTTTCTGCTTTCCGTTACCCAAAGGATCATTCGGATCCCAAGGAAGATAGCATCCCTAACCACAAAGTAGACACATTTTTCAAAAGCCTAAAAAGCTGCTTTAAACATTTGCATTCTATTTGGGATTTCTTTTTTAGTTTAGAAAGTGCACTGATTATCCACATGTGTTGATTTTCCTCAGCATTAGGTAGGATTGTAAATACCCTTCATACAGTATATTTTAGAACATAGAACCACACGCTGGAGACAGACAGACAAAAAGACTTTATTCTCAAAGAATAAGGGTCCTCATACAAGAAACACGTGATATAATTATAACCTTTATTTCAGCAAAGGAACTTTCAAAGATACTACTGATTTACTGAGGTCTGATTTTGAAAGAATTAAAAGATGTTCTGTTTAGAAGAGAAAAGGTAAGCATGGTTGTGTTATCAGAGACATAAACCATGTCGTAAAATCTGACTTGGTTCCATTCATTCCTCAGAAAACCCTTGGTTTCAGCATTTATGAAATTAATGCTGGAAAATACTTTTGCATTCATATAGTAAAGATTTCCTTCTCCACGGACACCC
>VWZG01004342.1:11466-22956 GCA_013396735.1 Grallaria varia | reverse complement strand
TACTCTCAGGGGTTTATAAATACATGCTGTGGACTAGGAGAGCACTCGGCTGCCATCTCCAGGCAAAATACTGCTTAAAAAGGCTAAAATGAGGTCCTTTCCCCTCAAAGTCAGGTTTTCCCAAAATATGAGGCGGTTTTCACTCAAAATGAGGTTTTTTTCCCCCCCTCAAAATCATTTTATTGCCCTCAAAACCATTTTTCCCCTCAAAATCAGCTCTTTTATCTCAAAATATTTTTTTCCTTCAGAAATCAGGGTTTCCCACTCAAAACCAGTTTTTTTCCTTCAAAGTGAGGTGCTTTTCCCTCAAAGTCAGGTTTTGCCCCTCAAAATCAGATGTTTTTCCCTCAAAACCTGTTTTTCCCCTTGAAGTCAGGTTTTTCCCTCAAAATCTGATTTTTTCCCCTCAAAATCAGGTATTTTTCTCTCAAAATAATTTTTTCCCCTCCAAAATCAAGTTTTTCCTCTCAAAACCAGGTTTTTTCCTTCAANCGCCATCGGCCGCTCCCCACCGCTGACCTTGGCCCTCATGGCGGATCGGCGGCGCCGCGCTCAGTCCCGGCGGGCGGGCGGGGCGGCGGATGGAGGAGGATGGAGGCGGATGGAGGCGGCGGCCGGTGAAGGCCTCAAAATGGCGGCAACGGCCGAGAGGGGAGCGCGGCCCCGGCGTCGGGTATTTATAGGGCAGCGCAGGCCACGCCCACCGCGCGCGGGGCACGGCGGAAGTTGTAGTTCAATGTCCCTGGAGCATCACGGGAGTTCTCAAAGTCAGGTTTTCCCAAAATATGAGGTGGTTTTCACTCAACATGAGGTTTTTTTCCCCCCCTCAAAATCATTTTATTGCCCTCAAAACCATTTTTCCCCTCAAAATCAGCTCTTTTATCTCAAAATATTTTTTTCCTTCAGAAATCAGGGTTTCCCACTCAAAACCAGTTTTTTTCCTTCAAAGTGAGGTGCTTTTCCCTCAAAGTCAGGTTTTGCCCCTCAAAATCAGATGTTTTTCCCTCAAAACCTGTTTTTCCCCTTGAAGTCAGGTTTTTCCCTCAAAATCTGATTTTTTCCCCTCAAAATCAGGTATTTTTCTCTCAAAATAATTTTTTCCCCTCCAAAATCAAGTTTTTCCTCTCAAAACCAGGTTTTTTCCTTCAAAGTGAAGTGCTTTCCCCTCAAAGTCAGGTTTTTCCCTCAAAATCTGGGTTTTCCCCTCAAAACCACTTTTTTCCCCTCAAAACCAGTTTTTTTCCCCACGCAATCGGGTGTTTTTCCCCTCAAAACCATTTTTCCCCTCAAAATTGGGTGTTTTACCCCTCAAAACCAGTTTTTCCCCCGCAAAATCAGGTGGTTTTCCCCTCAAAATCGGGTGTTTTTCCCTGCAAAATCAGGTGTTTTTCCCCTCAAAACCAGTTTTTTCCCCTCAAAATCAGGTGTTTTACCCCTAAAAACCCGTTTTTTTCCCCGCAAAATCGGGTGTTTTTCCCCTCAAAACCAGTTTTTTCCCCTCAAAATCGGGTGTTTTTCCCCTCAAAATCAGGTGTTTTTCCCCTCAAAATTGGGTGTTTTTCCCCTCAAAACCATTTTTCCCCCTCAAAATGGGATGTTTTTCCCCTCAAAACCATTTTTCCCTCTCAACACCAGGTGTTTTCCCCCTCAAAATACACTTTTCCCCCTCAAAATCAGCTGGTTTTCCCTCAAAACCACCAGAGCCACGTGGGATCCTCCACCCAACCCCACGCCCGGCCCGGAGCCGAAAAGAAACGAGATGGAAAAACGCGGCGTAAAATCCAATATCGCATCGTTTATTCTCTTTTTATTGACTTTGGTAATATTTGCACGTGTGTGGAGTTTCAGGGTGGAAAACTCGGATGTGGGCGAAGGAAGCGCGATGGCCTGCGGGGACTCCCGGGAATGTTCCCAAAGGCAAGAGGTTTTCCCCCAATTCTGCTCTGTCGGGGTGGGGGGGAAGAGCCAGAGGGTATCAGCAAAGGAAAAAAAAAAACCTCACATTCAACTCATGGCAATAATCTGGGTTTGTTTTTTTTTTTTGTTTGTTTGTTTCTTTTTTTTTGTGTTTTTTTTTTTTATAAAAGTGACTATAAAAGAGCGATACCCCTGGCTGGGCTCTCTCCCAGATCCGACAGCTCCGTCACCTTGTCACCGGAGGGAATTTGGGGCTTTTCCCCAATTAGAAACGTAAAATTCCAGAGGGAAAAGTGGAAAAAAAATTCCTCTGCACGGGAAAAGGTGGAATGTGCTCCCGGGCCATGGGGAAGGATAAAGGATAACCATCCCCTTCCCTCGGGATACAGGGAATTCTACTCGCCTGCCCCTCCGCAGGGCCGGAATGTCATCGGCTTCCAAGGGTTTGGATAATTTAAAAACGAGTTTGTGTTAAAAAATAGCGAGTTTATCCCTTAAATCAAGGCAGAGACAGAACGGAGCAGCCAGACCACTCTCTCAGGGGGTCCTAAAATTTCGTGGTTTTCCCAATTATAAATATAAATCCAGAGGGAAAAGGGAAATCCCTCCAGCGCCGTGTCCTGGATCACTCACACAGGGCACTTTCCTGGGTGGAATTCACTGGTTTTGGGGTTGTTTTTTGTCCTCCATGAAAATTTGCAAAGGGAAAAATTAATAAAGGAGGAAGAGGAGAAGAAGGAGGGGGAAGGAACCGGGCGGCTCCCTACGCTCCCTCTCACTGGACTGGGATTATTTCCCCTCTTCTAATGTGGGAAATATAAAAGGTTAAAGATTTGATAGTGACTTTTACTCCTAATTTTATTTTTTGCTACTCTTTTTAAAGTAGTCTGAAGTGGCCGAGAGATTCCTCCCTCCTTGGCAAAGTCAATGGGAGCTGCTTGGAGTCAGTGGGAAGTCCAGACTGTCTGGTCCTGAGGGACCAACAGTGCCAGATTATTTTGCTTCTGCTTGGATTTTTTTTTTGGGGGGGAAAAGGGGCCATTTGAGTGATTTTGGGGCTCTCAGTCGCCAGCCTCATTCTCCTCCGCTGTCTCTCCCGTGGTGGCGTTTTCTGCATTCTTGGAAGCCTGTGGGGGACAACCGGGACAACATCAGAGCTGAGGAGGTCCCACATGGCCACATCCCACCCTAGGGGGCCTGGAGAAGCCCCTTCCTGTGGAGCTGCTGCTTCCCAAGGTGGGAAAAAACCAAAGTGAACCCAAAATACAGGACCCGGGAGTGTCTGGGTGCTGCAGAGCCAAAATTCCCAGAAGGAGTGGACAAATTACCTTCTTTTTCTTCTTTTTCTGGGTCTTCCGGCTTGCAGAGCTCTGTAGAAGGGCCTGGAGACATATTTTAAAAAATTCATGGAATATTTTATGATAATAAAATATTTATAATAATTCAGGAATATAATAATTTATAATAATTTATGAATATTTCATATATGATCATAAATATATACTTATATGTTCATATTGTTTAATATAACTTCATGCAAATATATATGTACATATTACTAATATGAATTTATGCAAACAATATATTACTTGTGATTATTAATTACATTTAGGATCAAACCAACCTTCAGTTCTCCATCCTGCACCTCGAAGTCGGACTTGTAGAGCTCGGGCTCGAAGGGGCCGCTCGTTATCCGCATGGGCCCGTTGGGCATCAGCAGCACCGTGAACTTGAACTGTGCAACGAACTCCCCTGCCAGGCACAGCCCGGGTCAGACCTGCTCCATCCTCTGCCATTCCCACCTGGCTGAAAACCACCCTGGAGGAGCTTCTCCAATCTGCCAGGACCTTCAATTCCTGCTCCTTACACCTGACAGGATCTGCGATTCCTGCTCCTGAGCAGCTCCTCTGGTTCCATCCTCTTCTGTTCCCCCCCCTCCCCTGCTCCATCCATCCTCACCTATTCCTCCCTTCCCTGCTCCATCCATCCTCACCTATTCCTCCCTTCCCTGCTCCATCCTCACCTGTTTCCCCCTCCCCTGTTCCCAGGACTCACCTTCCTTCTCGTAGAGGACGTTGAAGGGCTGGAGCAGCTCGTGTTTGGTGCATTCCACCACCCCCATCCGGGCCTTCTTCTCATCCTCAAAAGCCCTGGGAGGACACAGACACACCTGGGCATTCACATCTGAGCTCACCTGGGCAGTGCCCTCTCCTGGCATGAGTTCCACCCTGCAGGTTTCACAACTGAGCCCACGCAGGGTTGACCTGGAGATGTCCCCTTGTCCTGGACATGCCCCCTCATCCCAGCCATGATCCAGCACAGGTAACCCCCAGGTGAGTTGTTACCTCTGGAGAGGGGATCCAGAGGATTTTGAGATGAAAAGAGCCCATTTGGTGGATGCTGCTTCCTTTGTTTCAGACCACACCAACCTGGCCCTGCCTTATCTCCTGCCACAGCTTTCACCTGCTCCCCTTTTCCCTGAACACCATTCCCAGCTCCCCACCTGCCCCGGGAAAGGCTCAAATACCCTGGAATTCCTGCTCAAGCCCATCACACCCTTCCTACACCCACTCCTGGGTCCAAATCCTGCAAAGCCCAAAGGAGAGCAGCCAAGGCCAAGTCCTGCTCCAAGACATCAGCTCTGCTCAGATTCCAGCCGTGGACAGGTGTGCCAGCCCCTGGACATGTGACCCAGCAGCCTGGACAGGTATTCCAGCCCTCTGGACAGGTATTCCAGCCCCCTGGACAGGTATTCCAGCCCTCTGGACAGGTATTCCAGCGCCCTGGACAGGTATTCCAGCCCTCTGGACAGGTATTCCAGCCCCCTGGACAGGTATTCCAACCCCCTGGACAGGTATTCCAGCCCCCTGGACAGGTATTCCAGCCCTCTGGACAGGTAGGTTTCTGTACCTGAGGGTGAAGGGCATGGTGTCGAAGCGTCGCTCCACCTCGCTGAAAAAGGCACGGGAGGTTTTCATCTTCAAGCCATACTGCTTGGAGGGGTCCCTTTTGTAAATTGTGGTTCTCTGTCCCGCGTCCTTTGCCTGGAAATGCCAACAGGAGTTTGGGAAAACTGGAGTGGTGCTACCCTTGGAGCAGCCCCATCCTGACAGCCCCACCCCAAAGGTGCTCCTCAGTTTTTCAGGTGGACTCACCTTTCCCTCTCCGCTGCTGACGAGAACATCGACAGCGTACACTTCATGGACCTCAAATTCGGCTTTTTCATGGTCCTTCCTGAGTGGAAAAGAGTATGGTGAGGCCAAAACCCCATGGAGAATAGGGAAGATCTCCCATGCAGCCATGGGACAATCCCAGGAGTCCAGGAGAAGGTCTACAAGGACATGGTGATCCCACAGTGACCAGGATCCTGAGCAGGTGAGGGGAACTGGCACCTGCCCCATGGTGGTGGAGCCCCCATCCCTGGAGGAGTCCAAGGAATGACTGGGCTGGGTGACAAGGTGGACATGGGGCACAGGTTGGACCTGATGACCTTGGAGGGCCTTTCCCACCTCAGTGATTCCATGAGAGGCTCGCAGGGGACAAGGACGAGCAGCTCCATCCCCAGGGATGTCTGAGGGAGGTCAGTGTCCCTCAGACACTCAAAACCAGCTCCTGAACTCATGGTCACGTCCCACCACCCCTCAGAACTCAGAATTCCAGAGTCCTTGAGATGGGAAAAGCCCTCCAAGACCATTGAGTCCAACCTGTGACTGATTGCCACCTTGTCAACCAACTCAGAGCACTTGAGTGCCACCTCCAATCATTCCTTGGACACCTCCAGGGATGGGGACTTGGTTTTAAAGCCAGTGAACTCTATAATTCCCAATCCCAAGGGATCCCTGAGCTGCTGGAGCAGGATGGAATGAAAATCTAGGTCACAAAGCTCAAACCCCTCCTGAGGTGGGACTGACAGGCACCCCCATCCAGTGGGATCCTGGCAGCTCCCGTGGGACAGCCGACAGGTCTTGGCACAGCTCTGAGCTGGCACCACCTCCACGAACAACAGTTGGGATTTGTGCTGGCAGCTTCCAGCAGATCCCCAGAAACTGGACAGGAACCAAGGACAGGTGCCAGCAAGGAGCCTCCTCGGTGGCTTCCAGCTTTTCTTTCTCAGAATGACCCCAAACACAGAGTCACAACTCACAGAATCTGGAATGGTTTGGGGTGGAAGGACCTTTAAAGGTCCAACCCTGTGACGAGCAGGGGCTTTCTGGGATGAGTGACAGGACCTGCAGGAACAGCTGGAGCTGTGTCAAAGGGGGTCAGATGGATTTTGGGAAAAGGTTCTTCCCCCACAGGGTGACTGGGCACTCAAACAGCTCCCCAGGGCAGTGGGCATGGCCCCAACCCTGCCAGAGCTCCAGAAGTGTTTGGATAACCCTCTCAGGTTTGGGGATTTGGGGAAATTTTGGGGTTGTCCTGTACAGTTGGACTTTGATCCCTGTGGGCCCCTTCCAGCTCAGGATATTCCATGATTCTATGGCAAGCCAAAGATGTGCCATCCAGGGCAGCCCCCCAAAAGCCCCCCACTCACTTCTGCTGGTCCGAGGGGTTCTGGATGATGGTTTTCTCTCCGTCGATCACGTGTTGCTTCAGCTGGTGTGACAACATCCCTGTCATGACAGAGAACTGGGTTTACTGGGCATACTGGGAGTGCAGCTCTCAGATACAGGAAGCAGGGAAGGAAAGAGTCTTTGGGGTCACATGGAAACAGGGGTGTACTGGGAGCTGTACTGGAGCCCCAGGGATGGGCACACCAGTGGGTTGTACTGGGCTGCACTGGGAGCCTCAGGAGTATGTCATTCCTCACCAGTGTCATATCCAGGGAGACTTCCCACCCTGTCCCCGGAGCACCCAGAGGGTATTTTGCTGGGGGGTTCTCCACTTTTGCCACAGTTCAGCTCCAAACCCAAACACGGAAAGAGGCACCAGCACATTCCCAATCCACTCCCTGAGCCAGCAGGGACTGCAGGGTGTCCCTGCTGGGAACGGGAAGCACAACCCAGGCACGACCAGCTCCGTTTCCTCCCATCATCCCAAAGAGAAAACCCTGGCCTGGGACTCAGCTTTTTCCCCAGCAACTCCTTGGACAGCACTGGATTGTGTCCTGGAGAATGGAGCAAAGCACTGAGGAGGCCCACAAAGCCATCCCACACACAGAGCAGGGAATGTGTGTTCCCAGAGAACGAGCCAGCTTTATGGAATTTTGGGAAATTTAACTAACAACGGACCAGTTTAATGGTGGCTGAAGGAGAAAAGGATGTGTTGGATGCCAGGCTGAGCTTCCAGACATGGATCCAGCTGTCCCACTGCCATCAGCAGCTATCCCACTCATCCATGGGTTTGCAGCAGGAAGGGAATGACACCGTGCCCACCCCTTGGGAAGGTTCTGCCATCATGAAGCTGGTATGGATATGCTAAAGGGGTTTAAAGTCCAAATGGCTGGGACATGTCCCCGGCTGTGGGATCCCACAGCTTGTTCCCAAACTTATCTGTCCAGAAAGTCATAAAAACAGAGGAAGGATGAAGAATCCAGTGAGTCCAGAAGGGATATTTTAGCAAGGGCTGCTCACTTTAGGATGGCCTTCCAGCTACTGAACGTTTCCCAGAATGTGACTGGGGATTTTGTGTTCATCCCTGTGATCCCTGTTCCCCATCCTTACCTTCAATGGGTGTGCAGTGAAACGAGTGGGCTATTTTGTTCCAGGCCTCTGTCACTTGTGTGTTCTGGAAGAAGGACACGGGAAAACACGTTAAGGATAGAAAACTCCTGCCACAGTCACGAGGTTTCCTTTAATTCCGTGTTCTGGGACAAATCCCAAAGGTTTTACAACCAACAGGTGCTTTGACATCTCCCAAAAACCAGAGAGATGGTGCCAGGCTCTTGATTTTTCCCAATGCCCACCCAGACAGCTGCTTCCAGCTCCCCCACAGAATTCCCCACGCTGGGAATCCTTCCCAGAGAAGGTCCCCCCTGTGCTCCTTCCCCCTGTTTGGATCCTGACCTGATTCCCAGGTTTCACCAGGCGCAGGGCGGCCTCGGCACACAGATGAGCCGCCTTGATGACGTCGGCTTTGCGGCCTGACACGGGATTTTCCTAAAAAACAGCACAACAAAGGATTCTGGAGGGCTGTTGTTTGTTTGGAGATGGAGATTCTCTGTTTAACTGGACACCTTCCCCCTCCGGAGCGAGCAGGGAATCCAGCTTGGAAGTGGGAAGGCAGATCCTTCGTTAGTCCCTCATCAGCCACCACCAAATCAGCTCCCACACCAGTTCCAGAGACTTCCCAGTCCAGGCATCCATGACTGGAGTTGGATCAGGACTCCAGCATAGCCAGAAACATGGACTGGGAGGATTTCAATGTGTTTCAAATGAGGATTTTTGGTCTTCTCCTCATCAAGTCGTTCCAAAGCCCCTGGAGCAAAACCACTCCCAAGACCTCTTCCCAAGGCTACACCTAAGGATTAATCCTGAGCTAAGGTGACAACTTTAGGATCACAACAGGAATTCCCAAGGCTCAATCCTGGTGGTGTCCTGCCCTGAGCAAGGAACGTCTGTGCTGCAGGAAAAGTGGGAAGCAAAGACTGATTTTGGGGTGAGGAACATCCATCCTGGGGCATTCCAGCAGGAAAAGTGGGCAGCAGGGACTGCCTCTCCAAGGTCCCCGGGTGCTGCCACCTCGGATTCAGAGACCCCCCCCAGCATGATTTCTGGGACCCCACATTCCAAGGGGCGAGGGAGACACCCCCTAATGACAAACCCACCTTGGAGGCACCGATGACAAAGGTGTGGGCCACGTTCCCAATGAACCCGTCCACGTGGACTCCCAGGTCACTGCAACACAAAGGAAAGGGAATTCCAGGTGGGTCTCATGGCTCAGCTGCAATTCCAGAGGCATCAGCAGATGCTCCAGGCTCGATATTGACCTTTAATTAACTGCGCTGAGGAAGTAATTAACCTGGGCTGGTGCATCCCTGCCCATGGCAGGGGGCAGGAGAGGGAAAGGGATGACCATTAAGGTCCTCCCAACCCAAACCTTCCTGGGTTTCTGGGAAATCCCTGGGATTCTGGGAAGTATTTAGCAGGGAGCAGGACCAGAAGAGGGAACTCACATTTTGACCAAATCTCCATCTTTGAGGATGTAATCCTGGTCACTCTTCAGCGGGGAGAAGTGACACACACAGTTATTTACGGATATACTCGTCGGGAAGGCAATTCCTAGAAAGGGAAAAAAACCAACCATGGAGTCAAGGAGTGCTCTGGGTCTGGAGGGAACTTAAAGCCCACCCTGTTCCACCCCCTGCCACGGGCAGGGACATCTTCCACTGGCTCAGGCTGCTCCAGCCTGGCCTTGGACACTCTCTGGGATGGGGCAGCCACAGCTTCTGTGGGCAAGCTGTGCCAGGGCCTGCCCACCCTTACAGGGAGGGATTTCTTCCCAATATCCCATCTAAACCTACTTCCAGGACCTCCAGCACCCAGGACATGCATCAGGGAGTTCTTGGTGATGCGTTTCAGTGTCACACACGTGAACGGTGCCCAGAGTTACACCCCCAAGGAATTCCCATTTCCGTGGGGTAACTGGATCCACTGAAATGGGGAGCTGAGGAGCACCAGGGACACTGCCAGGAGGACAGGCAGGAGGATTTTGGCTAACACTGGCTTTCTGGGAACAGCAAAATATTCCTTGCACCCCTCAGCACTGGGGAGCACTTCCCGTGCTCCTGCCCATTCCCAGCGGATGCCCCAATGGGAACGAGAACCACAGAACGTCCTTGGAGCAGCCTCACCTTTCTTCATTTCCTTTTCCTTCTTGAAAATCTTTCCCGTCTCTTCCATGATCATGGCATCCCCCTTCTCGCAGAGGCAGAGAACCGACGCTCCAGGATTCGCCGCCTCCACCACAGCACGAAGGACCCCTGAATCCCAAAGGACACCGAGACCTTGAGCACTTCATGGATAAACAGCCTCAAATCCAACGCCAACACCCACCTCGTGGCAGGGCAAACCTTATTGTTGCCCAAGATAAAACAAGATTCCAGACTCGGATCTTAACCAAAATGACCCTGGAAAGGCACAAGTGCCTCTTTATTTTCTCTTTGGGAATGTTTTCATGGAGCTGCACAGGTGAAGCTCCTCTGTCAGAACCCCACACTCCCACATTCCTTCGGCAGAAGTCAGAGCTACAGGAACAGGTTTGGGAATTACTGGGAGACATCAAAGGCACTGCGGACGTGCGGGACCAGAGAGACTTTGCCAGGCACCCACTCCATGAGTCCCCATTTTCCAGGGAATCCACGTGCTCCCGGCCTGGCCTGACACAGGGAACACCCCACGCCCAGCTCTGTGCTGGGGTTACAGGAAGTTCTGGGGAATATTTTAGTCCTTGAGAGTCCCAGCAGTGTCTGAATCCACTTGGAATGCCACCCTGCCTCGTGCTTTATGGATAAACGGGGGAAAAGGGGTGTCCTAGGGCCTCCTTCCTCCTCCTCCTCCTCCTTCCACAGGGTGTCACAGTGCTGATCCCAAAATATTTTGGGCTCCCAGGATATCTCCTCAAAGTTTCCCCTTGTCCCAAGAGCACATTGTTTGTACAAGAGGCTGTTTTGGGGGAGTCACACATGGGGCAGGGGAAGGGGGGGATGTGCTTCCTTGGAATTCCAAGGAATCCTTGGAAGGGCTATGGGGATGTTTACACCCAGGTGGGTGACAACTGAAACTTCAGCCCCCTTGAGTCACCTTTCCATGAGAAAGTTGGGAATATTTTAAGGCACAGATAACACACCTCTAAGAGCCACTCGTGGCTGGTGGGACACAGAGAGGAAATAAAACAGGGAAGCCGATAAAGGGGGAACCCTCGGAGCATTCCAAGGGATCTGAGGAGCAGGGACAGCTGACAGCACTGCCCAGGAACACTCCCAACCGTTCCCTGTCCTTCCCACTGTTTTTTAGGGAGTTAAAGCACTTTACAGCCCTAGAAGCCCCTCGCTCCGACAAGAACTGGAGGCGGCTGGAAGTTTTTTGCCACAGTTGTGTGTTTGCTCTCTCCAAGGGAGAAGAACCTGCATGGAGCTGCCTTTGCCCCCGGGAAGGGAGGTGGCCAAACATCCAGTTTGCCCAGCAGGCTGAGGAGCCAAAGCGGCATCGACCTCCCTTCCCGAAGGTAATCTGCATCCCTGCCCCCGGCCTGAGCTGTGTCCCAGGACAGCGGCAGGAGTTAATAGGAAGCTCTGGAGTCAGCAGGGGCCGGTGCGGGACACGGAGGGGCCCCAAGGAACCGGTCCGGGCGGCTCCAACAGCTGTCACCCTGCGCGGGGCACCTTCGGCGGGAGGAGGGCTCAGAAAGAACAGGGAAAAGGGAATAATGCGGGGGGAAGGGCAGAGCCCCTGCGGGCGGAGAGGGCACAGCCCGGCCCGGGGCAGGACCCCCCATTCCAGGGGCAAATCCACTATTCTCGGGGCAGGCTCCCCCATTTCAGGGACAGGACCCCCCATTCCCGGGGCAGGACCCCCCATTCCCGGGGCGGGACCCCCCCTTCCCGGGGCAGGACCCCCCTTCCCGGGGGACGGC
>VWZG01004341.1:68750-94507 GCA_013396735.1 Grallaria varia | reverse complement strand
TTTTTTTTTTTTTAATATTTTTACTTTACAGTGCTGAACTCCTCTGATGCTTTGCTGCTGGTAACACTATTTCAAAGCCACTTTGAAAGTAGGAAGGACCTTGTATTCCACTCCATCAGTCAAAAGCAATGAAGCATTACAATTCTCTGCCCATTCTATTGATAGACTTGCAACCGAAGCAGAAGAAATTCAAGGTCTTTTCTTTCCTGACACATTTTACAGTATCTCTAAGCAACATAACAGAAATCAAAGTACAAAGCTTATATGTAATTTCTGATGAACCAGGACATTTATATAAGAAGTTGAAAATCCATTGCACTTATTTCCTAATTTCTTTGGTAATGTCCAAGAGTAGCATGGTCTCAAGCATTGTAACACTTCCACATTACACTGGACATCCCAATCAGCATTCAGTACCAGGAAAAATTTTGCAAGAGATATTTTCCACAAAGTTAATGTGGTCATGTTCACATCTAAGTGAAGGCATTTTCAAATGTTAAAGTACGGATATGATATCAGAATACAGCCTGAGAAAACAAAAATAATATTCGCTTGCCAGCAGAAAATCTAGAGGAACAAATTTCCTAGGTTTTTTGGACCTTTTTTTTTAGAGATTGTAAGATCTGTCTTTCCTCTCTGTATATTAGATATAACTATCCTTGCTTGTGACACTGATTATGACTTTTCATATTACAGAATTGCCTGTAGTATGAGGAATCTCCACCCAGGACCTCACTGTAATCTTCTATACAACCAAAAATGGCCCTGACACATTCTGGTCTGTTTTGCTTTTTGGCACATTTATTTTTGCCAAGACTGAAATCAATATCTTCATTTGGTCTCAGAAATCAAGCAAATAAGTACACTCTTATGTGGCAGAGATTTAGGAGTATGTTCTATTCCTCTTTCAAGTTAATGTGTCTTAAATACAAGTAGATTTTGGGGCAATACTTCAGATGACTCCAGAGATTCTTACTAGTTTCCAGTATTCTGAAGGTTTGGAAAGCTGTTGGTTTTTTATAGTTAAAATGTTATAGTTAAAATGTCAGATGAATACGCAGTTTTGAAATTAGAGTAAGTCAGCACATTTGTATTTAGGCCCGAGTGATCCATGTTTACCTAAAAATACTGATTTTAGCAATCTGAATGAAATTTGTAGGAATGAATGCAATTGCTCTAGGAAATAACTTGGAGAGCGTATCAAGAGACCACTTTATAAACATGTTTAAATTCCAGGTAATATTTCAATGCCTCTGTAAATGCTGCTTCTTAACAACAAGCCATTCTAATTACACAACAAAGCAGTCCTCCCACAGTGCTACATAATATACAGTAAGCTGAGATTTAATTGAATTCAAATCAAGACTGTCTTTCTTGATAGTATCCTTTTATACTTTGTTTTCCTTAAGCATCCAGGAAAAAGTAAACATTTAAGATAAATGAAGTTCTGCAAGGTCTCCAGAAAGTGTCTGAATTAAATCCTAATCACAGCAAAATCATTACAGTGATGGCACAGACAGGTTTGTACATTGCCTTTTTCATATTGGAAAAAGATCCCACCACTTTTTATATGAAAATAAAGTACAAAGTATGCTAATACATATTTTCTTGTCTTAGAAACTACATCTAAATGTTTTTACTAGGATCTCTGTTTTCAGTTAAGCAAATGCACCTATCTCAGTAAAGATATTACACAGTACACTACCAGTCCACTTGCGGTTGAGGACCCTTGATAACTAGAGTCAGTCTTTAAACAAAAATGTGGCCTTGGATACACATTTTAGGAACTTGACAGTGGCACTCTGTGGATGTAACTAAAGACAAAATTTAACCCTAAAGTGATAGGAAGTGTTTCTGGGATTTAACTCCTTTTGAAATTAATGAATGTTGTGTGACTTAATCCTCAGGTAAAGCTTGAAAAGTACAATCACAATGCTGATACCTCATAGGAAAGTAGCCATCTTACTCTACATTAAACCAGAGAAAGGTCATGGCCTCTGTATGGTATTAGTATGTGGACAAATAGGGCTACTGAAACCTGCCTCATCACATACCAACCATTCCCATCTCCACATTGCCATTTCAGCTTGCTTTTAGGGCTGCCAAGACTCCTGCTCTTGTTTCAATAGTGACAGATACAATAGTGAGACAGTAGTGAACGCTAAATACATGGAATAGTTGAGACAGAACAAATGAGATGTGCAAAGTAAGGCTTAGCAAGTTTGCCATGATCTTCTAATGTCTGAGTCACAGATGAGACTACAAAATGAATTAAGAAAGAAAATTAAAAATAAAAATATAGAAAGAACCAAGGAAAAAAAAATACAGTTAATTAAGTAGGGAGGAAAAGAAAAATCTAAAAACCCATTTCAGTGAGCTATATTCAGTCTGACTGATAGTTTCTCACTTAATATATGAGGCAGGGAAAAAATAACTGGCAGAAAACTCCAGAAACCCACCCAGAGCAGAAAAACATCCACCTCTGGAATGGGCAAATAAGGCAGAAAACATCTGTGAGTACCACAAGCCTATACTAATCATCACCTGAACCTGGTGAATGCTAGGAGAGACCTGATGACAAATGGGGATCTCAGGAAAATGTTACTGGACATCAGATTAAATCTCAGAATTACATAATGATCGAGGTTGGAAGGGCCCTCTGAAAGTCATCTTGTCCAATGATCCTGTTCAATCAGGTCTATGTCCAAACAGCAAATTACAGTAAATGACAATAAAGAGCACAGAAAAAGGAAGGTTAAGTTAAAGTTGCAGTTCTTTAAGCATGATTTTAAGGTGCAATCTCAATGTATTAATTTACCAGACTTCACATCTTTCTTAACAGGCTGTGCTCTGAAGGTCTTCTCTCATTTTATTCATTTTGAAACTCATCAGATATAAGCAATTCTCTTTACAAGAATCTGAGCTGCATAAATACTTTTTTGGTCCTCTTAATTTTAAGGGGCTCAGCGTTTAAAACTCTCCACCTCTTAGAACTAAGCCAAGTTATCCACAGCTCGAACAAGTTCTCTCTCCTGTCATCTTGCTCTCATTTCTTTTGTTTTTTGTTTTTTTTCTGAAGAAAAATGTTTGATTTTCAGCCTTATAACTATCCCTAAATGAAGAAAAATGTTAGAAGTTAACAATGAGAAAGTTCAGTCTAATATCAGAAAAATATTTATTTGCTGATCCTGACAGAGAAACAAATTATTCTTTCTCTCACTTTTTTTCAAACTCTAGTAAGCATAAACAACCCTCCTCCAAGTTTTTCTCTTCCTTAGATGGATGCTGCATTCTGGGCATGTCAGTATCCCTCTCTTTCTATATCTCTATCTCCTTTTTTTTTTTTTTTACCACACTAAAGCTTGATCATTTAACAGTCATAGGCATTGTGCTTTGTGCACAGAAGTCAGATTACCTGGGCAGCACTATTTACTCTTACTTTTCACATGAAACAGCTGTATCTTTGTGAAGCAGAACAATCTATTGAACATAAGTCCTCCTATTTGACTTTTGTTTGATCTTGCATGCACAAGTAAGTGTAAGGAATACTTATTTTCACCAGGCCCTCTATAAGAATTTAGTACGCAAAGTACAAGCCAGGCCAACCTGACTGATTCAGTATTTGCACATAGAATTTTCAAAAGAAGGCAAACATTAAACTATTTGGGCAATAACACGCATTCTCCAGGTATTGTGCTCTAGAAAACTGCCTTTTTACCTTGAGCACCGAACATTTGGAACCAATTCTGCACCAACTCACATCTTCCCAGTTCTATTGGTCAAAGTTATATCCCTGCAGCTTCACTATTAATAAAGCTAATGAAATGTACAAAGAATTCAGACTTCATGATTTTTCAAAGAAATAGTGGTGTGAAATTTAATGTGGCTGTAACATTTGGAGTGATTTTGATTATCTAACCTATGAAAAGTTAATTCTGCAAAAGCTACAGCAGACATGCTTGTACAGCATATCATGGGAAACAGTGCAAAATGCTTTATTCATGAGCTCCTATTAGAATCCATGCCTTATTAAAACATTGATGTCTCAAAAGGGTTTACAGTAGCAGTTACTGAAAAATAACCTTTCCCTCACATCAAAAGAAATAAGAATTGAGAAATGTAAATAAAATCTTCTACTCTCTCTGAAGGGAGTATGATAGCATATATTTAAACGTCCTCCAAAGTTTCCTGAAAGAGTGTAAAATGATAAAATATTCTGCAGTAGTACAGCAAACCACTTTAAGGAATTTGACATTTTGCAGTGAGACATTTTCCGGTTATATTAACCATGGTAGTTAAAGCTGTATACCAAATTCAACACAGATGCAGTTGATGAAGAACCAGAAAGAAAAAGCAGAGGAAAGCATTCAAGTAATTCTGTGATTCTTTCTCTAGCTCACACAGGTTTTGCTTGTCCAATACTGTGTAAGTTGCAGGTGGGCCTGATGATCACATATTTGGCAGTTCCACTGAGGACCACTGCAAGTTTCGCAGCCTGGACATACGCCTGAAAGGCAATGGATAGAATGGGCATACACCTACCACTGTATTTCTTTTGCATGAACCAGAGAAGTCTGGAAGACCTATCACTTAGAGTTTTATTTGGCACTAGTAGTAAAAAGGAAAAGGTGTTTCTCATTTTTCACTAAGAACAACCTGTGTGGGATTTTAGGTGGCTTTTTATAACCTGTTTCCAGGTCTCAGAAAATCCAAAAACCAGTTCAGAAGCAAAACTTGTTCTCTTACTCTTCCTTTCATTCTGTTACAAAGTTAACATTTTCCTGAAATTCTTTCCCCACCCTTGTATTAAGGTGGCTTTGTTCTTTTTGTTGATGGGTTGGGTTTTGTTTAGTCTTCATATTTCTTCTTACATTGATGGTGCAAAACCTTGGATAATGATTTTTTGGCCCTTATTCTCAGGGATCCATATCATGCATTTCCTTTTCATTTCTCCGTATCCAGCTCAGGGCTGTGTGCACTCCCTTATTTACATTGTCCCTCACTCTATTCTGCTTGCTTGTAGAGAGAGGATAATTTAAGTTTCAAACTGTTAACTTGTACTGGCAGAAGTAAACTAAGAAATAGATTGAGAAACTGATAGTGCTGTAATAGACGTCATTATTGGGCGTCTTCAATCAGTTATCTCACCTACAGCCAAAATTCTCAAAACCATGGTTCTGCTAAACAGATGAGAGAGACTACAGATTTTTTTCCATATTACTCCTTGCTGTTGTGAATTCTCTCACATGAGTATGTTGCTGTCAAAAAATACCATAAGGACTTTTGCATTTGATTTTTTTTTTTTTTTTTTTTACTTTGATACTATTCCCACTTCTGTTACAAGTTTTTCTGATACCTAAAGCCAGAGAACGCACCATTAGCCTCTTGGAAGTATACATAACTGCACTGGAGACTATAAGATAGATATCTCAGCAGAGTTTCTTCTAGTGGAGAGGTTTGATTTTTTTCCTGTTGTCCTGTCAGCTCAGCTACATCATCTTCCTGAAACTGCACAAGCAGTTAAACCAAGCAAAGCACTCTGCATTCAGTGAAGCTGCATTGACATCCTGAGCTTTGAAGGCATAGTTGCACAAAGTAGAGCATATCCTTTCTTTCCCTACAGCTTGGAAGAACTTAGCAACAGAGATCAGTTCTACTGGGGGTAATAGACAACTGACAGTACCTCCTGCTATAGGTATAGCTTGACCACACATCACTACTAGTTGCAACTCTTCTAGAAAAGACAGCAGGAGAGTAATTATGTCTTACCCACTGCTAAGCCTACTGGTTCAGTTCAAACTCACAATCATCTGGACTTAAGTTTAAACACTGAGAAGACAACTTGAAATGGCTCAGGCACAACCTTTTGCCCCTTCTGTGATGCTGGTAGTAATTTTGAGAAGTGAAGCAGGACAGACAGTGGGGAACCATAACAGCTCTAACTCTTGCAGTAAGATTTGTTGGAGCATGGTCTATATTGCTGGCAGTCTCAGTCAGAATAGGCAAACTCAACATATTTGTACCACAACATTCTGGCACTCCTGAACACGTGGAGTGGCTGAGCTGCCACTCCATCTTTTGCTCCCCTCACTACTAAGTGTGAAAGGATATCTTCATATTTCACACAGAGAAAGAGGTCTTGAGAGATTTCAGTAATGACCTTACAAATACAATATCTGTGAAAATACATTTTACATATCAAATAAATATTATTAATTGGTGCTGTGACCCCTATATATTGCAAGCCAATCATTATGTTTCACCTCAAATACAGCTCTAAAAGGCTATTATAGGCTTCCCTGTCTCTATTTGAAAGAAATTTCACACTAATCATATGGAACACACATCTATGGTACTACATAAGTATAGATAGACATTTCAGTTCAACATAGCTTAATGTGGAATAAAGAATTAAAATACTATAAAAGAACAATTTNACTGAGTAAATTGCCCATTGTGAAACCCCTCACCCTGGGGGAGGTACTGGGCATTCCCATCTGAACACAAGCATATATAAGCTTGGGGTTTGGGGACTTGGTGTTCTCACTGACTCACTTGTCAGATTGAGAGGAGGACCAGCACCTCAACAGGACTGCAACTACCACTCTTGACCAGACTGCGACCACCAACCTTCTGGAAGAAAAACAGGTTTTCCTTTTCTTTTTGCTTTGGGCTCAGAGGGACCACGTGGTGTCCAGCACAGGGGCTGGTGAACACCGTTCTGTTTGTGCCCCAGGGGGCTGGGTTGTACAACTGGGTTTTGTGGCTAAACCAAATTTCCCTCAGTATCATTGTATTTGGTGTAAATTTTCTTATTAAATTGTTGCTCTGACTTCTAGCCTCTTTTGAGTTGTGTTCATTTCTCCTGCCGGTTTACCTTTAAACCAGCATAATGACAAATTTGAAGAAAAGTGCATAAGCATATGCAATCATGAAAGATCTACCTCTTAGACCAGACCAGGAACTATTTTCCCAATTAAAGAACAGAATCATTCATTAAGAGAGGGAAGACAAGCAATTGTTGACAGTCAACAGGGAAATCAAATTAGACCAACTCATTATTTAAATGTTTTGATTTAAAGGCAGAGCTGTTAATGACCTACCAAGAGCTATAATTATGTATGTGTCCAATTTCAGCAACAAAATGAAAATCCTGCAATAGATTAGAAGGGAAAAGAAAAAAAAAAACAAAACAAAAAACCACACCAAAACTTTCAATGTCAAAATTATTGGCATTTTCACAGCTATTGGAGGGTGGCTTTTTCAGTGCAAACATTGTTTGTTGTTTTGCTCTTGTTGATTTACTAGCTGTAAAACAACAACAAAAAAAAAGATTCCCTGAAGTTAAGAGACAGTTCCCCAGCAAGAAGATATGAGGGTCAGCCCTGAAATTTCTAGCATATATGATGATGGGGGAAACTTTTTACAGCTTTTTAGAGTGCTACTGGGAAATTTTCTTGCATAACTCCTGCATAGACTGAGTGGAATTTTAGAGAGAAGGGACAATTTCAAGATTGCAAGGACGCTCTATGTCCCAAAGAGAGTATCTAGTTACTAGCACAAATATCTTGCTGAATTCAAGGATGAGAAGTAAAATGTATCTTTGACAAAAAATACAGTAGTGTTGCACTCATGAAGGTGCCTGTACTTCTTGTATAATCATTGTCCCCTATTGTAAGCAACCAAAATGATACAATCTAATTGTCAGAAAGGCAGGATTTTGTGAGCTAATTGCAAGTAGTGTAACTAGAGATTTCACTATTAAAAGGGAAATTAATTGAACTAGAGCAAATAAAACAGAAGCCCAAGAGATTAAATTAACAGTTTCAAATATATATCCTATCATGGCACTGGTAATAGCTCATATTCCTATGTCATTATAACACAGTAAATTTAGATGCCTGTGACACCAATTATTAGGTGGTGATATTACTGTGTTGCTGCATCATCTGTATCAGTGTTAGGACTGCGCCTTGCTCTGCATAATTCAGTGCATTTAAACTTAGTCTTCTCACCCCCAATTTACCTTTTCATGCTCTACTATTCATAACCTGTGTCCAAAACAACAGCAATAATACTGATAGTTGCTTTGCCTCTCTGCTGGGGAGGGGGAAAATTTGGAAGAAGAATGTGTTTTAACTCCACACAGCCTGTGGTGCTCTTACCTTGCAGTACAGTGCCAGAATAGAGCTCCTGTAGTTCTCAGATTATTAACAAACAAAGAGAAAGTTGTCTGAAGGTAGCAGCACTTGAAATAACAACTAAGTTCATGGATGTTAAAGCCTCTTCCAGGAAGGTAGAGTCTTTGTCTCCTTAACCATTTGCAAGATTGGTATTCATAAGGAGACAAAGAGAGGGTCTTGACCTCCACAGCAATATTATGAAATCCCTCAGACACCTTGTCAAAAAGGTTTAATAGCATTGCAGTACAGATGATACTGTAGTAAATTACTTTTTGATAGCAATAACTCAAAAGACTCAGTGGATCTGAGTTCTCACATGTAGTAACCATATCCCAAAGCTAACAGACTAATTAAAAACTTATGGCCTTTTCTGTAGTCTACCTTTTTCCTTAGGGATGAACTGTTTAATACAGCCATTCAAAAATATATTCCGTAAGATTAAGGAGGAAAAAAAATTTCACACATCACACAAAATTTGCTTAAAGTAACTAGATCTATATTGCCCATAAATGGATGCTTCTAGATCACCTACAGATCTGTGTTGACATAGTAAGAGAGGTATAGACACAACTTCTTTTACTACTCTTTTAGAGGAAGAAGAAGGGAGACAAAAGCAAAAGAACATACTCAAATATACTCCACGACTACTCAGTCTGATTATTAAATCTCAGCATATTAGGGACGATTCTTGAACAACTGAGCTGTTCTCAGGGAAACTAACTTATAAAGTGTTCATTCCTTATGACCCTGTTCCTTCACTGCACTTGAAGTTAAACCATCTGGCTGGGATACTTTTTTTCTTAAAGTTGAAAGAAATTTCCCTTGTGGACTTTGGCTATGAAATAGTAATTTGTTACTAGACTATTGTCCGTCTGTCACAATTATTATCAAATTTTCATCTGAGACATATAATTGTATAGTGTTTTACTGCAAGACCATGTGGGACCAATGCTGAAGAAAATGGCTTTCCTCTCCCTGAAATTATCAGGCTTATGACAATAAAATTGGATAAAATCCATTATTATGGTAGTACAAATGTTGTTTCATCCAGTGATGAACATTGAGCTATATTTATGAAAATGAACTTTTTCTTTCTGTTCTTTCTAATTGGGCAATCAAGTTTTCTTATAAGTTCTAATGTAAAAATGTGTAGAGCCCTTTATTGAATTCTATGGTCAATGAAAATTCATAGAAAGTAAAATACTCAGATCTTGATCATGCTGAAACGCTAGGAGCTGTAATAAAATCAACAGAGTCTAGAAATTAATATAAAAAGGGATTCTTATGCTTTCTCTGAATTCTTTATGCCAAGTGAAAGGGCTGATGCTTAGTAAACACTTAAAATACACTAATGTGTAGTCATTACCAACAAGACCCTCACAAGCAGACTCCTGAAAATTCTATATGCTTCGAAAGAATAGTTTCTAATGCGGGATATTTCTTAGTCTTCCCTTGTGGTGCAGGATAAGCCCCTTGAAATGAATTCTGTTTCTTGCAAGTTCTTTGCAAGCTGTAGATCTTGCAGAACTTTTGGGACTATCTCACTGTAGAGTTCCCCGGACGTACGAGTGGATAGTCCCATGAGTAGCATTGGAGTCACCCCATCCTTGAAAGAGGTTTTGTTTTCCAAGTGGTAGGATCATCAAAGCTTTTCTCAAGTTAAAAATTCTGGGCAGGCTTCTTCAGAAAACTTCAAACTAGTTCAAATTGGATTTTTCATCAACAAATTTAACATTGACATGAACATGATAAATAGAACCAGTCAGAGGAAAAAAATGCTGTTTCACTGAAGCTGAAGCATTCTGACACATCAGTTTTGATAAAATTTTTGTCAGAAGGAAGAAGAAAAGATTAATCATTGAAATCTTAAACGTGGGTGCAATAACCTGGTTTGAGGAGTCCTGCAGAGATCTAGCATTGTGAACCCTGTATGACATTAACAGTCATCTGAAATGAGAAACTCTGCTCAACAGGAAATGAACTACTGCATCAAAATCCTCTATCCATTATTGTAAGTGGAAAACTGTGCCCCAGGAAGTCACCTTTGATAAAGGCTTTCTTCGTACCATTTTTTAAGAGATAGTGGTTTCTATTAACTTTGAATGTAACCTGACACAACTGGTCCTCCACCTCGTCTTAAGCCCCAAAACACTTCTTTGTGTGAATGTTTAATAATAGTCCTTTACCCACAAGCTCAATTTAGTGCTGTTACTTGTGAAATCATGGTAAGACTTTCAGAAGTTTTTAGCACAGCAGCTGACTACTGAACTTCTGACTGGCGTCATCCATTCTCATCAAAGTTCAAAAGAGCATGATTTCTTCCAAAATTGTGAACACTGTTTGCACAGATGTTTAATTTTTTTAAACACATATAACTTTGAGCATAAAATCACTGAAAAATAGTGAGAACTTACAGCTCATGTTGTTTCTTACAAGTTCTTGCCAGAACTGGGGCTTCTTTGAGCTGCCTAAAAATGAGGTTTCTTGTCATTGCTGCAGAATTATATAATGTCAATGAAAGAAGTTTGTTACATCCAGAAGATAACTTCACCCATGCTAAAACAATAATATTACATCCAACCTTTTCATTCACCATACTTTTCTCTGTTCCTGTTACCTGTCATGGAAGCCTAAATAACTAAAGCAAATTAGACCCCAAACTCCTATAAGCCTGAAAATCAAAAAGAGGAGTTCTATTGTCTCATTTTGACTTTATTACCTAAATTTTAAGAACATTTTCTTCATGCAATGTTAATCTAATTTCACATTCTGTATTACTAACTCAATCACTGTAAATGTATCTACATGAACAGAGAAGTTCAAATCATGTCTGCTTCTGAATCGAAGTTTCCTATTTACAAGGCTTTCATTCAATCTAGGGATAGCTTTAAGCCAGAAAGTGTTTGAGGTGCACACTTATTACCACTGAAAGCAACCAGCCTAGAACAAGTTTGAAGCTTGAAGAAATAATATCAAACAAAGAAAGTGTTTGAAATGTGTATAACTTGCATGTCAAATTTTGCACTCTATAGTAAACAGCTACAGTGTATATATCAATATCAGCGCCATACTTGTGCTACAAATCTACTTCTGCTTGTCCAAACTATTACTGCTACTGCAGTCACAGTCCAAGTTTCAAAAGCTCTTGTCATTTATAGATCATGTTTGCACGCTGCTTGCAGCCTGATATTTACTATAAAAAGAGGACAAAAGAAAAGGAAAAAAAAAAAAAAAGGAAAACTTAATATATGTTAAAAGAATCATGTAATGTGATCGGGGCTGATCACTGTGGCTGGTTCACCTTGGCTGAATGCCAGGTGCCCATCCAGCTGCTCTATCACTCCCCTTACCAGCTGGACAGGGGAGAGAATAAGGGTGGAAACGAACCAGCACAAATTGTGAGTTGAGATAAGGCCGTTAATACAAAAAGCAAAAGCAGGGTGCGCGCACGCAAAGCAGAAGCAGCAACTAATCTCTACTTCCCATGTGCAGCGATGGTCGACTACATCTCTGGGAAGCAGGGCCCCTACGTGTGTGCCAGATGTTAGCAGGCAGCCATCGGAGACAATGAGTGCCTCCCCTTCCTGCTTCTTGCCCCAGCTTTTATATCTGGGTTGACGTCATATGGTATGGAATATCCCTTTGGTCAGTGTGGGTCACCTGGCCTATTTGTGTCCCCTGCCAGGATCTTGTCCTTGACTGAACAGTGAGTGCTGTGCTCAGTGGTAGCCAAAATACGGGTGTGTTATCGACACCAATGCAGAGCACAGCACTGTGAGGGCTACTATGGGGAAACAAATTCTGGCTCAGCCAGACCCACCACAATCACATAAAATGTGGAGTATACCCAGCTAAACAAAAACCTTCAGTGAAGCTGAAGCACACATCTGCTACTCGGTTTGGATACAGGCAGTCATTTGCAGTTTCCCTTCTTCGCAGCATCATTTCCACAAAGGAGTGATACAATACATGCATTGCAAACAGTGTGTTGGATTTATAGAAACAAAACCAGATGGATTATTATGAAGAACTCGCATATGAAAAGGGATTGTCATAGGGTTGTTTGCAGAAAACCAAAGGCATGAAAACTGTAAACATGGTTTCAAACTACGGTCATGCCCACAGCATCCCTGCCCATGTCAGAGGGGTGCGAACTATATGATATTTAATGTCCTTCCCAACCCAAACCATTCTCTAGCATATATTTCCCACTTGCTTAATTCTAGTATTTTTGATGTCTGGTACACTTTGATGCTTTTGCTTGCGGAGTACCTAATTCAGTGAGATGACGAACACCAGCTGAGGGAGCAGTCACAGCTACTACTGGTTCCTCTAAAAAGGGCTGTGGCTCTGCTACTTGGAGGAAAGAGCTCATACAGTGTACAGCCCACTGTGCCAAGTTTCAACAGGAGTCGCAGAGACTTGCTGTGCAACTTTCTGATGCCACCACTTGCCTTGCACTCATATGAAACTGCATACAAAGTTAACTCAGCCTCAACACAAGCATTAGAAGCAAAATTGCCAAATTACCTTCCAATTCAGGTCATGTCTTTAAGTTAGTCTTAGGCCATGGCCTTGTTTTATAACTTGGAATGAAGATAATTTTGCTAATAATAAATATTCTAATAATAATTAAGTTTCTCACACTTCCAGTTTTAAATTGGAGTGGGGAAACAGGGCAGCTTGCATGCATTTTATCGGATATAACATGAGGAGAATTCGAACTTTTAAAACACAAAATTTAAAAAGTATTTTTAAGTTTAAAACATATACAAATTGACCCTTTTCCAGTCAATCAAATAAATACATCACTGTAGGCTTTGTGCATGAATCCTGCAATTAAATTATTAAGCAGCTCTAATTCACTTTTTTTAATCAAGGGGGAAAAAAGTAAAATTGAACTGCCTTGAAGTATTCTACTGCATCTATTATTTTACAGGTTAAACGTTTATTACATTTACAAATGATTTACTGCAGAATTTTTCCCTAAGGTGCTTGCAAATTTGATGTCACTATGAAAGATTAATGTGTGTTTAAGCAAACTAGAGTAGCCTAATTTAATTACTTAGGACAATTCTTAAATAATGCTTTACTGACTGCTCAGCAATTAGATGCATTGCCTTAAGAAAGATAGACTTAACATGTGATGTTGAGAATCTCATTTGACAAGAAGACATTTGTTTTCATTCCTTTGTCATTTGCTTTTAAAAGCTTCAGGTGCACAGTATAGTTGGTTTGAACAAGATTTAGGCAGGGTGAGGGGTGAAAACCAAGTGTATATCTGATGTGATGAGAAATACTGAGACTCTGGGGAGGCAAAAATGATGGTGAATTGATCTGCACATGGTCAGACACTGATATCCTGTCTGTGTCCTATATCCCTGGTAATGTGGAGGCCAGCAGCTCCCTGGGCTGTGAGCATGAGGAGTTCCCCATGTGGTTGATGGCAGGGTCCAGCAGTCAGGGCCTGTCTCACCACCCCAACCAGGGACAGGGCAGTCGAGGGGCACTGGGGTAGCCTTAGCCCCAGCCATTGAGCACCTTTTGGGGACAAGGACAGGCTGAGGCCAGGATGTGGGGGAGGGTGGGCAAAGGCCTGCCGGGGAAGGCCTGTGAGGAGCTGTCCTTCCTGTGATGTCACTGGGCAGGGGGTACTGACCCCAAGGAGCTGCCATGGGGTCCTGGGCCATAGGCAGGTTGGGGTGTCCTGTAGGCACTGGGCAGGGATAGTCAGGGTTGGTGGTACCCTCAGGGCCAAGACACAGAATTTGGAAACAAACTTCAATAAAACAGTGGAAAACTTACTGATCTTATTATGGCAACAACAGAAACATAGTTATTGATATCTTTCAACTTAGTTCTAATATGGAAAAAACTAGTTGTGTCCATAAACCTTCGCAGAAATACCAAAACTACTGGTGCTTCTCTGTTTTTCTGCCAAACAGTGGCTCCTCCAGTAGTCATCAGAAGACAAAATGCAAACTCAGTTCCTGAGACTGAATTGTTCCTTTTGAATTGTCCCAACTATTGTGGCTGCAGGGACTGAGCAAAATATATTCCAGTAGTATTTTCTTGAGCAATCCTTCTCTGCTTACTTGTCTGCTTACTACCCCATAGGAAAAAAAACCTTAGGTGCTGTGACCAGAATTTAGTCTATACATAATGCCTGCCTTCTTTGTTACGTAATGCGGCATTGGTTATAATTGCATGAATTAAGATGTTAAATGTGAAATTTTTCTCATCTAGCTTCCCACACGTACAATATAGATGGAAATGGTCAGCCTAGTTGCCCCTTTATAGATAGTGGAAAGATGTGTTGAGAGGATATTACATACTATTAAACTATTCTGGTAATTAAGCAATCTGTGTTTTGGGCCAAAATCTGCACCAGAAAAATGACTAGATTAATATTTCATAAAAATAATACTTTTCCGCTGCAAATGACATTTTAATGCATTTTGTTCAAGAAGCTGAATTACTACTTTATCCTCTACTGAAAGAGCACAAATTGTTAGATCTATTTATCCATCAGTTATTGTATATCAATACAATGCTGCTAATAGTTTTTTTCTGTGTGAACAGTTTCAACATACCTTCCAATGAAAAACAAAATCAAGTTCCATTTAGTATTTCCACTATATTTAATTCACCATATCCATTTATTTATATCCAGAAATTTTACATCTTTTGTGTTCAAATATTTATCACAGGCTGTGTAGAGAACTTTATAATTTATCTTATCTCAATTCTGAATATAATATTGATTTCAGTTGCACAAAACTTTGCCTATTGTTTATTCAGGAGGTACTTTTTTTCCCCAGCATGACATTATATGCAGTCCAGAGAAGTGTAGCATTCTGTTTCGATTTAATCAAAAGCTGAGCAGTTTGTCAAATCCATATGGTGGAGATAATCTAAAGCCCTAACAGTTTTAGAATACAAAGAATACTGAAGTAACTAGGAATGGAAACAGTAATTTCTGAAGGCTTTTGATATATCTGTCATGTAAAAAAGGGTTAAGAGGATCAGAAAGTGATGTTATCAATTATTACTCTCTTCTGGGACACAAACAACTGGAGAAGAGTTACAATATAGTATTAGCTGGTTTGATCATTTTTAAAGGTTGCAGTAAAACAGTTCACATGCATGTGAAAATCTGATCTGTCCATTCAGATTTCTTTGCTGGTTTCTTCTCCATTTCCACATTTTATTTATTGAATGCCCCTATTAGGAAAATTTTCATATACTGAGTGTATCAATGCTCAGGCTCATCAGCTATTCTTTCAAGTATTCACCATCCAGAAAGACACAGCTGTAGTCCACTGGTCAGACATATGTTAAAAGGTCCAGGCGAGCAAGAGTAGTAGTCATATGATGCTGACAGAAGATATTAAGTGAAAAAAAGCAGGGAGGTTATTTAATCTGCAAGTACTTACAATATACCAAATTTTATCTATGGGTTTTCAAAGTACTCATAAAACTCATTTCTTGGGCAAACGTTTCTATTCCAGCTGAGTTGTAAAAAGAATGCTGTGAGAAGAAAAAAGTCCTAGAAACAGTTCAAAGAGATAGATTTTTCTTCAGCTTTCAACCAATTTACAAAAGCTCTTTCAGAGCAGTGTTAACTTTTGAAGCAAAACTGATATTCTGTATCATTTTGTAAGGGAGGAGGGACTTCCAAAACTACAGAAAACAGGTGTTCTCTGGTATGGATGTACAAAAGATATTAACTTAGAGATATTAAAAAAAAATAAACAAAGACAAACAAAGAAAAATCAACCAACCAACAAAAAACCCCAAGCAAACAAACAAAACAATAACAACAAAAAACCCAAAAAACCACCAAAAAACCCACCACAACAACAGCAAAACCCCCCAACCAATCAAACTAACCTATCTGAGAATTTCATCTGAATAATTTCTCCAGACTTTCCTGGCCTAGAAATACTGATTGAACTATAAAAAAAAAAAAAAATCCAATTGCTCCTGCAAGATGTCTACTGTAAAACAAAACAAACAAACAAACAAAAAAATGCAAACACCAGACACAAAAAAAAACCTAAAAATCCCAACTAAACAAACAAAATAAGGAAAACAACACACTAAAATCCTTTCTTTTATTTCTGTTCTGTCTATTAATAAGAAGAAAGAACATTTTCTCTATTTTTCTGATCTTCTTGCTCAACAGAAGTATGGGGTTTGTAGTCAATGACCAATGGCCAATTACCAGTGTTCCACAAGCACCTGCAGGAACATTGACACTGAAAACACATACTCATAACACAAATCAGCAAGATCTTTAAAAGATATGGAGACATTTCTTGTTCAAACAGTAGACCTGGTATATTCAGATAATTAACAGGTCTCGCCTGGATCACTGTTTTGTGTTGACAATACTTGCTTTCAGATAGGAACAGTGAGAAAAGTTCAGTCCCAAGGAGCTATGAGTCAGAAAAGTCATATCTATTAAAATACAGGAACTAAGTATCTGAGGCAGCAGTACACCCCTCATCGCGCTCCAAGACTCATCTGAGAGATTAACAGGGGTAAGTGTAGAGAAGAAAAGATCACGTGAGATTAACCAGCAAGCAAGGGGCAGATGACAGAGAAATACTTCGCAACTCTTGGTGATTCAAAAATTTTGGTGTGATGAAATAGACGTCACTCAGACCTAAAAATTATGAAATTTTTGTAAAGGGTTTTGGCTTTCTATGTTAGTTGCAAGGAACAAATGGATATTGAAAGAGACCGAAGTTTTGTCAGAGATGTATTTGCTATACAATTCTGAGTTTCTGAGTAGTTAGTATAAATTCTTCAGGAAGTATATTGGAGATCTAGACCTTGGCAGAAAATGACATCTATTTGTTCTGCTTCAAGAGGCTAAGAAGTAGATAATGAAATAGTTTAGAGAGAGCTGTTAATGGGGATAAGAGCATTGCAGACTAGAGCAGGATGTATACATATGTTCTAGTATCCCAACGATGAATGAAAAAACCACTTTAAAAACGAACCTGTTCATACACTTATTTAAGGATGTGTATTTCTCTGCTATTTTGAGTCAGTGTGCAGATAATAAAAATGCCAGTACTGCAGACTACACAGGTTTGTTGATATTAAACATAGGAGTCTGAAAGAAAACTCCAATTTGGAACCATGATTATATGGAAAGGGAAGAGGATGAATTAGGCTGAGCTCTTAGCCAATTATTACCAAACCATGAAATACTTCTGTCATAAGAACAAAGAACAGTACTTGTTCTCCTTAACCTTCTTTAGTGATCACCAGAGGGGTATTTTATGAGCACAATATTTTGTCAGTAGAATGAAATAATCTGTATACATGGCCCTGTTGCTATTTATGTTTGTAATTAATAGTCAGGTTTAACTGGGAAGGTCTGCACTTGACTGGAAAGTCTGATTGGAGCTTGTGATGCTCTATTCAGCAAAATGTTTGATTTAGAAAAAAAATCCTACTCGATCCCTGTGAGAGCTTTACTGTAAAGAAAATTAGGAGGGTTTTATTTCAAGTCAGGTATAGTAATTATTGTAACAGACATTGTTACAAGATAATGTAGGCAGACGGAAAGTATGAGGGGCAGAGGCCCCATCTGGGCCCCTGCCTAGGGACCAGATAAAGTCACATTAGGGAATTGAACAAGTGTGATAACACAAAACCATATACCTCTGTAAGTTGGCAGCTTGGATTGAAAAGTTCAGCTTGAAGAAGACTTGAAACCTTCATCCCCATGACCACCAAAGTCCCTTGCCAGCAATTAGCAGAAAGAGGAGTCAGCCTGCAAAGGGAGGGGTTTAAGTTCCTGGAATAGGTATTGGCATATGGAACTAGCCGTGTATAAACAACAAAATCTTGTAACTTAAAGCGTGCTCAAATCCCCCATGGTCTGGTGCATCCAGCGCTGCTAGCGAAATTCCTTTGCTTCACTATGTAATTGCCATCTTAGCATTTTTTTCTACAGCGAGATATTTCTCACATTTACAAAAGCCACATATAAATGCTTTTATGACAGAAAGCCTAGTATCTTGATCCAGCTGAGTTTTGAACTCAGAGGAGATTAAAACTTGATCCAGCTGAGTTTTGAACTCAGAGGAGATTAAAAATGTCCTGTTTATATTCATATATGGAAGGCTTAGGAAGGGGGAGGTTCAAAAGGAAAACCTGTACCTTACACCATCAGCGAATCCTTGTAGCTGATATGATTTTTCAATGTATTTAACTGAATAGAGAAATTAATTCAGATTTGAAACTGTCCTGTTCAGGTTTCTGGCGGGGTGGCAGCAGCCCCAGCGCAGGGCACGGCTGAGCCCCTTGGCCATGGGTGGGCGGGTGAGAGCCCCAAGGTAAGCCTGGGCAAGGGAGAGCAAAACGTTGCCTGGCAGCCAGGGCTGAGTGAGGGCAACTGGGGCAGAAACAGCCCTGTGAGCTCCCAGGGCACAGTGGAGGGAGAGACCCCATCAGGGATGGCCCTGGTGGGGCAGGTGGACATGACCTGTGGGAAGCTACAGCTTATGGAGACCCCACACTTGGGAAAGCGTATTCTGAAGGTCTTCAGTCCTCTGGGAAGGTCCCAGGCTGGAGCATGAGAAAGAAGGAGGAGAAGAGAGGTGTTATGCATTGATCACAGCCCCATTATTCCCCATCCTCCAGCACTGCTGGAGGGAGTGGGAGATAGGGAAGTCAGGGTTGAAGGAGTGAAGCTGAACTTGAGAATGAGAGAGTGGCTTGTTGGGTGTGTAAGGTTGGGCTGGATAAGACCAACCAATCACAGAAATTAACCAAAGTAACCAAATTAAAATAAAATTAAAATATTTCTTTAAACTCTGTACCAGATTTACCAGTGTGTAAAATAAAGCAAATAGCATGGTTTCTATTAAAGGAGATTTTATCCTTTTGTACCATAAAACTCAGGAGTAACTCCTCTCAAGCTTTAAGCACTATTCACAGATGTTCTGCATCACTTTTGCAGTTAGTGCAGCCAGGTAATCCAGTATGACTCATGCACATTAGACTTGTTAGCAATTGATGGAAATCTTCAAATTCTGCAGTAGCAATCACAATATGTCAAGTGTGAGAGAGGAAACTGAAAATCTACACCTTTCTTTTAAAAAGCATAACAAAGAAGGAGCCTGATGCGCTGTGCTGGAAGTACATTAAACCCTTTAGTGCAAGTTTAAAGCAAGTTTTTGAACAGAATTATAGTTCCTTTAACCTATTATACAGGCATTAGCAATTGTATTTCTACTATGCGTTGGGTTCCACTACCAGAAGCAGTGCAAATGGAGTTATTTTGATCTCAGTAGTTTTTTACGTTACCTCGTGTAATTTCTGTGGTCTGGATTGTTCTGCTGATTCAAAGCAACATTAAGCACCCAGGTTTTACACAGGTTCATCAAGAAGGCTCAGCATTGTTAGCAGCTGCAGTGAAGTCCACACAGTAGTTCATTAATTTTAGTTGAAGTATAACCTGGGGTTTCACATGCATGCTTTGTTAGTTTAATGAACTGGGGTAAATAGCTTATATATCCTGGTGAGGCTTCATATTCTTTTATTTCAGTATGGTGCATATTTCTGAGGTAGTATGATAGTCCATTTATTAAACTGTCCCATATTTCATTTCTCAAACATCATATTTAACACCAGCGTTTATAATTCTGGCATGATTTTCTGCTGATAACTTGCTTTTATAATGTATTGACAGATTTTTTTACATCTTCGGGAAATCCAGATATCTTTCTACCTCCTTTCTTGTAAAATATTCTTTTATGATACCAACTGACATTAACTTACTGGGTGATTTCCTCAAAATTTAAATATTCTAAGGATTTCAGACACAGTATTTATTTTGGACAGAAATCTAGATTTCTCATTGTCCCTGCACTTAAGTTGCTTCAGAATAGTCAGAATAGTTGGCCTTCTACTTTCTCATGTCAGTCATGAAGACAATATTGCTTCAATGTCATGAGTAGGATTTATCTTTTTTGTTCACACTATAACATCAATTTCAATATAAATAGTTCTGGGTTCATATCTCTTAGTGCTCTGTTCTGGACAAAATGGAAACTGTGTTGTTAAACTCACCCTTTAAAGTATTTTTTGACATTCTGGCACTATAAGGCTTTTTCTCTGGGGGAAGAGGGAGGAGAGGGTACAGTGCATGTCCCTGCACTAGTAAATCTTTACTTTTAATATGCCTTTTTAACTGTTCTAAAATTTGTGGGTAGATTTTGTTTTACTCTATGTGCAGGGCCAGGAGATGGACTTTGATGATCTTTGTGGGTCACCTCCCACTCAGGATATTCTACGATCTTTATATTGTTTTCTGATAGTACGTTTCTCTGTGTCTTTCAGATGTGATCACTTTGTATTCCTGACCTGTAAAAGCAGTTTCTTAATATTAGCAGCAATTGATTACCCCTCATTATTTGCCTCAGTGGGTTTCACATTTCTCTCAATTTTTTTTTTCACTTTGTGAACAGCTTATTTCTCAGAAAAATATATCTGAAAGACCTTGAAACTATATTTTTTCCTTCTGCTTAAATAAGCTTGCCACTTATATCCTAATCTTTTGTCCCTGTGTATATTAGAAAATGAGTGGCTTTGTAGGCTGCAGGTCATTTATCTATCTCAGGTCCTGCAAAGTTTCAGCCCATTAGCTTCTTCTGCCTATTCAAGCTTTCTGAGATTTGCACATTAATTTCAAAGTAGATGAATTCTTTTTCTTTCAATTCTGGCCCCACAGTTTGAGTTCACTTAAGCTTCTAAAACAACTGAATATCCTGTTATTAATGATTTTAAACCATCTTTTTAGCAGCTCAACTGCAAGAACAAGAATTCTTCAATCACTTCATTTTATCTTGGAAAAAAAAAAAAAGGCCATAATGACACAGTGGAAAAAGCTGCAGTTGGTGCTGTAGAGTTTTACAGACAAAACAGCACACCTATATAAGACTCATGATGTTTTTATTATTTTGCTAATCAGTTTGGATCAAATCTTCAATTGATCTCCATCATCATTACACTGCTGAAGTTCATTTACAATGTCAACTAACATCAGCTCCAGGTCTAGCCCCTTGATAAGATAATGTGGCTTATTTTCCAGGCTAAAAAGACCTTTTTAAAGACTAAACAGTTTTATATGGCCAAATTTTCTGAAACTCTAATGACTCTAATTCAGTTTCTGTTTTCCTTATTACCAAGAATAAACTCATTTATATTTAAAGTTTAAATTAATTTGAGTTACAGGAACAAGATTAATGGAGCATCCTTAAAAAACTTGATTTGGATTGTCTTGCTTAAGCAGAAGAAATTTTGAAAACTAGTACAATTTTTTTATTCTAAAGGATATATTAATCAGAATATTCACAAATTCTTAATCAGCTGAGTATTACTCCGCTTATTCTAAAGTAGCACAGAATAATTTTAAATGGTTTTATTTATCATATTCTTCATTCAATCAAAAAATAAGATAAACATAATGAAATATTCAATATACAGTTTTTTTATTATTTTAACTATTAAAATCCCCACATATACGTGATTTCTAAAAGTTGTAGTCAAGTACAAAAGAAAACAAGTTAGAAATTTAGGATTAATTTAAGGACAGAGTCAATTCCCTCTCACTCCATCTGTATCCACAATGAAGGGATATTGATATCTTCTCCAGGATGAGGCATTCCAGGAAAATTCTCTTTGACATCCTTTACTATTTTATAGGGAATATTCAGTCCTACTTTAATTACAACAGAGAAGCTACAGGACTATGTATTTTAGCAAGGTTCTGGGGGAGCAATTTGGTCCTTGAGGCATATCAGAGAGCCTGTAGGCAAAAACAGAGCATAAGTGAGTATCATTCTACAATGGTTCTTTTTTTTAAAATCTGGTCATTATTTCATTTCACCATTTTTTATTTTATTTCAAACCCTATATTTATTAAATTATTCTGTAAATAAAATGTATAATCCAAATCCCTTTGAATTTCAGCCATACTTGAACCTACCCACTAATTATGATCCCCATTTTCTGTTCTTTTCTCTCCATTCCTATACTCTTTTTCTCCCTCCCATCAAAGAAGTAAGTAGATGTTGGATGTGGCCAAAGAATAATAGGAATTAGACACAGGAGATACCCAGGATGGTAATCTATGATTAATTTATGTTTTTAGTAGTACCTGACTGCATGTTGTCTTTCTGGACGTCTTCACTATTTCCCCAGTGGTACTAACATGAGAAATTAAGTTTAGCTTTTGATTACTCAGTGTATCAGAAGTTCTGCCTCCCCAGAAATAGCCTATTATCCTGTTCACTTTATCTTGCTCACAGCACACAAAAATAACCTTCAGGTAAAGCCTCACAGTAGTTTTCTGAACAACACCAAGTTCTTATAGTGTCCTTACCTGGCCAGCACTCTGTTTCCAGCCAGTCATCCTCCGACTGACAAGTTCCTTAATTTCTTTCCTAAACATCCAGAAATAGCTAACTGCAGGACTCCCCTCCTGGTTCCTTCTCTGTTTGCCCCTAACTAAAGATTTGATTCTTCATGCTGAATAATTCCTCATACTCTGCATTGTCTATTAATTATCTTTTGATTGACTCCCAGCTCTGCCAGCCACTCTCTCCGTTCACTCTTTCAGAACTAAACTTCAGTTCATATCAAACTCTTCTTCATTAATGACTATCACTGTCTCACTGCAGATAGCTTCTCAAAACTTTTGACTTCCTAAACTAGACTATGTGTACATGTTTCAAATTAATTTCATTCCCATTTGAGATCTTGCCAAGAGGACAGAGCACATTTCTGTGAGTTACTGTGGCCACAAGCCATTATTTCAAATGCAAACAGTAATTTGCTTTACTATAGCCTTTAATTAGTATGCAATTAACCTGGATATGTCATCACTACATAGCTATTATTATTAATTATTCTATGCTAGCCAGGGCAGCTGGTTTTCTCTTATGTTTCCTCAAATAGCACTGACAGTAGATTTCCGAGCACTTCAAAAAGCCAGACTATGCCCAGATTGTTAATATTCTCTGACCTTTGGGGAAGTCTAATTAGAGCAGTCGAAGAATTTCAAATGGAAATAAAGAGGATAGCAATTTATAATTAAGCTTTTTTATTTGGATCCAGCAAAAGTTCAAAGGAAGATAGACTTCCTCGGTGGTTTACCATGCATTTAACCAAAATGTTCTGTACATTGCAGGTAAACATGTTAGAATATAATATGAAATAAAGAAAATGGGAATCACAGCCATGAAAAGGCATAACAGCAGGTTCTGTATTGCACTAAGGGTCACATTCTCTTTACCCCTCTTCGCATTAGGTACCTTAGTTTCAGAGGCAAGTTGTTCAGTAGTAAGAGGGAACCAAAAATGCTTTGATATTGGATCTGTAGTTTGTCTGAGGGAAGGAGAGGTTAAGAAAGTGTTGTTTGGCTCCATATTTAAATGATCTCAGTCAAATCTAAGCAGGATATAATTATACAGAATACTAAATCTGTATCTTGATCCAGATGTAGACCTCTGATCTGAAATTACCATTATGGAAAGTGCAAAAAATATCATAACTTCCCTAGCTATGTTTAATAGGAAATAATGACTCATTGGCTATTTATATTTCATAGAATAATAGAAACATTAAGATTGGAGAACAACTTCAATATCATAGAGTTCAACCTTTGACTGAACACTGCCTTACAACTAAACCATAGCACCAATTGCCAAGTCCAGTTTTTTCTTGAACACTTCTAGGGATGGTGACTCCACCACTTCCCTGGGCAGTCCATTCCAGTGACTGACAACCTTTTCAGTGAAGAAGTGCTTCCTAATGTCCAGCCTGGATCTCCCCTGGCATAGCTTGAGGCCATTTCGTCTTGGTTCTGGTTGCCTGGGAGAAGAGGTCAACCCACACTTTACTCCAACCTCTTTTCAAGTGTTAATAGAGAATGATAGGGTCTTCCCTTCAGCCTCCTTTTCTCCAGGCTAAACAAACTCAGCTCCCTCAGCTGCTCCTCATATGATTCACTCTTCAGACCCTTCACCAGCCTCATTGTCCTCCTCTGGACACACTATAGCACCTCAATGTCATTCTTGGAGTGAAGGCCCAAAACAGGACACAGTACTAGAGGTGTGGACTTACCAGTGACAAGTACAGAAGGAAAATCACGTCCTTCATCCTGCTGGCCACACTATTTCTGATACAGGCCAGGATGCCATTGACCTTCTTGGCCATGTAGGAACACTGCTGGCTCATATTCAATCAGTTTTGGGCCAGCATCCCCAGGTTCTTTTCAGCTCGGCAGCTTTCCAGCCAGTCTTCTCGCAGCCTGCTGCACTACATGGGGCTGTTGGGACTAAAGTATAGGATTTGGAACTTCACCTTATTTAAGCTCATACAGTTGCCCTCATCCCATCAATCCAGCCTGTCCAGATTCCTCTTCAGAGCCTTCCTACCCTCCAGCAGGTCAACACTGCCATCCAACTTGGTGTGGTGCACAAATTCATTGTGGACTCACTTGATTGTCTTGTCCGTACCCTTACACTATATGTAATTGCATTATAGGAAAATAGCAGAAATAAGGAACTAAGATACAACAGAGTATGGGAGGAGGGAAAATGGTTCTGATGTTGTCCCTATCATTTTCATCCACAGGGAAGGATCTGTGGCTCAGACCTTTAGCTCTGAGTTTATGAGATTCTAGTCAGAAAAAGCAGGATGAGGCCATGAGAAGGTGGCAACACTGAGCGCAGCAGTGCACAGTGAATACCTTAACTTTAGCTATTAGCTCCTGAGAGGAAAGCATTACAGCTGTATTAGGCTCATGCTGTACCCACACTTGCTGGTCCTTCTCAGAGGCAGACACAATTAACCCAGCTACAACCTCTCTCCTTGGAGAGTTCCACCTCCATACCACACCACATAGTGGATTTGTGCCCTCTCTCTGGTAGGCAGCTCATCAATCCCTGACACAGCATTGCCTGAGTGAGGAGACATGCTCAGCTGCTGTTCATTACTGTTTCTTGTACGCCATTCATGTATTTTCCTCATTGGGCACATCAGTGAACAGTCTGCGGAGGTTCTTTCTCAGTGATATTTCTTCTCCTTTGTGTAGTCTCCACGTAGGGCTAAGAAGGATGAAAGAAAATCTGTTCCATTCAGCAATGTAACAGTGGCTCCCCTCTCCACACTTTGAGGCACAGACTGATCCATGTTCTTCTCCTAAGTTAAGGCAGTAAGTGAGAAAAGCAGATTTCCCACTAGGACTGCACTAGTTCTAAGCCAAATGTCTCAGTGCCACAGTGTATAATGAGGAATTTATGGAAACAAAGACTATGAGAAGCAGTCACTAAGCAGTGACTTCAAAACAACTATTACCACCATAGCAGCATTGATATTTTACAGATGGGATATATGTCTAAACTCTTAACTACACTTTACCCTTTAGTGCCTTTGGAAGACTCTATAAAAGAGTCTGGCACAATAAAAACCTGAAGAAAAGTACCAAGATTAGTGTCTATAAAGCCATTGTGTTGTCCACTCTTTTATATGGGTCTGAATCGT
>VWZG01004341.1:49628-63920 GCA_013396735.1 Grallaria varia | reverse complement strand
AAAAAAAAAAAACCAACAGCAAAACAAACAAACCAAACCCAAACCTAAATAACAAACCCAAAAAGACAAAAATAAAAACCAAAACAAACAAAAAACCAAACCAAAAAACCAGCAACAAACAAAAAAGTAAAACACCTTTTCTAGTTCTTATGTATGCCTTATGTTTTCTTTTTTTCCAACTACAAGCAACTTATGTTGTTGAATGATTAGTGCCTAATCATAATTGATACTTAACACCTTACTTTGGCATGGGTTAATGCCCAAGTTCATCACATATCAAAACCAGGCTATTGACAGAGCAAATGGGGAGACAACAGATCTTCACCTCATCTGCTTACAAGACGCTCAGAAAGTATGGAGTGGGCATATCCAGGGATTTAATGTTTTTTAAACTACATTTAACTGCATTTGAAATTATTAGTGCAAAATGAGCCAAACTAGCCTTTGATAGAGAGGATGAAAAGAAAATTAAAGCTCTACATATCTAAAAGAATATGTAGGATAACGTGCCATATTTTTTTTACACCAGTTCTGCTTTTGAGGTTTCATTTGAGGTACAAGGCTCAGCCAGGAACAAATAAGTATACATGAAAAAAACTGTGTCCTTAATTCAAGTTAAAATATGTTCTTTCTGCATTTCAGCCACTGCAGTGCCAGCCAGAAAACGAAAGTGATAGCAAAGACTTCAAACAAAAATCAAGTTGATTAGCCTATTTTCATGAAAAATGGCATCTTTGTACCTTTCTGCATTACCAGTCAAAACTGATTTCATTAGTGAATCATTTTCTAAAATGTAAGGTCGTATTACAGAACAATTTATTCTATGTACATGTAAAGCTTGTAGCATCTTCTGAAAAAAAGGAACAATCAAGCATATAGGATTATCTTTCCTCAGAGTACTTTTATTTCTCAAACTGTTTGTTCCTATACATGCTTTTAGTTTTTATATTTATATTTCACTCTCCCGCTGTAAACATTGCCCCACAGTTGGATACACAAAATTAAATCATTTAATGGATTTGTGGTTCAGTTGATTGAGGTCCCTGGGTCTTTCTGCACTCCTGGCAGCCATCTTATTTGGTCTGTTACTGTCATTCACTGTCATTTCCACTCGGCTGGCGCCTGTGACAGGTCAGATTACTGGATGTGCTCAAAATATGATATGAAAGAGAGGACTGTGATTCTGATACTGATGGGTAGCACTCTGCTTGCTAAAGCTATCTGAGGAGAACTTAGTAAATGCAGTTTCCTCAGGCTGTTTGGGGAGTCAGTGAAAGAATTCGTGCTAAATAGAAGGACCATCTGTATACATTTACGGACAAGTTGATGCTTTCTGAAATACGTTTCCCTTACATGGGTACCTTTTCACGTTTCCCTTACATGGGTACCTTTTCATCTATGTTTTCTACATTTACTTTGCCTCTGTTCTGTTCATCTAAACAATTTCAGGTTTTGGGATGCTAGATTAATTGTGCAGCCTTTCTCTACTTTTCCTACTGGAACTGCTCCATTTTTTACACAATAGCTGCATAATGCCAGGTTTTGGGATTTTTTTTTTCATAACAGCTTAGTGGAATAGCTCAAAATATTTAATATATGTGCTCTTAAAGAACTTGACAGATTGTAGAATTTGGAACATTTCAGTGAATTCAGCTCTCTGATTCATAGACAGATACTGCAGCAGCTTCAGCAACTGCAGTGAGTGCATTACTCTAAACAGATTTATGCAAATAAAAATATGTTGATATTGTAATAATCAAAGAATAATCTAGTTCTGGATGAAACTAGAATTCTAAACAAAAATGGTGACATCTTAAGGGATCAACACTAATCTGATTTTTTCATTTCTTCAGTAAAACTTGTAGGAAAAAAAAAAAAAAAAAAAAAGAGAGCATGTAATTTTGTAAAATATATCTGAGTTTCCATGGAACTTTGTAGTTCATTTTGTCCAAAGTGTGAAGCTAAATTTATTGGCAGTGCAGCATAAAATGTAAATGTGAAATACATATTTCACATAAAATGTGAAATGGGATGAAGTTAGCCAATCTGCATTTGCTGTCAGAGTAAAGATAATAAATAACCTACCTTGTCACTACTATAAGGGAAATAATGTAGATTTTATAGCATAGAAACAGTTAAAATCATGATCTATATGTAGCAGGAGGTCTTCCATAAATGAACAAAACTGACTCCTACAAGGTCTATCTTCTCAGGTCCTAACAGTTTTGTAATGTAGAACTGTTATAAGGCAATGTTTCTGTCTGCAGTTTTGTAAGGAGGACCACCACTGTGCATACCTCCTTTTTTCAAGAACTTAGTGTGGATACTTCTGATCACAAAAGTTGTAACTTTTGCTGTTTTCACATCAAGAAGGGATGTGGTTAAAAATAAATTGGCCTTTCTTTTACATTCACAAGTGGTTATAGCATTAACATGATTTCTACAACCATTCCTCTGTTCTCCTTGTACAATTGCAATGCATAATGTATCAAAGTAGCTAAATTTCTTCTGCTAAAGAATTTTTTGGAAAAGTCTAAAATGCACTGCAGGGAACACACAGCGTTTCATTTTCCATGATAAATGGCAGGTTCTTTCTGAGAAATGTTTCAGGGAAACTTCAGCTTATTTGATTTCAGAACTCTAAATGCTGAGAAAAGTAGGTAACTAGCAGCACCGAAACCTAAGACTATCAAAAGCCCATGTCTTTAATGCAGTTTTCTGCTATCTGATGGTTTGGGCTCAGAAAAATAAAGAAAGATCCATGAAACAAAAACAACTTGATGTAGCTGATGAATTATATATGAATACTAAAATACTGTGAAGAAAAATATTTTAAGGGCATTTGGAAAGATTAATTTTAAAATAACAGTAATAAAAGTGGATTTTTTTTTTTTATTGACTCAATATGGAGAAGTTTCTAAATATTCTAAATATTTCTTATACATGATATTTCCGCTCTTGTACCCACTACACTTTTTCTAGTCACAGAAACCAAGAACTTGTTTTCACTATTCAGATCATATCTTCCCTAGCCTCATGGGATCATAGTGGGCTTAGCAGATGCTTCCACCTTAGAGAAGATATACCAATGAATATTGGTGTTAATACATATTTTCTTTTAGCTGTCATCTGGGAGTGTGAAGAGAATGTAGAAGAGTGGAGCTGGTTCCATTGACACAATTCTTCCATGTTCCACTGGTCTCTCCTTGCCCACAGAGTCAAAATTTAGAATGGAAAATTTATGGACTCTGATGGAAAACCTATGGTACATGCAATTCTTTGAGATACGTGTTGGAGAACTTCGATTTTCTTGTAACTTTACCTCAAAAGGCCTACCACAGTCTCTTTACTCTCCTTAAAACTAGTTGGTTTAGAAAAAGCAAGTATGGTGCCTTTACGTGGTGTCTTCATCCTTCACAAACCTTTCTACATTTAGTAGGAGAAATTCAACAGTTTTGGAAGATTCTGGAGGAAGGCAGGAGAGGAAGGGATTCTCCACAGACCAAAATACAGATAATTCTCTCAGGTATCAGGTAGGAATTAATGAATTTTTCAAAGCAAAAAGATTTAGGTAGATGATGCTGTTATTTGTATCATGTCATTTGCCTACATAAAGGTTTTCAACTGCATTTCATGTAATATGATAAGTTTTAGCAGAAATTCAAATTACAGTCGTATCAGTTCCCTTCTGGTACAGTACACCACGTAAGTCTGAACCCATGTGTTAGCATAAATAAACAGCAAATTGATACTGCAAGAAGACAGTAATTTCATTATTAGTAATTTCTTTGCTAAGGGAGAAAATTCACTTTCCACTTCTCTACCTTGTATTAAAGATGAAACAGAATTGTATTTTTACAGTTATTGTACCCAAGAGAAAATTAATGTCTTCTCTGCTGAAAAATTCAAACTCTTTCAAATCTTGCAAGAATATTTTATCAATGACTTCAAAGATGGTAAAAATTATTATAATTAGGAAGTTTATGCTACATGAATGCTCAGAACTTAAAAAAAAAAATATATATAAGTTATTTATTCCATTGCTTTCTGTCTAACAGAAGCAAGACATTATATACTGCATAATTTATTACTTAGTAAGAAAACGCATGTTACGGTCTTGCTAAAATTCTTATTTTCTCCTGCAAATGAAAGTTTAAATTAAGAATCCCACTGTGAGCCTTACTCTGTCCAACTAAACATATGCCTTCCAGACCCTTCTCCAAAAAGACACTTTTTTAAATTAATAAGAGTATTCTTTTCCTGCAGTTTATGTCCCTGCTTTAGTGCTCTGATAGATCAGACCCCATAGAAAGGTTTAGCAATCTTAGGATTCACACTGCAAGTTTTAGGGAGTCTTACAATTACTCGGGTCACTTGACAAAAATCTGATAGATTCTGCTGTAAAGTTTACTTGGTGAGGGACAAATTTCCATACAGTGGAATGGCATCATTAGCAACATGCCAGTGCAAGACACTGTATTAAATCCATTGTAAGAATAAGTGAAAGTGTTTTCTCTGTCTTCCTTAGTGACAGGCAGAAGACGAGCGCCGGTAGGGATTGGAACTCTGCACCTGCCTGAACTAGGAAATAAACAGATCCCAAAGCTGGAACTTCACTGTGTTAATTGGGAAGCTGCTACAACTATGCTCCAGCCAAGCTACCTAGTGCTTTCCCAAACCACCGCCACTCTGGAGTCAGCATGGCAAAGTGATAGCAGATAATTTGCATCTAGCCATCTGTTTTCCATGCTGGTGGCATGTGTGCGTAGTGTCTCGTGCCAGTTGTCCTCAGTGCTAATGAATGGTCTCAGGAACATTTAATTTACTTCTATGAATTTTGCTTCCTGTCCTCATACCGTGACTGGATTTAGTTAAATGTTATAAAGCTGAAATTCTTTGTCTGAAGTTATTTGCTCATTCACAGAAAGCTACTTGTAAGTTTCTAGGATTGAGCAAGTATTGCTATTTATGCTAAATACATGTCACACAGAGAAGTATAAACAGACCAAGAAAACCGTTCATTTGTTTACAAGCCACGTTTGACATGTGGTGTTCTTTAGTTTTGTTTATGCATTGGCTATTCTCTATCATTTCTTGTAAGTTTTCTACAGAAACTGTGCAAACTGGAGAATTTAAAAAATTTTCTATTTTTCTTATTGGCCCACAAATGCAATGCAAAGAACACCTCTGTAAGAGAATTATAGAATCACAGAATCTTAGAAGGTTGGAATGGACCTTAAAGATGATATAGTTCCAATCCTCCTGCCTTGGGCAAAGGCACCTTTCACCAGACCATGTTACTCATTGCTCCATCCAATGTGGCTTTCAGCACTTCAGAGATGGGGCATCCACAAGTTCTCTGGGCAACCTGTTCCAGTTCCTCAACACCCCCAGTAAAGAATTTCTTCCTAATATCTAATCTAGATCTACTCTCTTTCAGTTTGAAACCATTCTCCCTTGTCCTGTCACTAGATACCCTTATAAATAGTCTCTCGTAAATAGCCCATGATACCTCAAGTCCTTCATAAATTTGCATAGAACTTCATAGTAACAGATAATTATTTAGTGAATGATAAGACCTTCCCATCACTTAGCACTAGAACTGCTATTACTAATTGTCCAGAGTCACTTTATATAAGATTTATCTGTGCCAGATAAATGATATTAGGCATTCTGCTTTCTCACTATGCAGAGATCTGTACACATAGACACAATTTACATGGACTTAGAGCTTCATAAGTAAACAGATATAAGTTTAGCTTAAGTCATACTGCATGATTTTTCTTCCATGGTAGATTATGAAGATGGAAGGGAAAAAATATTACATCTCTACGCACCATCTGCCAACTCCATTCATAAGAAGCTGAGGTGACAAGGCATGAAGATTGCACAGTGCAATAGTAGTGATGTCTCATTCCTCTTTTTGGACAATACACTTAAATGTCTTTGAAAATCTTAAACTTTTATTTTCTTCTTTGTCTGTCACAGTTTAGTATTCAGCTGCCTTCACAAACTTTTAGTCATATAACTTTACTGCAATGTTGGATATTTTTCTTTTCTTTTGCTTCAAAATTGCATCGTCCCTTATTTGTATCATTTTCACTTTGAAAACTGTAAAAATTTTTAATGCACTCTGGTTTCGTCAAGAGCAAGTTATCATATGAGAAAACTACTATTTTTTACAATTCTTCTATTCAATTTTCGTTTGGTTGTAAAAGTAGTAGTCACCGATTTTGAGGCTGTTCAACATGCCAGACATAGTAATATTTGCTTGAGTTTTTAATACCCAATTAAGTTTTACTTTCATAGAACCTCTGACTCATTTCTCTTAATGTGGCAGGCAGTTGAATATGGAAAAAAACTATCACCTTTTGTTCCATTCCTCTAGCAAATTTTGTATCTAAGAAAAAGAATTTCCTTAGTTCTGTTTTTGCACTTTTTTTTTACTTGATAATATCTCCTATAAAAACAGCTGCAAAATTGTTCTTGGACAGTGATACTTGTCAATATATGATCATTACATTGGAAAAGGAATTTATAACTGTGTGTAATACAATGGTCAATGCACAAATGCAGTTTTTCTAAAAAGAGGGTTTTGTTTTATTTCAAATATGAACTATGTTTCCAAAATTATCATTTAGATTCATCATCAAATAGATCTTCCTGATGCTGCATCTTAGTATTTCTTGAAGTGTACGAGGATCCCTTTGACAAGTTCACTTACATGTCTGTTACCTTACCACATGTCAGCTGAAAACTTTCATGGAAATAAAAAGTTCAACTCTTATGTAACTTAATTTGTTACAATGAATAGAAATGTACACAAAAGTGGGAACTCCTCCTTCTCTGAGGAGTCCAACAAGCCTCAGTTCTTGACCTCTCAGTTAACTCATTTCAACTCTCAAGTAGATAAGCAAAGTTTTGGGTTTTCTTATTGTTACTGTGGTTATAACATATCTGATAGAATTAATCAGAAGTCTTAAAATACAAGAGATATTAAAATACACACCTGTAGAAACATTCAATGAGCGCTTCCAGGCTGACAAAAATCTCAATTTATTCCTTCAGTTAAAAAATAAAAGTTAGCAAGGACGGAGGGAAAGAATTTATCTAAAAAGAAGCAAATAAAATATTAGGAGATTTAAAAAAAAATATTTAAAAAAAAATATTAGGAGATTTAAAGAAAATCTGGGAAAGTGGGGCTGGGGTGTGAAAAATTGTATTTGGAATATCCAGACACAACCATGAAAGCTGGCACTGTGACTTTGCAACTCAGATGTTTTTCAGACAGACTTTCATAATACAAACATCCCACAGAGACTTTAATGTGTGCTGGAAAACTAATATGTCTCACAGATTCATAATATAATAAAGGACTAGCCTATTGAATCATGTGTTATTTATTGTTCTCTGAGAAAGGAGCAGGGATTTTTTGTATTACTTCCATAATGTGTTTTTCCAATAACCCTATAATGTTCTGCAGAGAGAATTTTTAACTTTGCAGTTGCACTAAGTTTTCGTTTGTACCAAAACTTCAGCGGAAGCTTGTCTTGCTTCTGGACTCGGCTCTAACTGTAGGTGAAGGCAATGAAAGCACAGAGAAGCTGTGATAGGAATGCGAGTTACAGGTAAATCCTAATCATATGTAGTCACGTGAGGATTAGAGATCCTGTTAATTTGATCATACTTATCCTCTTACTCTTTCCGTTATTTGAGATACTAATGACTGAGTAAGCCATGCCACTGGCCTAAGGAGTAAAGAGAAGTAAAAGAAATGAAAGAATTAATTTCTCTCTTTTGCTGCTTCCCGTTCCTCTTCTGTCAAAATATCCATGGACAGGGGCAAGTGTAAGTGACTAGACCTCTCCTGCCCATTTTTGTGGCCACTGATGCTAGAATAGAAGCTCCTCACAAAGAAGTGAAGATATGACTTTGGATTTGCAAATTCCTTTAGTATATTTTCAAAATCAATTATTCATATTTCATACACTCAGTATATCATAGAAATGTAACCTGTAAGGCTCTTTCTAGTCCTTCTCTACTCAGAGATCTCTAATCTTATTTCATCCACATATTTAGAATGTAAGACAATGTATGTGAAAATATGCATTTCACTAAAATTTGGTGAATTTTCTTTCACGTTTTTTTTCCCTACCATTGCCACTGTAAAATACTTTCAGCACTTATATTCTGCAGCTCAGATTTAGGGCCAGTGACATTTAAGAAAACATAGCAGATTTGCTATAAGTTTGCAGATTTACCAACATGTTGCAACTTTATAGTTCAAACTTGAGCTATAGAAAAAAATTAAAAATTGTTGCATATGTCTAATATTTTTCTTATTTCTTTTCCTGTCATTTTATTTCTGCTTCAGTATTACTACAAATACCATTTTATACAAAATATGAGCCTGACTCTTCTTAAATCCCTAAGTCATCAATTTATTTCTAACATTTAAGTGCTGTCCTAAATTCTAGTTCAGGCACAGCTTCTTTTTTGTACTGAAAAATACAGACTCAAACGTTCATAAAAGGAAATAATTTATCTTAATGATGGCATATTTGATACATTACTGTACAGCATACGGGGGGCAGCAGTCTCACTGCGAGCTGATATATAACTTCAGTCACAGGGAATGCAGTCCCTGAAAGCTAGAGAATGGCAGATAACAGGACAGGAAATATTTCACAGGCCAGTGTCAATAAACTGACACTGGCCTGTGGTCTGAATCATGTATCTCCAGGTAGAACCATAATAAAGAGCACATAAAGCTTTCTTTTTTTTACTGAGCACACAGAGGGAAAACTAAGTAATGTCAGCTAGATGTATTAAGTGAATAACTGTCCTTTAATTACATTTTTTTACTATAGGTAGAGATGCTATGTAGGAAAAAAAAAAGTGAAACTACAGCACATGGAAGAGTGAAGAGAAGAATAAGATGCACCCAGCTGGCATAAATGAACATAAATGAAATTAAGTTGCCTGAACAGCAGGAAACACAATTTGTGCCAAAAACTGTCAGACTGATCTCATCTGTCTCTCAAACAAGGCTATCAATCACTGTCTCATCCCTGTCTTCAGCATGGTTTTTCTTACCTCCAGCTGGCTTTACTTCAGCAGTGGAGTCATGTTAGATGAAATACATTGCTTTTCTTTGCTCATCTTTTGTTCTTCAGAATTTCAGCTACTTTTGCCAACCCTGAGAAGGTATTTATTCTACCTATGTAATTGAGGCATAAGCTGAGCAGGGGCAGGAATGGAGACTATGATGAGCACAGACTTTGAGTGACACTCATGAAATCTGGATTTTATTCCTACCTCTTGAGCAGACATTGAAAAATCTATCCTTCTGTGCTTAACTTTCCTCCATATGCAAGAGCTCCACTTTTATGCTGAAGCCTTCTTTATTGACTATAAATTTCTGTCTCACAATCTATATATTTTGCATGTATTCATACAGGCAATCTGGGAAGAGGCAAACAATACATCTTCAGAGAAAGAATTGTTTCATTACTGTGCAAACACGTGAAATATGCAATTGTAGGACTGTTCTCTGTTCAAGATCTTAAATTGTTGGGATCCTGGGGTTAACATCAGAGAACACAGATGGCTTTCTGATCTCTAAGGGAAGGCAAACTAGGAACCAAAGGTGACAGAAAGGCATGTAGGGCAGGGATCTCACTGACTAGGGCAGAGCAGCAAGGCACCCAGACAAGAGAGGAGCAGAGTGGTATGCAGGGTCAGCTCACTGGCTGGGTATCGCCAGGCAAATTCACAGTGATGATGCAGATCTGAAGTCAAGCCAGGGTGCTGCAGGTCAGTGTCCTGGACCGTAGGTACATAGATGGCAAGCAGAGGCATGGATACAATGTAGCTCAGGCAGGGACTAGAGCTGAGTAAGGATAAACACAGCTGCTGAATGAAAAGGGGCCAACCACAGCCCAGCTTCTCTACCAGCCCTGTATCAAATGACATCAAGGCCAGATAGCTGCTCTATTACAGCTGACCTTGAGTCCTCACTGCCAAGTGCCCAGGAAGACAGCAGAATTCACTCAAGGATTAGACACATAGTGAGTGAGTAATGTAGTTAAAATCTACTTGAATTGGTCTCTGGAATACATACCATTGCGTAAGTGTATGATAAATTGTATTGAACTTTGTACACTGAAATAACTGGAACTCACATATAAAGATTTAAATAAGTATTACTCAAGTTAAGACTAAAAAGAATGGCAGACTGACTTCTCTTTTTCTGTTTGAAATGCTCTCACACCTGCTAAATTTTTATAGCGTTCTTTGTGACAAAAGTGGTAAATACCAAGACCTTCAATGTATTTCTTCATCAGATACACTTTTCAGAAAAAGATCTATTGATTCAGAACCAGTAATGACTCAACCACAGAAGTCCTTAGTAAATCAATTCAGGAAGATTACCTTTGACTTTAATTGTAATTCCATGCATGAATGGTCTAAATGATCAGTCTGGCAAGATACCATGTTTGCTTACCATTTAGAAATTACTGTAGGACTGAGAGGTATAATCTATGAAACAGCTCCAAAAGCTTTCTGCCACTATATATAATATTTTGTTGCTCTGATTAGACCACATGAATTTATGGGTTCTAAATTGCTATGTGTTTTGCTATTCCTTAGACCTTTCAAAGTTAATCCCCTTAAATTCAGAGCATGGATGATATTGACACATCATTTTTCAACTTGGTAGATTTTCTTAAAGCTGCACTTCATCAGAAATTTGGGACAGCAGGATATTGATAATGGCAATGCTGAAAAAGAATAGATATTGCTTACTGAAAGCACTTTCACTGTGCTTTGTTAGGTGATAACATTTGAGCTGGTGTAGGAACACTGTGAAATTGACTGCTTTGTATGCATAGTAACTACTTCCAAATACAATTTTATCATCACTATATGATGTAAGCAACCCCTTTTGGACAGTTGGAACTACCCACCTGAGCTTTCTTTCAAGTCTCTGATATCAGGACAATGACACCACAGCAACGTATATCAAGGAAAATAGTACAAGTGTAGCTTTCAGGCCAATAGTCAGAAATTAATAAATAAAGAAACATTCAATATTCTTGATGGGACATCTCAAACCTAGAGCCTGGGAGCTGTTCTTCTCTGATGTCAGTGGCTTATGATGATTATTGATTTAAGAAAGACTATACCACTAATGCATTTTTCAGAACTCTTTTAATATTTGATCAAGGATAAAGTAGATTATACATCAAACTTACTTGGAATAGTGAAGTGAGATGCAAATGCTGAGTAGAAAGTCAGTGAAAGCTTTGATTGCTGTTAAAGGAGATATTACAATTGTAATAATCCTTCAGATTTCCATTACTATTTGGGAAAAGTAGAGTACATGCATATCTGTTTTATGGGACTCTAATTAAGATATCATCAATTATGAATAGACAGAAAATGTCAAAGATATACCCTATTTTTCTTCTCATCTGCTCTGTGCAGGGCTGCAAAGAAAGTGGACAGGATCTAACACAGAATTTAAGCTTATGTCAGGAACAAAAACATGACTAAATAAATGTTAAATATGTTTTAAAGACAGAGGGTGCATTGTAGGATCACATTAGTAGTATTATTTGGTATTATTTCTTGTATGGGAAGAGAATAGCTTTCACCAGTTTGAACAACTGTGAAAAAATGTACCAGCAATAGTTTAACCTACATTGATTTTTAGATTAAATGTATCACATTAGTGTAAACTGTCACTGTTATGGTCATGTGAGATAGCAGAATTAAATTCATTCTCAGTATATGCCTTTCTCATGCCCCGTAGTTCCACAAATGCTGCCATTTCAAGTCTGAGTTCTCCAGACTTTGCCTATTAAAATTGCTCCCTCCTACACTAAAGACAAGCAAGAAACAGTCATCCATGATTGAGAAGAAGCTTTGAGTATTTTTATTCAGGTACCATAGACTAACTAAACCAATGCATGCATATCTGTTTAGATGCAAATCACTGCTTTTTATATCACAAGTAAACCACATAATTTTTAAAAGTATCAACAAATTTTGTTATACAGTAATGTATCTTGAAAGATGTTCATGACTCCTGCAAAACATAACTAATTTTTTTCTGTACCTTATGTTTTATCCATGGTCATGATAAAATGATAAAACATTAATGTTACAATTTCTCCTCTGATATTTTCTCACCTGACAATGGATACGGTCTCTTGTTTCCCCCTTGAGCACCACATAATTTTCCGTTGTTATTATTTGCATGGTAAAACAAAGAAGTAGACCTACTACAGGACTGTATCAGGAATCTCACTAACAACTCAATTTATAGCATCATAACAATCAAATATAAAGAATTAAAAAATTGAATGAAAAATGTCCAAGGAGATCATCAGTGTTGAAAATCTTAATGCTAATGCAATCTAAAACCTCCCTAAGACTAAGTTGCCCATATTGCAGTGATTTAAATGACTGTGCTGTTATATTTCTTCAGAGGAATGTAATGTTAGTCAGCATATAAAATAATAATCCCTGACAAAACAGAGATATTATAACTGACTCTTAAAGTAAAAGAACATTTAAGTCTCTCCAATTTCCTCTATCATTAATATATGAGAACATGTGGTTTGTATTTAAGCCAAGATAGCAGATGGTTTGTCTGAACTTAATCAGTCAAAAAAAGGCTTTACAACAATGCATTTTCACATTATGATCCCTCTTGTCCATAAAAGTTGATGAAGCCTAATCCCAAAAATAACAGAATCAGTGTGAGTTCTTCCATTGTATTATTCACAGATCATTCTCAGTTAAAAGTGTATTATTTGTCCTTTGTGCTTCTTACTTGGCTGTGTATTTAAGCATGCATCTAAAGGTAAGCAAGATCAGTTTCACAGGTCATAACTAAATATAAGCATGACCAGTCCCAAAATTTCAATGGTACATCCTTGTTGAACTGGAGTCTGAGGGAATCCATGGGTTTCAAATTCATAATCTGTCTTTTAGCAAAACAGTTTAATGAGATAACTCCAATGACAGTATACTGCAAATACAATTTCCATGCAAAGTGGCATGCATATTTAAAAGATGTTGTCATAAACTTTGGAAGTTCTCAAATAATACAGCTGCGTACTATACATCTATCACTTTTACATGAATCTCAGTTTAATCCACAACATCCAGCTCTTAATCTAAGTATAATGCCTTCAAAATCAACTTTCTAGAATATCATATGTGTTAAAAAGACAGAACCAGAATTTTATACAAGAATTATGCCAAAAGTCAGCAGATATCCTTCGACTGTCACATAGAAATTTATAGTACAGAGGAAAAAAAGCTATTTAAGACAGTGAAAAATAAATTATTAGGGTATATCTGCCTCTTTTTGTTTAATTGTTGGACAGATTTTTTGGTTATGGCATTTACTAACTGCTTATTCATACTGGTATTTGTTGTAGTTCATATAATTTAAGAGCGTTGACAGATAGGAGTATATCGTGGGTATTTATTTATCTAAATTAAATACAACAAAATTAAGTAGAAAAGCTCTGTAATTTGAAAATGTCACCATATCTTAAGTCGGAGTTCTTCAATAGATTTTAACTACCTGTATTTTCCATCTACATATGCATCTATATAGGTTAATATTTACTTGTTTATCTTCTTTAAAATTTTAGTTTTGCCAAGGTACAGTTTTAGAAACTGCTAATATGGTTGTCTTATTTCATTTTACCACAAATTCAAATTCAACATAACTATTAGAATCTTGATTTTTGACCCTGATGGAAAATTCCAGTGAAATCTAATGAAAAGTTGTTCAATATTTTTAAATTCTCCAATGTTATGTAGCTCAGTTTACCACTTCTGTAATTAAACAAGACTGAAGAACACAAAACAAACAAAAAAAAATAGACAACACATTTTCTAATCTGCTACTGAGTCAAAAATTGTACACTATTCACGGAGCTCTAAAGCAATAATTCTCATCAAAGTCTTGCAGATCTCAGCTAAATGCAGAACCCTGGGGAGTTCTCTTATACTTCTCATGGGGCACGAATTTTCTTATTCAATATAAATATATAGAGCTATTTCTAAAAATTTATAGCTATTTGCAAAGTTACAGATATTAAATAACCTGTTCGATTTGTTCTGGGAAAATTTTTAGCAACATCTCTGTTAATTTGTGGGCTTCTGTCCAGTTTTGTCTAGATTGATATGCTTGCTTTTTAGAACCTGAACACGTATCTAAATCATATGGCGGCCTGGTGGTTTTTTTCCTCTCGTTTTTTTTTT
>VWZG01004341.1:21943-49618 GCA_013396735.1 Grallaria varia | reverse complement strand
TTTTTTTTTAAAAAAAAAAAAAAAAAAAAGAATGGGTAAGATTTTTCCAGGAATGTGTGCCTTGGTATGCATTAATGAAGGTAAAATACCCAGCTTGCACTACGAATAGGAGTCAAATTTGGTTATATTTGTCAAGACAGTTTCTAGTTGTTAGCTTAACAGCAATAATGCAGCTATTATTTTCTTCAAAACATATTCTATATCTTCAGTACATATTCTATGCTGGTACAGAAAACTCCATGATGACTCTGGTACCGGACCTAGGGACTTTATGACACTCAGGTTACTCATTGGATAGTTTGCAATACTTAGACAAGAGAAATGAAAACATACAGGCTTGGACTGTGTTGTCCTCCTTATTTTGAAATGCTATTAAAAAAATTCAGAACTCTCCTTTAAAACTGGAAGCTATCCAAAATCCTTGCATTCATTATTCATCTTTTCATGTAGAATTCTAGCAGCGGTTAGGCCTTTCTAGCGTATGTTTCCTTGTACTTCACCTCAACAGCCTTTATTATTTATAACCTGAACTCTCACCTGTTAATAGGGCTTCTTTTTGTTAACTTTTCTTTTCCTTGAGAGTTACAACCATGCCCTAGATTAAAGAAAATAAAAAGAGGAGACTAGAAATGCCGCAATATATTTTTATGTTCTGTCCATTCACATTTGCTCCTTCTTCTTTTATGTCTTTATAGTCTTCTCATCTATCTTTCAGGTTTTCCTACCCAAGCCTGAAAGTAAATTTACCACAGTAGCCTAAGAGTCTTGTAGTGTTTTACTCACCAGGATTACCTACCACACTGCCTCTGGTCAGACAAAGTTTGCATTCTTCAGATCTGTTCCTTTAGAGAGATATGCCATTGCTGCTCTCTCATTGTTTTTTTTCTACTCTTTCCAAGTACTACTAATTTTGCTATGCAGTCAGCCTGATTATTTTTTAAATCCCAAGACATTAGATGTCTAACACAATATTTACTAAAGTGATGACGCAGTTTGTCCTATCAGTGTGTGAAGCTATAAGCATTCATAATTCTCCCTAAAGACTACAGGTCTTATTATTAATGTCTTGACTATTAAAAAGAAAAATAGAGTTAACAGCCCATCATGCTCCTTTCTGCATATAAATAAATCAGATGTCTCTGGTTTCAATTTTATAATCATTGATTTAGTTACAACAAAGTCATTCTCAAACAGTGAACTGCAGTGTTATTGAATAACTCCCCATAGGTGCCTCATAGCCTGGCTATGTACTCCATCCAAATAATTATGTAATCTTTGACAGAATTTAAAGCTATGATGTTTCTTGGAATCACACTTCATAAAGACCAGGTTACTGTAACCAGCCAAGTGTTTCACTCAGGTGCCCTCAGAGTGACTTGTGTAATGCAATAATGTGGCTGATATCTTCAGTGTTCATAGACCCTTCTGTATGAATAGAGTGCTGTTTAAGGGAATTGGGGTCTTTTTATGTTTAGAGGATTTTTGCTACCTATAACTTTCAGTAGTTCCTACCTGCAGCACTAAATAACTTTTACAAAACATTTTAGAAAGCATAATCAGATTAAAAGTAAAAAGAAATGTCTTCAAATAGAAAGCTTTCATGTCAATGGCAAATGACTTGAAGACTCAGAAGGCACTTTTTCCCCTTCCTCTTTTACGCCTGTGTATTACTGAACACCCATGGTTCTCTTCTACTTATTTTAAAAGCTTACTTAGAACTATAAATTAGCCCCTACTCAGCTTTCTTTTACAGATAGCAAGGCTTCAAAAGAGTAAAAGGAGATGCTCTTCTAGCCACCTCTAAAGTGCAGGCGTGACAGATAGGCACCACAGCAGTGCTGCTCATTGCTAATGACATGGCTGCAGGCTGCAGGGTTGTTACCTAGCACTAATCTCTCTCACGTTAAGCTAAAGTCTTCAGTCTATACAGCCAAGGTCTACAGCCCTGGTCTGTCCCTGTATAATCTAAACCAGGTAAGGAAAATTAAGTATTTCAATATAAAGATGACAGCACGTTCACCTGAATTGTTGTCAAAGTTGTAATATTTAACTGAAGACATGAGGGTTTGTTACTCTCTTCTCAATCAACAATCTATAAAAAAGCCGTGGTATAAGAGAAAAAGCATATATTATCTATAATCCTATGTCAGAACTATGCAAAAGAATAATATCTTTGCATCTTTAGAAAACAGAGAGGTTCCCCTCTGCCCAGAGATTCAGTTACTGCAGAAGAGTACAGTTAGCTGTGGTATTTTTTAGCATAAATTAATTTCCTACAGTACAAATAGTAACTGGAACTCTATAAAATAAAATATTCACAGCCTTGTGAGAATTGGTAGGAGAATACCTTCATAAAGCTGTTCTCCATTTCATTAATCCCCTTGAACCATCAGTTAAGCCTGCACTAAACAATCACAGCAAACCTCTGAGTCCTGAGAAACTTGCACTCTTCTCAATACAAAACACAGTTTAATGAAGTTTTGCAACATGATAATTCCTAAAATATACTATAAAATAAATATTTAAAAGATAATTCTAATTCATTTCAAAGAATTTTCACATTTCTGAAGCAAACCATTTTCTGCTGTCCACACTAAGTATTATTGGTCTTGTTTTATTGGTCCTGTTTTGTTCAGATTGAGGCACAAATAAACTTTTGCAGTTTGAAAATACATGGAAGGAACAATACTAAATGAACTGTGATACTCACAACCATCGTAATATATGATTCTAAAAAAACCTGAACACCTCATATTTAATAAGGCCACTGGCTTAACATCATGTGATACCAGTAAAACCTGAAACAATAATGGAAAACCTCAATATCTCACTTGCTATAAATGATTAGTCATCAAAAAAATAAATTGTAAGTAATAGATAACTGGATATTTTCTTTATTTCAATATTTACAAATAGTAACTTTAAATTCTCATTTCTTCAATCATGAGCAAGAAAAGCATTCCCCTTTGTGACAGAAGAATGTGAATTCGGCAAGATTATGTGTAATTGAAAATTATTTTATGTTTCAGAATATCATTTTGTAGATTTGATATCTTTCTACATTGTCTTTGCATGGGCAATATTTTAAAGAAAGCAAGGATTCATCAGATTTAGTTTCTTTTAAGGAAGACAAAATAGTTTAATGTTTTGGGCTCAGTATTGGGGCCAGTTCTGTTTAATGTCTTTACCAATGATCTGGAGAAGGGGTTCAAGTGCACCACTCAGTAAGTGAGTGGGTGACACCAAGCTGAGTGGGAGTGTTGATCTGCTGGAGGGTAGGAAGGCTCCGCAAAGGCATCTGGATGGGTTGGATCCCTGGGCTGAGGCCAGCTGTATAAGGTTCAATGCCATCAATTGCTGGGTCCTACACTTTCACCACAACAACCCCATGCAATGCTAGAAGTTGGGGGCAGAGTGCCTGGAAAGCTGCCCAGCAAAAAAGGCTCTGTGGTTGCTTGTCAACAGCCACTGAATATGAGACAGATGTGTGCCAAAGTGGTCAAGAAGGCCAATGGCATTCTGGCTTGCGTCAAAAATAGTGTAGCCAGCAGAACCATAGTAGTGATCATCCCCCAGTACTCAGCACTGTTGAGAGCACACTTCAAATTCTGTGTCCAGTTTTGTACCCTTCACACCAGAAAGACATTGAAGTGCTGGAGTGAGTTCAGAGAAGGGCAGCAAAGCTGATGAAGGGTCTAGAGGGTAAAGTCCTATGAGAAGTGGCTGAAGGAGTTCAGGTTATTGGCCTGGAGAAAAGGAGGCCCATTGGTGACCTTACCGCTTTCTAAAGCTACCTGAAATGAGGTTGTAGCCAGGTGGGGGTTGCCTCTTCTCCCAGGTAACTAGCAACAGGACAAGAGGAAATGGACTCAAGCTGTGCTAAGGGAGGTTCAGGTTCGACATCAGGAGGAATTTCTTCATGGAAAGAGCAGTTCACTGCCAGGAAAGTAGTGGAGTCACCTAGAATTGTTCAAGAAACAACTGGACACAGCACTTAGTGCCATGGTCTAGTTGGCAAGGCAGTGGTCAGTCAAAGGTTGAATATGATGACCTCAGAGGTCTTTTCCAAACTGAATGATTCTGTGATTTTCTGTTATTTATTTCTTTATTAAGAGTTCAGAGAAGTGTCTTCATTCCTCAGTTTCCTCATCAGTCAGGATGACATCGTCCTACACGCAGGATTACCTTAATGTGTATTATTTTCTGCAGGTTTACATTTTCCTGGGCATGGAATTTGTTGTGCGCACATGTCATTGCATAATCACATTCTGAAAATATCTGAGTAATTTTCCTCATTGTTCTCGCGTTAACCACAAATGCAAAGAATCAAGTTGTCATTGCAATTTGTTGTTGTACCCTTTTTCTTCTCGTGAAAACATTTTTGAGCCAAAGCCTACTGACAAATGTAAAAGTACAAATTTATCTAGAAATCTTTCTCCAAACTTGTGGGGTTTTTAATCCATTAAAATGCAAAAGGGTACACTAAAGTAAGCAAACATGGAAATCCAGTAGGTTACAAATGAAGCATGGAATTTTTTGACAGTGTCAAAATTCACATTTTTCCTTATTTTTTTTCATGTGCATCTGTGTCCATCCTAGTTTTCTGAGTCACAGTTCAGCATCATCTATGATGTACTTATCGTTACAACATATCCAGATTTGGCTCATCTGTACCAGCTTTATAAGTCTTTATCTTCTGTGTCCAGCCATAACAGAGTGACTCCTGTTCTCTACCTGTCTTAGATAGATCCTCTTCAGTCTCTTCATTAATCACATTTCAGATCCTCTCTTCTCTTTGTTAAATACCACTGAAGGTAAGACCAAGAAAAAAGAAAATCCTCCTGTTTCTGGCTTCAGCACCACTGTGGCCACTTCCATAACCCATCCCACTGCAACAAGTTCTGCTACGCAGATTTTTAGGAAAGGGTCATGCTGAGGCTTATCTCTGTACAGAGTATGTATAGGACCTACACACAGTACACGAGCCATGACTGTGTATATACAAATTGAAGCTTTCAAAGGTAACAACTTTAGTGCAAGTTTTGTAGAATAGCAGAATTTACCCTTACTTCTGAATTTTTCTGATTTTCATGTCCATGGCACAAAGTTTTATGCATTTCTTTAAAACCAAACAGAATATTCTTGATCTTCTTTCAGACGAAAAACAATTTGATTTCCTTAAACTAATTAGAAGCAGCCTTTTGATCATTTTGCTGAAACTTTCCAAAAAGCAAGCCTGAGGAAGAAAATTAGCCTTCAAATTCCTCCTAAACAATTAAATTTTGGCAGTCTTCTAAAAAGCTTATAAACAACTGAAATGCTTTTCTAATAAAGTGGCCTTGTTTTGTTTTGTTTGTAGGCAATCATTATAATTTTAATTAGATATATGTATGATTTATAGATCATGTATGCTGTATGTGTATGGTTTTAAAAATATGATTAAGTGATTCTCTAATGTATAAAGAACACCAGAGTTCTTCTTTGATCTTTCTTTGTAGTTGATTTCCTTTAAATCCTGTATCATCTTAGCAATTTTAGTCTTACCAATTATATCACACTTTTATTCTTCAAAACAACATAGAGAAAATTCGCAATTTTTTAAATACATAGTACGACCCAAGTGCAGTCATCTATTGATCAAAGATATTAGGAAGAAAGTATTTTTAAAAAGTTACCTGCATTATAACCACTGAAGCTGTGAAACAGATTTTGCCAAAAGTTCTGGGTGTGTTAACTAGCTCTGAAAACAGAACAGCTATTTTTAGGTTTCTAGACCTTTTAGAAGGAGAGACAGCTTGAAAATATCAAGGTGTATTATTAACTGTAAGAGCCAGGGGGAAGAAACTTCAGCTATTTGTCAATTTGCAAATCTTATTGCCACATGAATGGATATACATTAATGTTCATCACCATATTCTAATGCATGAAAATTTCTGGATAAAATAAAAATTATATCATCATATCAAAGAAGAGGAATTAGAAAAGCAAATTTAATTGCATGTAAAGATCACATATTAAAATGACACAGGCAAAAAATGTGAAATAGTTTTTTATAACAACTGATCTACACTCATGGTGGGTTGACCCTGCCTAGATGCCAGGTGCCCACCAAAGCTGCTCTATCACTCCCCTCCTCAATGAGATGGAGGAGAGATAATGCAGCAGAAGGCTCATGGGTCAAGGTAAGGACAGAGGATATCACTCACCAGTTACCATCACAGGCAAAACAGATTTGACTTATGGAAATTGGGTAAATTTATTAACAATAAAATCAGGGTAGGGCAATGACAAATAAAACCGAATCCTTAAAATACCTCCCCCTCACCGCTCTCTTCCTCCCTGACTTGACTTTGCTCCCAAAGTCTTTACTTCATCCATCACAGTGGTGCAGTGGGAATAGGAATGGGTGTTACAGTCACTTCATCTCACCTTGTCCCTTCCATTCCTTCTTTGTCATGGAGAGGACTTCTTACATTCTTTCCCTTCTCCAGGGTCAGGTCCCTGCCATGGGAGACAGTCCTTCATGAACTTCCCCAATTTTAGTCCTTCCCATGGGCTGCAGTTTTTTCAAAAACTGATCTAGTGCGTGTCCCTTCCATGGGGTTCAGTCCTTCACGAACAGGTTATTCCAGTATGGGTCCCCCAAGGGGTCACAAGTCCTGCCAGAAAATCTGCTCTAGCATGGTCTTCTCTCTCCATGGAGGCACCGGTCCTGTCAGGAACCTGCTCCAGTGCAGCTTTACCACAGGGTCAAAACCTCCTTCAGGCATATCCACTTGCTCCACCATGGTGTTCTCCACAGGCCTATGGATCTATGCTCCACCATGGTCCCCCATGGGCCGCAAGGAGACACCCTGCCTCACCATAGCCCTCACAACAGGCTGCAGGAGAATCTCAGCTCTGGCTCTTGGTGCACCTCCTCACCTCCTTCTCCACTGTCTGCAGGGCTGCTCCTCTCATATATTCTCACTCCTCTCTCCCAGTTGCTGTTGCACAAGGCTTTTTCACAATTATTAAATCCGTTACCCCACTGTCACTGATGTGCTTAGCCTTGGCCAACAATGGGTCTGTCCTGAATCCATCTGGCGTTGCCTCTGTCAGACATGGGGATGCTTCTGAGAGCTTCTCACAGAAGCCACCTCTGTAGCGCCCCCTTTCCACTACCAAAACCTTGCCACACAAACCTAATCCAAATACGTAATCTTTACTATCTAAGAAAGAGAATATGAAAACACACTTTAGCAAAATGCCTCATGTTTGTGTATCTGTTATCATTTTTCCATTTCAAATTTTGGAAAGGAGTCTAGGCTAATTGAAGAGGAAAATGTTCCTGTTCTCTCATCAGAGCTTTTAGTGTTTCAATAAATAGTCACTCTCTTGGAAAAATATTGATCTGTATTTTGAAGCTTATTGTAGATCTTTTGCAGTAGTTCATGTCAAGTCATTTTCTATGTTTGTTATTTACTTCTAATAACATTGACAAACCCATTAGGGTGCTGACAGTTCTACAGTTTTTCAGATGAAAAATCTTGGCCCTTTCTCATTGTAGAAAAAGGTTACAAGACCTCTGTAATGAGATTCATTTGATTTCTAATTAGCAACAAATGCAAAACTCAAGTACATCTGACAAAAAGAAAAAAAAAAAGTCATTAACTCAGTCACCAGTATGTTAAAAAAAAAAAAAAATAGCTAGCTGAACACTTGAAAGACCAAAGAAATTGTAAGCAGAATGCAAGATAAAGTGAAGTTTTTGGAAGAAATCTATTAAAGAGAATTTTAATACAACATTGAGGAAGGGGACAAGAAAAAGAAATAGTTCTTTCTAGTTATTGGTCTTCATGACTTGGTATTATATTCCAACAAAATGCAGGCCAATTTTACAAGGCATGCTAAGTTATCCCATTAAAAAGTTTAATATTGTTTTTAGTAATTAATTTTGAATTAAATTGCTGACTCATGGAGAACAAAGCAGAAAATTTGAACATAGGTAAAAAATATCAGTTACTGTCTCTTGGTTTTGCTAACTGAAAAACAGTCATGTTTGAGGCTTAGCACTGAGGCTTTGGTTTTATCTCTTCTGCTTTGCTAGCTTTTTTCTTTTTTCAAACAGCAAATACTGTCTGTTATTTCAAATATTATTATGTTTTGAAAGTTTCCATAAGGACAAGAGTGAACCCCATAAAAATGGCTGAAGCAGATTTACTTGTGGGTTTAGTCCTAGTCAAGGCAACAGCAAAAACCACCTGAATATGCAGCTAAAAACAACGGAATACTATGGTTCAATGCATAGCTGCAGTCACAGCAATAAATAAGAACTAGAAACAAAGTAAACAAAGATTTTTAAATACGTAATTTCCCTTTGAAAACAAACTTTGGGAAAAAAAAAAAGAGGTAAAATTAGATTTACAAGGCATGATGATGATCATGTTTCTTTTTGGGGAAGGGAATAAAAAATAAAAGAAAAAAGATCAAATATGTGGTGGTTCTTGATTTAACCATCCCTCTGGGTCCACACTTGCTCATTTTACCAGGAAGACAGATTTTCAAGATTCTCTTTGGTATACCCCCATGCTGATACCTGCTAGGTATGATTTAAAGTCCTGCATCACAGACAGCACTAGTACGAACAGCTTAAGACTAGAAAAGCAATTCTTAATCTACAGTATAAATATATTGAAAGCATGAAATACAGAAGATTTTTGTTTGCTTTGACAGTAAAATCAATACAAATAGGAATAGACAGATTTCATTTTTTTGTGTGTTCTGTAAGTTTTAAATTAAATGTTGAAAACAGAAGTTCCAAATAGATCCCTGTATACAAAATTACACTGAAAGACATCCTGTTTTCCTGCTACTTGTATCAATTACTAGTAGTTAGCATACAGTGATTATCGAAGTTAATTTAAATCTTTTTATCAGTCACTTATTTTAAAATATGAACACAAAAGTTCTCTTATTTGTTGTGCCATACTACAATTCTCCCATAAACATACAGAAATTTATGGAATAAAAAACTGCTTTCTTATTATCCTTGCCTGTTAACACACTAAATATTAATGAGGTAATAATATAGCTCACTAAAGTCCACAGCTCACACATACGGGTTCATCAACCCTTAGGAAACCATAAAGACCCAAGAATTACAATGCAAATCAATCTTCCATGTATACAATGCACAGAGACATAGGAATATTACAGGAATAGTTTTGCTTGCATACAGAAATAGTTTCAGATAATGAAAGTGTCACTAATCTGATATTGCAGGGGACCCCTCTACATGCTCCACCAAGTGGAATTGAGAAGAGCTTAACCATCCATTGTTGCTCTCAATAGATTTCAAAATGCAAATTGACTTATTGTGTTTCTTTTAAGGCAGCCAGGAAAAAAAAATCACAATGCGTTTGCTATCTCATGAGATGCTTATTTTCATACTCAACTGGAGGCAAAGCACATAGTCATGTATATACGCAGATGCCTCTTAATCCTACAAAAGGCGTAACACCTTTATATACCATGCTTCATAATTCTTATTTTATGATCGTGAGATTCACAAAAAAACCAAGAATATTTCAAGACAATTTCACTGAAGTCAGAAAATAAATTTGGTTATCTGTATCGGGAAAAATTTACTCCAGAAAAACTGTACAGTGTTTTATTGCAGATAAGATAATGGGACTTAAGAGGTTCACAGGGAATTGCCATTTACTTTTAATCTCAGAACAAAAGTTCCATTTAAGACATAGGATATATTTGGCTAGAAAGCTGCCCAGGTCACTTAAAATACCAGTGACATAGTAACTGTTTGCTGGGATGAAAAGAAAAAAAAAAATTAAAAAATCAAAGATGCTGTCCTAAAGAACTGGAACAATTGTTATTTAATAGAGGGAGAGAAAGAATAATTTAAATGGATGCTCCAAACTGTACTGCAACCTCCTCTGCCAGGTCTTTTCATCTTTTTGTTTGTTTGTTTTCCCCTCACTGATATCTAATCTTGCTTGCTTCTGATTATTTTGGTTTCAAAATTAAGTATGATCACTTTCCTGCCTAAAATTCTTCTTTAGGGTGCACCTTGAAATTCTTTATCCCATTATCATTTATTTTGCATCATTCCTGCTTAGGGGTAGAGGGAAATACAGGAATGTGAAGCTGGAAGTTAAAAAGTCATTTGAGCAAATTTTTTGAAGTCTCCATTTGGTCTGTTTTCACACTTGGGTCCTGCTCCAACACTCCTTTATAAATTTTTTTATGACTCCAAATTATTCTCAATCAACTTTTCTGCTAATCGAGGCTTAAATCTCCTCAATATTGCTTAATTGTAGCTGTGAGCAAGCTCCCAAATGAAATCCTATATTTAGAAGATTATGCATATCCTGCAGAACAGTCATGTGCCTCGGCTGATCAAAAAGTAGAAGAATTTGGATAAAAATAGACTATGGTGCAAATGCCAAACATTATTACCTCTGCTTCTAGTACAACCCTGAAACAATCTTTGAGGCTGCAGCTCAGTTTCAGGCTAAATGCTGCTACTTTCAGTCTTTTGGTTCTTCCTAGATGTGTCATTTGGACTGACAGAGTGCAGAAACAATTTTTTGAGGTAGAAAGACATTGACATCCAAGGCAACAGATACAGGTTACAACTTAAATTAGTAACAAAACAACATAATACATCTTTAGGAAAGTTCTACTAGCACTCAACTAATACTCTAGGTGGTATTTTGTCTAACATTACCTGTAGGGGCATTATCTAGTATCTGAGGATAAAGGAGTAATACAGCTTCTAAACACCTCAATTTATAACCTTTTCTTGAAGCAAGAATGTTACCTCATAGCTGTCTAATTATAGTGTGCATATTTATCTTTATATATAGCTGTACACATATATATATGTTTTATAGGAGCTAACATTCAAGATTTGGAGTATCTGAATCTGTAACTCACTTTTTGATATTTTTTATTTTTTTTTCCCCTTAATTCACAAATATAAGCAACTACATAAAGAGCTGTCATTACTAAGAATGCAATCAGCTATAATATGAATATTTTTTCAAGAATGCATCAGTGAAATCTTTATTTTGTTTAATTCAGCCCTTTAGAAGAATTGAAGATCAGGAACAAATCCAATAGTGGAAGTAGAAACACAAGAACTGAAACAACTTTCATCTTTTTGGCTCATTAACTCTTAAATGAGATATCATACTTAGTCATAAAGGTGTCTCAGAGAATAAAAAAGCTGCAAGGAAGAAACTAATATTAGTTTCCTTTTTGTTTCTGTCTTTTATTTTATTTTTTTCTTCAGGAAAATGTGCTAGGAAGATTATATTAAACACTGTACAAGCATCTAAATTACAAATATATATTGAGAATATTTGTAATTTTTTTCAAGTATTTTAAACATAGATGTATTTTGACCTAAGTGTTCTACTATCCTATTGTTTTATTTGAATATATACACTACACTTTAAAGCACCTCCTACAACATATAGGCAGGTCTGATAATTGTATACATAATCAATATTTAACTGACAACATCACTGCAGTTCGCAGTCAAGAATGATTCAACAAAGAATTAATCAATAGGCACAACAATCAAAACACAGACATAAGAAAATACCTTGGCCTTGAAATTTTAAAAGGATTTGGGAGAACAGGAAAGAACTGATTTCATGATCAAGGCTACTCCTGAAAAATGTGCCATCCATTAAAACTGAGAACTCCAGACTTCACTTTGCCACTAACTGTTGTTGTAGTTACAACCAATTAGAATGTGCAAAACAGTAGGTTCTTGAAAGGAATAATCCCAAGTCAGCTAGACATTTGAAGGTTAAAACCAATGAACAGTCATAAAATTTGGAAAAGGCAGATTCTAAAAAATAAATAAAAATCTTGATACTCTTAAATTCTGTTACTTTAGATTTTGAAAAAAAATAAACATTGAACAAAACAATGTTGTTTTATGAAGTGCAGAGGGAAAACATTGACTCAAGTGTAACATATCTACTTCATACTAATTTTTTTAAAAGTTGCATTGACTCAGATATATTTGACAAGAACATTTTGACTACCCTGTACAATATTTTAGTTACTAATCAAAACCCTAAATTGAAAACTCAAATAATGAAATGTGTTCAGGGATCCTTGTGTACCTCAGCCATGTAGCTGATATGAATGCCTCAATCTTCTCTAGATACTAATTAAGGCAATCACTGGCTAACACAGGAATGAGTCACAGAACCAAAGGTCATCGACATAGACTCCCAGCTTCCCAGTTAAGCCTCCAACAGCTTCATGCATGCACTTCAAAGCATGAAAGACCTGTAAAATACTGAAATACTGCATCTTACTGGAGAACTCAGGAGGAAAGCCTTCAGAGGTGACCTGATTCAAGAGACGAATGTCGACTGGGGTCAATGTCAAAGGTGATACACTGTAGCTACACCTGAGACAGCTGGGAAACAAAGCACCTACCATTTCTGGACTAAGCAAATGCTGATTATAAATTTTAACCTTGATTTTCCAAGAAGCCAATTGAAAGATTGATTTCCTAGTTTTCTCTGACATATTTAATCAAACTGGAGCTGGTAAGGCAGCTTTTCATGGTTTGACTCAATCTGGGGGATTTTCTTATGCTGATAATAGACTGTTATGTTAATTCTTGTGGTTTTACACGATCTCTTAGAGTATTTATTATTCTTGTGAAACATGCAGCACCTGAAATGAAAAGAATGTGCAAGATTTCATTTTAAAGAACTACTGTTTCAAGGTGTTCTGGATTTCTGTGCCAAGGGGAAAGAAATTTTTTTAATAAAGTCTAATCAGAAACAAACTTGGCATAGTGTACATCAAGTCTAAACACCAAACATTTTCTAATTATCATCTCTACGTGATGATGGATTTATTGAGTTTTCTCTGGCTGTTTTCAGGTTTGTTTTTTTTTTTAAATTGGTCATCCCTAGAACCAACAAAGAAGCAGAGAAATCTAAGGGTAAAGAAGCAGAAATCTCAGCATATACCTACACGTGGTAGCAAAGTTGCTATTAAGACACAGTTACAGTTGTCTTTCAGTGATGTACGGAGTTTATACATCATGATGACAGTTCAAAAATATTTATATGAGACTTGGGACTGAATGAATACTTCTGCATGCCTACTACTTGAAATATCAAGCATTTAAACCCTGTCTAATCTTATAAACTTCAGCAAAATAAATATCAAAATATTAAAAACTATTAAAAACAAAAGTTGTAAATAGACTGCATTTTAACATGAAATGCATATGCGATCATATACAGGTGCTTCGTTTCTGTAAAGAGTATTTGAATGTAAAAGTTAGCATTTCTATGAAAATATGTAGATACACAAACACCATCTTTGAGAATCACTAAACTTGAGGCAAACCAGCTTAAGTCACTGCAACTTTATGTCAATTACAGTTCATGCAGGTTGCAGTACACATGAGGAAGCCCCAAATATCTTCCTATGTAATAAATTAATTACTGACAGCTTTAACTCAAAGTATTCTTGCTGTTGTTGCTTTGTCTGGATATTATTTTAAAAAAGTATAGCTGATTATGTCACAGAAATAATAGAAGAAATACAAATTCACATGCTTTGTTGAAAAGAAAAAAACTTTAAGTACATGTTTTTTGAGACTAGAGAAGAACAGGTAGTCAACAAGAATCTTTACAACTGTATTCAAAAATCCCCACTCTCCTGATCCCTTTATGTATTCAGTCCTGCCTTATATGCTTCTTTTTGAATCCAACACTATGTACTTTCACATCAGAAAAAAACTAAACCTTTGAACTGGAGTCCTGTAAAAAAAAACCAACCCAAACCAACAAAAAAACCAAAATAAACAAACAAACAAATCACCTAGCATCCTAACATCCTCTTTATTAGCTTTAAAATTCCCAAGATTCCTAAAACATTACTTCTGTTAATGCTCAGAATGGCCGCAAAACTGCAGTAACAGCATATGGCCATGTCATAACTTAACATGGCCAAACACAACAGACTGTCTCAGACTGGATATATAACTGGACCAGTCTGTACCTGAAGAGGGGAGGACTGACTTCTTCCACAACAATTTTGACTAGAGAAGACACACAATACTCTAGTCTCCTAGACAGGAACATGTAGTCCCTAACCCTAACTCAAGATTTAACAGAGATTTTGGACTGGGGTAACAAAAAGTAAAAAGTAGTTTTCTCATTATTACTCAATTTCTAGGCAGATTGCTCAACTTCTTTTGGGGAACTGGGATGGTCTTGCTGTTCTATGTTACCAAGCACCAAACTGTATGTGCTGCGGTCTCTGACAGCTTTATATACATGCTACCACACCAACAGTTGATGACAACCATCTATTAGAATGCTTATGAGGGAAGAAAGAAGCTTATTGCACATTAAATCACCTAGTAAGCTATTTTTCTACATAGGAGCCTTAAGAAGGCTTCTTCTTTTAAAAGAATTTTGTTACTAACAAGGAAAAGTTAAGGTAATGATAGAGAAATAAGCAATTAAATTTTTAGCTGTTTGACTGAATTTCTTTTGACTTAATTTCCAAATACAGAATAATCAGTATAATTCCAAGGAGTTAAGAAACCTAATCAGAATCTTATACTTCGTCAAGGGAAACTTCATCTTTTGTCTAGATTAACAGAAGTAAAAAACTCTTCATTTTCCTAAGTGCTATGTTTTTTGTTTCAAGCCTTAAAAACTGATTATGGCTGGCAGTGAGTAATTAAACCAACTAATGAGATGTTATTTTAAATTAAAATCCTACTTTCTTTGAACTGTTTTTGCACTAAACCTTAGCTACCATAACTGCATTATTCTGATCCCTTTATAGATTTACAAGCTTGTTTTTCTCTAGGTTGCTTTTAGTTAAATATCACCTGCAGCCATACTAAGAAATAATTAGGTACTTTTAATTGCAGCTTTCCAAAAGCCAAGTCAAACCAAACCAAATAAAAGGTAGGTCCACTTCATAAAATGAAAGTTATCTAACGCTACTATATCAGTAAAATGCAGCTAGCTATAGTCTGTAGACACTTGTCATATAAGAAATGGCTTTCTGCAGTTAACTTTAGCAGTCAGATTAGTTAAAATTTCTTTTGTCTGAGTACAACACTGAATATGCTGTAAAGTCATTTAAATGGGTTGCTGACCTGTTTCTGCATGTTCTTTCGTAGATCTTGGAAATAAAATTATATTGTCTGAAATATATGCATCATAGGGGTTAGATTTTTTTTGTTGTGTGCTTTGCTATATTGTTTTCAAAATGTCTAGAACATTTTATGTATACAATATTGAAACAAGTAAGGAAGAAGATTTATGCAAAGTGAGAATGTGAACAATAAATCTCATATGCTATCTAAGCAATTACATTTCTGCCGTTTTATGAGCGTATATTATGAATAAACAATTCCTTTAACATCCAGCTTTTCTTCCTATCTTTCCTTTGCATCTTGCAGTACTTTTTACAAACACACATTTATTATCATCATCTGCTCTGCATATTCTCCCTCCATCAGTGTTTGTTAAGAGAAATTGTTGAAAGCATCCCGACCTATTCAGCAATACGGCATGAGCAGCCACTCTCCTGCTATTACCACCATTGATAATATAGTGTTGGAGAGCCCTGAGCAAAGAATTTTCACACTTTTATGCCTGTGGCCATGCAGTTTGCTTTCTTGTCTCAACCCTTGTCATGTCATGCTATAGTCCCCTACTCTGAACTGGTAGAGAACAGTTGAACTCTGCAGCACACTAGTGTTTCTGAGCAGCATTCCCTCCTTTTCATTTTTCCTTTTATTCACCAGAGCTTCAGGAGCCCATTCTCCCACTCTACAGTACAACTGGCCCCTATTCTTTCACATAGAGATGTTCTTTCACTGATCTGAAAGCAGAGGCCTCAGGGACCCCTGAAAGCTTGTACAGTATTTCCAGTTTCAACAGTTCTAGCTTGTATCTTTTTCTACAAACTTCGAAGTTAGTCTGTCAATTTCTGCCAACGCTTTGTTGTAAAGGGCCATGAAGGAACAGGGAATAGAGATGAGAGGTCTCATGTCTGCTTGGCATGAACATCTATGCCTCTGTTGCTGACCTTAAGAGACTCCAAAACAGTGTCTTCCCTTTAGACTCCTTGGTTTTCTTTGCTGAACCTGATCCCTACACTGTCCCTGTGTCCCATTACCCACACATTGAACAGATCTGGGACAAGGGCACAGCATTCTTTCCTGGCTTCTGCTGGCAGGGAGCTCAGCAAGAACAGCCTTCCTCTACTTTTGCCTGGCCCTGCACAGAGAACAGAATCTCATAGGGGTTTTTCTTAGTCTGCCCCATGGGGTTCTACTGAAACATAGGTTTTCCACCAATGCAGCAACAGTTGTCTATGGTGAAAGCAAAGAATGGGAAGAGGAAAAGAAGAGACAGAGAGAAGAGTTAATTTTCTCTAGAGAAAGGAAGAACAGTTTTTTGGGAAGGAGGAGAAACAATTCTTATATCTTGAGATGGGATTTAACAGTTCCAAAAAGAATATAAAAGAATATAGTAAGGATGTGAATTAATGCAAAGAGAAGCATGTTCATAAAATGGAACCCTAAAGAAAATCTGAATTTTTAATGCATTTTTAAATCTCTACCAGTTTTGTGCTCCTACGTGAAAACACACTATGTTTACAAGGGCATGAAAGTGTTCACAAGGACCTTGGGAGAGGGCGACAACGTCAGAGATAATTTGCCATTGTCGGGCCTTTCAGCCCTTAAATATGCAATAATAGCTTGAAAGCCAGAAAAAGTTGGAACATATCTATGCTGGCAGGCACAGACCGTCTGAACATCACTTTGTTAATCTGAACTGCACTGTTTCACAAGATTCAAAGGCATGCTACATCCAGGCTAACAGCCTCTGCCTCTCTCCAGTCTTCCAGTGCAAATCTGGGTTGTTAATAAATGTCTAAAGATCTGTCCTGTGATTTCTGTCTTTCTGAGTAAAATAGAATGAAAGCTTGGCTGATATATGCAGAAATCCTAAGGTAGTCAAGATTTATTGCAATTAAACCTTCAATTATATGTTGTGCTATTCCAAAAGTATCAGATTTCATAGACACTTATGTAATATTTATGCAAAATCACTTACAGCAGCAAAATAAACTATATTCGTTTTTACTGCTTTTTCTTTCAACCGCCATCAAATTCAAACCTCACCTTTATTTTTCACAGATCACAGCCACAGTCCACTGAGTTCTTGTCACTCTTAATGAATTCTGTTATTCCTTACGAAGTCTTTCAATACTTGCCAGTATCTAGGTCTGACTAACACAGACACTTAATACTAAAGTCTTCAGCCTTATGCTTACCTAGGTGGAATTCTGTTAACACAGGCTGAGGCTTAGGCATCTTTTCAAGAATCAGAACCTGAATCCAAACTGCTGCAGAGGAAATGATTGAATATGCCCCTAGAATATAAATATGAAGGTGCAGTAACTCTATTCCCTAGGTGTGCAAAGCCTATCCGTCCAAAAGCATTTATTTCTCTTTCAAGTAAGCTTTCTACCATAATGCTACTGTTCAAGCTTTCTGGATAAACATGATGTATATAATGTGGTAAATGTTATCCTTCTTCAAAACGAAAGGCCAGGTCAAATACCATTCTACAGAAGAAACATGGACACAGTAACCTAGTCTCAAGCTGCCTCAAGTTTTCTTCACAAATATTAATTTAAAATTATAATCATATTACATAAAACACTAATTGACATAGCCTCCAATATTTCCTCACCAGAAATGAAGACTATTTAATTCCATGTAGAGTCTCTGAAAATGTTTCTCTAACTTACATTCAACTCAGTATTCACTGTCTTTCTAAAATTTAAAAAAATATGACTTGGTGCTTTCTGATACTAAAATCTGCAGAAATTAATAAGAATTGTGGCTTAACCTTTGAACGTAAAATCTAGACACTAAAGAAATTAAAAAAAATAAAAACTACGGATCAAAAAACTTCACAACAATAATAAAAAACAAAGGAAAACTACAATAGTGTCTATTACTCCAGTACTTTTTAATCAAATATTCTTATTTTTGCATCATTAGCTGTGCTACAAAGAAAAATATAGCAGGTAAGAAACACTTCTAAAAGCAGCTTAGGGTTTTTGATCATGTTGCTGTCTTAGTTGCTTTGATACAATCTTTGCTGTAATTTTTACACTTATTTAGTACTGCATCTCAACAGCCACATTAAAGTCAAATTTACTCTGATAAAGTGAAACATTTAGGAGGTAAGAAGCTCCATCTGCTGGATAGTCAGCTGCATATGCTGACCTTTATTTTTATATTCTTATTACTTACATCTTAATTAATGTTCTCCCTCTAATGGGAATCTCATTATTTTATGTTATTAAAAGGAAATAATTTGCCAATATTAGTTACCCAACACAACGCACCAGAATATATTAACAATATTTATTGATAGAAAAAATAATACTGTACACGTGGGTTACTGCCTCACTTACTTTATATTCTACTTCATTTTATTTCCAGGCAACTTTATTTCACAGAAACAGTTCAATAAAGTACTGAAATTCTTTTGGACCACAAGATAAGTTGATGCTTAAAAGTGTGATTGCAAGCCCTGATATACAATCCTAACTTCTATTACAGATCTAACTGGCAAAAAAATCCAATATAAAGATCATTCATATATTTTTTGCACAATATGGCCCATTTTTCAGTAACATGTGCATGACACACAGTCTAGAATTTTCCCCTTTCGTGATTAAGTACGGTCCAAGCATTTTTCAGAAAGAAAGCTATTTTATTTAAATGAAGGTTGGTATCAATCTTTTCAACCAGAGTCATGTTATGAACAGCAGCTGCCAGAAGTCCACCATGAAAGTACGATGCAAGCACCAGTGCCAAACAATGACACTTTTGACAGAGAATATGGGTAATATTGTTACTTTCTGCTCTATGTCACTTTTCTGTCACCTCTGCTGCAATTTCTCAAGCACAAATATTCAGACTACCACAAAATGTACTAAAAATCATGCCCTACTTCATCTGTCAAGAGTTGCTCACCATTAAAAACATCTTTAAATTATAATTGAAGCTTAAAGGAAAGCAAAAGTCTGCAGAAATTTACCTAAGTATGATAAATGTGATTTATGTGTCTAAAAGTTTAACTTGGCTCCACTTAGCATTTCAGGTAGTTGTTAAATTAACTAATATTCTTTCTGCACCTTGTTTTCCTTTGTTTTATGTTTTTATGTTTTGGGAGTTCTTTTTGCTATGATAAGAAGTGGGAATCATAGTCTTTGAAAATGCTAATGTGCTATTGAGCTGTACATTATTCTAATGCAGACTGTCAAGATCAAGAAGCACCTCTGCTTTCATCCTACACCTGGCATCATTTTATACGTGTTTGCAAAGAAATAATTGGAGGGCAATATAGAAACAATTGGCATCTTTTATTAACTGTGTTCGCACTAGTTTTTAATGAAGTACAGATGTATAGTTTTATGGACTAGCAAGCACAGAAACCTTTAATTTTAAAATCAGTAAAGTATTTCACACTGGTTCCAAATATAAAACTCTCCTATTTCTTTTTCCCCCACGGGGAAATTAAAATATCTTGCACCAAGAAAAACTAAGGAGGAAGGGTAGATAGTGGCAGTTTGCCACAGTCCCATGGCAAGAGATTTGCAGAATTTAGCACTTCATTGTTATCTTCTTGTTTCTTTCTTGCTTAGTGCACTTCATCAAGCACTCTGGATGAGCTTAGCAGAGAGATAAGGCATGGCCATACTCTGCTGGCTCTGTCAGTTGGCTGTATTGTACACACAGTAGTCTTAAAGTCAAGTAAGTGTTATGGAGTGGGGGGATGCACGTTTGCTGAAACAGACAAGAGAGAAAGTACACCACCCACCTCCACACACACGCACTATTACACAGCCCCACAAATCCCACTGGGATATGAGGCAATTTCCTCCAAAATATGCTTAGAAGTGAGTGCAACAATTTTTAGAACTTTTGCTGGAAAGAAAACATGATTCTTATCCATTAGAAGTTTAAATAAGTCTCCTAAGAAAGATTTGGCATGTATTGATGAATTTTATTGTCCATGAATTGTTTCTTATTTTTATAAATGTCTATCCTTATAAGTAGCAGAGAAAGGACATGCAGAACTTGCTTGCATTCTGGTAAGCATTGCTATACATGTAATGACCCTATATCATCCAACTCAGACTTCTTTGAAGCTCTTATTAAACTCTGTGTGCGTTTTGCTTGAACACACAATTGCACAGATCAGACATTTGAGCAATGCCTGGTGATTTATAACCAATATAAAATATCAGCCAGTGAAGAATCTTTTTTTCTTAGAATACCTTTTCTAAGTTCACCGCAACACAGGCATTCAAACATTCAGACACAACTCATAGGTACTTGCTATAACTAGAATTCTGTCTAGTTATGGGGTATATAGAAGTTAAAGGGTTCCCTAAATACACAGGTAATCCATAGAGCATATAAGAGAAAAATCATGAAGGCTCTGAAGGCTAGAATATAAAGCATAGAAATACAAAGGGGAAGACAAAGAAGGTGCTGGAAAAGATGGAGATCAAGAGAGGAAAAAAAAGGAACAAGGAGATAAGTAGGTAAAAAGACAGATATCCGAATATACCTTGAAAAAAAAAAAGGCGGTAAGCCTAGGGTAGTGCAAATTGAGAAGAAACTGGAAAGACCAGAAAAGACAATTCAGCCAAAGCCAGAGATGGGCAAAACAGCAGATTCTGGGAGAGGGACTGAATTTGTAACTGCATAGAATGGAAAAACCTTGAACAGTTCTGGGGTTAGCTTGCTAAAGTCTGACCAGCTTCCATTTTGTTGATTTAACAAAATCTCTTTAGACTGTACTATGAACCTCTCTCATATTCAATCTTCTTATGGAACGACATGTATTGTATTTTTAAAGTATGGCAAAAGCTACAATAAATGTCTTATATTTTTGTAAAAATTATAAGCGAAATTGGTTTAAAAGCCCAAACAAAATAAAAGTTAATATCTGTGCAGTTTTTCCGTGTGCAGTTATTGATGACATCTATACACACTATAAGAATATTTGAGATGTTCTTTCTAAACCAGCAACAACAGTAACTTGAAAATATTAGTGACATCAAATGCTATTGATGTTCAACACCTGCATCCCACAGGACTAGATCTGTAATCTGAAATCCCTCTAACTGAGGGAATTACAGCTGTGTTTACTTTTAAAATTGTAAGTTTCATTTTTTTGATTGCATATCAACATGATATTAATAATATCTCGTGTTTATCAAATGAAATATCTCTTGAGAGTATCAGAGAATAACCTGAAGAAAGAGACATTGAAGACAGGCCCTTCTTTTGAAGGCATGTAAAGCAGTTGTCACTTACAAAATCTGAGTCATATATCATGCAATATAACCCTCAAATCAAATGTCACATTTCTAATTAGTAGCTGATACAAGTTCAACATATTATAGCATTGTCAAGATTATTAACATTCTTTCAGCAACATTAGAACTCTCCCTTTAATTTTTTTTCTCTGTCAGCGAGCTCAGAGTATGTACAATTAAAATCTTTTGACGCTGTCCTTGATTTTAATGATGTTTTTCAACTTCCAGTTGAGAAAATTGGTCATTTTCGCCTTGGCTCAGCATCAAATCCATTTTGCAATAACGACACTTTAAAAGCAATTTTTTTTTTTTTTATTATTTTTTGTGGTCCACTGCTTCTGGGAGTGTAGTGTATGCAGAGTTGCTCCAGTGCTTCCAGCAGTTCTGGGCTCTCTCACGGGACTAGCGGTTTATTTAAAGAAAGAAACAACTACAATTGTACAACTTAATGTGTCATAAAATCAAACAAAAGCAAGTAATTTATTGGGTATTTCTAATCCCTCAGAAGCATTTTGTTGGTGATGGCTTTTTTTTTGGTTGATTGGTTGGCTGGTTAGGTTTTGTGGGCTGTTTTTCCTACCTGGAATGAAGAAAAAGAGTTATATTAAAATACCGGCAATCATTCCTAGAGAGAGGCAGTAAGCTGTGCTCAGTTTTATACCAGACTCTGAGCAGGCCTTTACTTGTGCTGAAATTGCATGTACATTTACTATGCCAACAGTTCCACTGAAAGGCATCCTCTTGAGTTCACCCCTAAAGTTAATGAAAAATTGAAATAAATTAACTGGCAGTTCACACAAGAGTCTGAAAATATGTCACAGGAGTTGCTAAGTAATGGGCAGACATGTGCATTGGACAGTTTGACACTTTGTTTCAGCTGATTAAGAGATTCGGATTTAAATTCAAAAAGTTATCTTGATATTGAAGTGGGAATATATAAAGAAAAAATAGGTCCTCCTAACCATGAGAATAAGTCAAACAACAGGCCTTCCCAGGTCAAAGTCACAGCTGTGCATTCAGATTATTTATGAGAGTACTTACAGGTTAAAGTTTATATTCCTGGGAATTGTATCATTAAAATGGATTTCAATTGAATGCAAAAGATCATGTGGACCTTAAGCTTTAGGAATAAGAGTGACTTATTCGGGTTTAGGCAAATCTGTTCCCAAATTATTTCTGCTAAGCTTAACAAAGGTAAGTTATTTTATTGTGACTGTTCACAATATTTCATAGTGGTTAAGTAATCTCAGTTTAAATTTATACCTTAAATTGTAGTAGTAAAAATTTCTCAGGCAAAACCAAATCTGACAGATGTAAACCTGTAAGTCATATATTTTAAAACAGTTTTCCATCTGTGAAATTTGGTGAATTAATTCTTGATTTTTCCTAGCCTATTTCAGTCTTACTTGTTGAGACTGCAGGCTACTAAGGAGTAGAACCATTTGTATGTGTGAGCACCACACTTAGCACAGTAAGGCACTAATTTCATAAAGAGCCTCCAGGTGTTACTGTAATAGAAATTAGCATTATTAACATGTAATTGTTGCAGTATAACCATCCATACAAGCAGTGAATTGCCTTTATTTTGTTACTTACTTTCAACATGTCTCTGAATGTGAATTGGTGTCATATAATTCTAAAGAACATGCTAGTACTCATGATAATCAAAGAAGAAAATTCTAGAGGGATTAAATCATATTCCTTTATACAGAATGCGTATGATAAAAGATGCTGTTTCTACAGGAACAAGGAGGCAGTCAAATGCTGAAAATCCTCATATCCTTCTGAATACCAAGCTAATTAAAATAAAACTTCCTTGATCATGTTAGATAAACTAAGAAGAAAATGTCTCAGTTACTCAGGGTTACAGCACGTGCTTTTAGATTTTCACTGGAAAGCATAATCCTAATGCTGAGGCATGATACACCAAACAAGGGAAGCATTTTGAAGTTTTCTGTGTAAGTCATATATTTTAAAACAGAAGTATCTCTTTCGCCACTGTTAATGCAGTTGATCTTATTCCGGACAATTCCTTTTAGATTTTTGCATTTTCATTATTTCACACTTTTAAAACTAAGTTCAGTTAAATATAAGGAAACATCTTAGAGTTATTTTTAAATTTTGCTTATTAGTCGTATCCTAAATGCATTACTTAATATTTCTACTGCCTGAATTATTTCAGTCATGAGAGCTTCATTGATGTGTTAGCATTCAAAAATAAAGAAATGTGTCTTTTGGATTTTTAGTTATTAGATTATAACGCTGTTCTAAGATGTAGCCATTGAAATACGATTTGAGTTTCCAATGCAAGTAGAAAATACCTTGAGTCTTCTTTTATATATATGTGTACAAAAAGTATTTGTGTGACATGATGCTTGTGATATCCTTCACATAACTTATTTGTAGCTAAACATGGTTTCTCCAAACTTGAAACCGGTTTCCAGTGAAGTTAACAGTTTTACTTGTCTGTTTTAATTCCAATGGAGATTTTATTTAGTTTTTTTAATTTATAGTAAACTTCTTTGATGAACGTCTGATCCAGTCTGAGTATTTATGTTGGTGTCATGACACAACATGCTTGACAAACTGAAGCCAAGACTCCTTATAATTCATTCAAAATCATACTTGCAACTCTAACTAAACTGGTATTTTAAATACAGGGCAAAAAAATATTTAAGAATTGGGCGAAACATACTGTATTTAGATACAATGTTATGTGAACTGCTAACTAGAAGATATATACTACACAATTTATACTCTGTAAAATCAATAGCAGAAAGTCTTTCTGGATACTACTTGTCAGATTCACACATTACCCCCAGAATGCCCTTCATTAATATCCGCCATGTCAGGGAGGGAAAAAATCTTTCAGTGTTTGGGCTGTTTATAGTATAATACTTCAGTCATCACAGACACAAAGTGACAGAGAGGCTGTATTCATTATGCTTCTTTGACAAGATGACAGAATGCAATCAAATTTCTATTTTGTGGCTTAACTATGATGAAATTTATTTTCTTCACAGAATTCACTGGACAACTGATTACATACATTGCAGCAACAAATTGTTCCACATAGACGTAAAGTGCTTTGACCACTAAGGGAAGTAGGAGGTATAATAGAAGACACATCAGCCAGGAAGAGTGACAGGTTCTCATTTGTCATTGTTGAGATGCCTGATTTTCAAAACCAGCACATGTTATCATAGTTTTGTATATCATCATCTGGACATGGTCTTGACATTGTCTAGCAAAGACTTGCTGGCAGCTCATCACATGTTGGACAGCAAGGCTGGCAGGGACCCAGGGAAGACACAAGCAATCACTCATTGCCCAAGACTACTGGGAAAAAGGAGTTGGATGAGATACTCAGAATAAGCCAATTAGAAGCTTCTTCTATGGCCTATGTAAACTACTGATACATATTTGACTATTAACTAACTATCCTCTTCACAGTTGTAGACTTTCCTTCTTTCATCACAGTTCTACAAACAAGAAGATGTGGAGACTTTTTGTAGAGTTGGTAAATGATTATCCTTAGAGACTGAAAACCTTCCAACCTTTGATTCCTATATCTGGTCTCCTTGTAAAAATGTGAACCTCAGTCAGACTGGAAGGGTTCAGTGTGATGCTCAATCTGAATTCTGTATTATTGCATTTAAATTGTTTAGTGGTAGCCTGAAATAAGCCTGTATATGTCTACCTGACCTGTGATTAGCGATGATTTACAAAACAGAGAAAGAGCCCAAAGTCAGCATTAAAGACAGAAAGAGAAGGTTAATGCTGTGTTGATAACAGAAAAAGCAAAAGTTATTAAGCACCTTGAACAAAGACCTTCTATCACGGAGAATTAGAGATACTTTTCAATAATTCAATACACTTATTTTTTGAAATTTAGATTTTTAATTTAAATAATCCACTCTATGTAACTCCTCCCAGCAAATTTCCCGCACTTCTAATAGTTCCCTGTATACTTCTTATCAACTGAACTATATTACAAAATATGTTGATTTCTGAATTTTCCTCAAGTACTGGCAATCAATTAAGATTATTAATTAACTGCGATGTTAGAATTCTGCAAAATATATAAGCATGTAACATATTTTTGTGCAATGATACTGTTTGAGCAGAAGGCTGCAGTAGAAGATCAGGTTGAAATGCCCCAGGAGATATATATGTTTTGTTTGTGGATTTTTTTTCCTTACCTCATCTTTGCCAGTTACATTAACAGCTACCAAAAGTATTTACAAACTACAACAAGCTTTTGTAGCACAGAAGTTCTTTTCACAGAATCCCATCATTAATTGCAGTTAGGATGATGATCTGCATCATAAAGAAGCTTTATGAAGATACAGTTTAAAGAAAAAACATTTCTATTCATTAGGTATTCTGTCTGACTTAGTGCTTGACAAAACTTAGTCATGCATAATGTCCATATTAAAGAGTATTCGTAGATAAAATATGTGCAGAATAAAAGTATAGCATAACCTTAAAATGAAAACTCATCATAACAATCATCTCAGAGTAAAGAGCTACAGAACTGATTAACTTTTACTAAACACCTTTGCCAAAAAAAACCCACAAAAAACCACAAAAACAACAAAACAAAAATAAAAATCCTAGAAAAATATTTTTAGTAGTTGGTATTTTTGGTAATCATCTGACGTTTGAGAAAGTGAGCATTTTCCCCAAATAACATCCATATCCTGTTTGTTTCCTTTGTTCATTTGATAGAATGAACACAGTTGCCACAGACCAGTATAATGGCACTTCATTAGTATCTGTAGGGAAGTGCAACTCCTACAACAAGAACAATTTAAAGCTCCCTTTCATAACAATGATAATGAATTAATTGCAACATTACTGCCAGTAAAACCAGTCCTTTCCTCTTGAGTCTCACCTTTCATCAGGTACCTCAAAAAGATTCTGTGCCGCTAGCAGTTGGAGGCAGTCATTTTATGCACTTCATATAGGAAATGATGCAGCTGAGGGGGATAAACAAAGGCTTTAATGGGCGCTCAGTGGCTAAGTAGCAGGAGCAGTTATATTAATTGCAATATGCTGCTCTGTTCCCTGGTTTTGGAAATTCAGAGAGGTACAATGTACCATGATAGAGAACCTCAGCTGACCTTTAGCTAGCTGGTAGGTGTCCAGATACTTGTTACCACCTTACAGTAGATAAAGGTCAGGATTAGGGCAACCCAGGAGGACATAATGGATTAGGAGCAACTCAGCACTTCTGGTATTAGCTGAAGTATTGGTTGTACGACACTGGAGTTTTTAATGCTGACATATTTAGTGTTGATTTAGTGTTGGCTTCCTAGACTTTTAGTCAGTCCTGAAGAGTTCAGGAATTTGGACTAGCTGATCGTAGTAGGTTCCTTCCAATTCGACTATTCTCTTCTCTTCTCTTCTCTTCTCTTCTCTTCTCTTCTCTTCTCTTCTCTTCTCTTCTCTTCTCTTCTCTTCTCTTCTCTTCTCTTCTCTTCTCTTCTCTTCTCTTCTCTTCTCTTCTCTTCTCTTCTCCTCTCTTCTCCTCTCTTCTCTTCTCTTCTCCTCTCTCTTCTCCTCTCTTCTCTTCTTCTCTTCTCTTCTCTTCTCTTCTCTTCTCTTCTCTTCTCTTCTCTTCTCTTCTCTTCTCTTCTCTTCTCTTCTCTTCTCTTCTCTTCTCTTCTCTTCTCTTCTCTTCTCTTCTCTTCTCTTCTCTTCTCTTCTCTTCTCTTCTCTTCTCTTCTCTTCTCTTCTCTTCTCTTCTCTTCTCTTCTCTTCTCTTCTCTTCTCTTCTCTTCTCTTCTCTTCTCTTCTCTTCTCTTCTCTTCTCTTCTCTTCTCTTCTCTTCTCTTCTCTTCTCTTCTCTTCTCTTCTCTTCTCTTCTCTTCTCTTCTCTTCTCTTCTCTTCTCTTCTCTTCTCTTCTCTTCTCTTCTCTTCTCTTCTCTTCTCTTCTCTTCTCTTCTCTTCTCTTCTCTTCTCTTCTCTTCTCTTCTCTTCTCTTCTCTTCTCTTCTCTTCTCTTCTCTTCTCTTCTCTTCTCTTCTCTTCTCTTCTCTTCTCTTCTCTTCTCTTCTCTTCTCTTCTCTTCTCTTCTCTTCTCTTCTCTTCTCTTCTCTTCTCTTCTCTTCTCTTCTCTTCTCTTCTCTTCTCTTCTCTTCTCTTCTCTTCTCTTCTCTTCTCTTCTCTTCTCTTCTCTTCTCTTCTCTTCTCTTCTCTTCTCTTCTCTTCTCTTCTCTTCTCTTCTCTTCT
>VWZG01004341.1:0-21652 GCA_013396735.1 Grallaria varia | reverse complement strand
GTGAGGTGGGGGCTGGGGAGGGGGGCGAGAAGGAATGAGCTAACTAATAGAGATTATTAGGAAAGAAATAGATCATAAATCAGCATAAACTAGCAGTATAAATCCATAATGTAGCCACATCAAGCATACTAAATGTGAGTCTGACCTACCAGTTGGAGGAAGGCTATATCTGGACTGAAGAGGTAACAGAGAAGAGCAACACTACTGGTTTATGTACCATTATAAAGAAAGAAAAAGAAGAAAAAAAAAAAAAGTTGAGAAAAGGGGCAACCAAGGAGGCTTATTATTGTTATTAACAGAATTAAAACAGACTTAGAAAGGTGAATATGAAGTTATTGCGTACAGGTTTTTTTTCCAGAGCAATAACTAGTGAGTAGAGAAAACAGACAATTTAGATAAAATAAAGGTGCTTGGTCCACAAAAGAAATGTACATTTAAATTTGTAAGTAATCTCTACAAGGTTTTTTAAGCACTTCAAGGTAGATTAGACTAACTTTGGAAGAAAATTTCACTGAATAGCATCAAATACAAAGATAACTTCTGTGGCTACTAAATACAGTGAGCCACAAAGGGCACAAAACTGTGCAAGTGTTTAGGAGACGCAATTCCATATATTGCTGCATGCTGTAAAGGCAACCAAATAGGGCTGTGTTGTAGGTCAGCCTTTTTTAATCTTGTGCCATCATATGCACAGAAAAATTACTATGAGGCAAGTGGTTAGGACAGCAGAACCATGGTCTTCTGAGTGTATTCCTTATCTTTACATCCAGATTTCCTCTGAAACTGAGGAACTCATTTATTCACTGTCTATATAGGTTCTCCATCCATAAAACAGGTATTTTTTTATGTAACATAGGCCTAGAAAAACAAATACACTTATATTGTGAATTGCTCTCATAATACAGAAGAGTAGTCTTCAAAAATCTCAACTGAGGAGGAAAAACTTCCTTGTAAAGTATTCTAGTCTCCATAATCTTGGAATTTATAAACACTGGACAGAGAAAACATCTAACAAAACTTCTACATTTAGGTCCTGTCTTTCTCTCTGTCACTGGACGAAATAATAAAGGACTTTGTGATTTATTGCAGATTCTTCTTTAAAAGGGACAAAAGAATTGGCAAAAGAAAAGTGCTTTCTCTGACATTCCTGCTTCTTGTCTTGTGTTTCCAATGCCATACTCTTAGGACTAGCACACATAGGAAGAAGCAAAATTAACAGAACATCTGATAATACTCACTCCAGCGCATAAGCTGTCATTTATCTCAGTACAACAAGCATGCACTTGCTGCGGTTTCTTTCATTCTTCCTCTCCACCTGTTTCTGTTTGTTATACCTATGATTCTGGCTTGCCTTTCCCTCATTAGGTCGTGAGTTCACTGAAAAACCTTCCTACAGTGTCCAACTTAGGTCACCTCAAGGGCACATTTTCCTCATAGGGTATCATTCCCTGTGCTCATAGCTTCTGTTTTAAATGGGTAGCAGAGTCAAATCTAAACCAGCAACAGTTACTGAAGGCACTCGGCCGCTGAATGGTTTTTTTCTTGACAATGAAGTGGGATTCCTTCCCAGAATAAAGAGGGGTGTGAGGAACTGTGTAGATTTTGATGGAACACTTGAGCCAGGGTGTCACACATAGATACAATCTTGCCGTTCAACTACAATGGGCTGTTAAGAGTCAGGGATTTTAAGAGAGGTCTCAGCAGGCCGGGTTCTGTTTAGAGTACAGTGAAAGATGGGAAAAGTACTTAAAGCTTGAAATGAAAAGCCTTTTGGTCTTCATTTTGACAATGTCTTTTGCTTTCTTTCCCTCACTACTTGTGAGAAATTGCAGAGGGAAAAACAGTTTGGCAGTATATTAGAGCTAAAAATGAAAACAACTGTCCTTCTTGAGGCAAAGTAAGGTGAGATGAATTCGATTTGCAGTGGAAAAAAAAAAAGCTGCTGCTTTGAAGACAAATATACAAGAAAGTGCAGAAAACAAAATAAAAAGACAAGTAAAATGCTGTTTGTGTCTGTGATGCTTACTGCTGTTTTTAACCTTGCTGCTTTCGAGAGGCAGCCACCAGCCTCTTCTCACTTCAGCAGCCATAAGCAAAATTGTATCTGTGTCAAGTTGTTTGTGACAGCATGTGTAGTTGTTTTGCTGGTCACAGTTCACAGTAGTTTTGACTGAATATATCAGGTCTGATTAAACAGAAAACAAATAAATAGGAAACAAGGGAAATATGGTAAGGTTGCAAAAAGGTGGTAAGAAGATGGGAATTAGACAGGAAAAGTTACATGTTCGACACATGGCCCTGAACTTTAGCTAGCATCAATTCAGTATATCAGCCAGACTTTTCCTTGTGAGTTATCTCATGATTCCTCCTTGAATAGTATACAGAAGGTATGATTCCTCACATGAGATCCCCCAGAGTGGTGGATGTGACAGCTGTGATTTGAACACTATTTACTATTGTTCATAAGAAACTGATGTTCATTGGGACCATTTTCAAATTAGATATGTCCAAATTGACAGAGGATTATTTTTATTTATTAGTTGAGTCTATATTCAAGATATAAGCCTTGTCCTGTTGATTTCCATCTTCACACTTGTTTGTTTATTATAATTGCAAGATTGGGCATTTTTCTTGGATATATCTATTTTCAACTTTTTAATTTCCCTTGTTTTCAACGTAGCACCAAGTTGAAGTTCTGTTATTTTGGAGAGCTTGTAACATAGGCAGATGCACAATATCACAAGGAGTAAAAAGGATGGAATAAAATAAGAATGGAAGAAGGAAACATAAAGTTGATAGAAGAATAGAGACTAGTAACTACCTATTTGTATATCCCTCTGTCACTTCTAGAAAAACCTGAGCTTAAAATAATGAACTACTTCTTTGGTGCAAACACCTTCCCTTTATCCTTTTCAAGCACCAGAAGTCTGGAAGATGGTAAATGTGACATATATTTGTTAAGCTTCTTTTCCCTGGAGTTCTGTGGAATTACTGACCATTGTCTCTGACGCCTGTGCCAGAAAAACTGCTAGAAACTGTAATAAGAAACAGAATTTAGTGGATGAATATGATACACTGAGAAGGCGTCAACATGTTTTTGGTGAGACACATCAAAGACATCAAAGACCTGAAGGATTTCCTTGAAAGAGTCAGTACATGAAAAAGGGAAATGTACTTGTTACGGTCTCCTTGGACTTCCAGGGAGTTTTCAACATGATTTGTCATCAATAATTCTTGAAGAAGCTAAATGGCCAAGGAATAACAAAACTTCACAGAGATTAAACAGGTTTAAAGATAAAAGCTACAGAACAAATTATAATTTTCCATGACATAGGAAAGACACCAGTGGAATCCCCATGAGTGGTGTTTTATATTGAGTTCTTAATTGATATGGAAATATCAGGGAGGTAGCAAAGGTTGTTAGCAATACAAATCAAACATAATAGATCAGAAAAAAGCTGATTGCAAAGAACTGCAGGAATGATATTCGTGATACTAACTGGACCAAAAGAGGAAGCCAAAATTCAGTATTGATAATGGGGTGGGACGCACTGAAGAAAAAACAACAATTTCAGTCTGATCTTTGCAGTGATAAGCTCAAAGCTTCTAAAATATCAGGCAAGAGAAAGTTCTCTGAGTTACACTGTCAGATTGTAATGAATGAGTTAACTTTGTTCATAAAATTGTAAGAAAAGAAGATTTCATCTGCTTATCTAAAAGTCACAAGAATGTGAAGAGACCCCTGCTTATCGAAGGCCATGGGTATTCAGTTAAAATAAACTTCACATCCTGGTAATTTCCATGTGAGAGGGGGACGTCTCCCTCCTCAAGACAATTAGGGTAATACTTACATCCTGACAATTGACACTTGAAGGAAAACATCCATCACCTAACAAAAACTCCAAGAGGCAATTTACGACCGCCTGGTAACTGTCAACAAGGACACATACACAATGCGGAGATAACTAGATCACGTACACAAGAGTTAAAAATTGTATAAATATAGAGATTTTTCCTCAGTATGGTGCAGATTTTGGCAGAGCACAGTCTCTCCAAGCTGCCCAGTGCTGTTTTGCTCTCTTATCGCTTGCTAATAAATTCAATCTTTGATTTAATACAAATTGGCTCTTCCAATTTGTCACGAGCGTCTATAACAAGATGACAGGAAAACCCAAATTCAGTATAGGTGAAAATATGCAACGATATAGAATACAAGAAAAATATTAGGAAAACAAAGAAAAAATTATCAATATACCACTGTGGAGCTCCATAATACATCAAATCTTGAAAATTATGTGTGTTTCTAGTCCTCTTCACTTAGAGGGTAATGGTCAGCAATGATGAGATGAGCTATGAACAGTTCATATAAAGAAAAATTGAATATATGAAGTTTCTTAAGCCTGCATGGTATTGGACTGAGTGCAAAATTATCAAGGAACACAAAATTATATGTGGAGAAGTTTGATATGAATGTTGTGTTCACTCTGTTTTCAATCCCAAGTATTAAGAGTCATCATACCTAACAGGAACACAGTTCAAAACACAGGGAAGTCATTATAAAGTTAAGATGTGGAATTCCGTCCCAGATCATGTAGTAGAAGCTGACAGCATGGGTTCAAAACTGAACTGCACAAACTGACAGAAATAAGACTCATAGAGGACTATTGAATACAGAGGCAAAGCATTTGAAAGCATCTGAGACAAACATCACCAGAATATGAAAGATCACTCAAAAGAAATAGATATGAAGCTGCTATTGGCCACTATTGCAAGCAGGATACTGAAGCAGATGGAGCTGTGCTCTGCCTCCGTATGGCTTACTGCTTTCTGAAGCTTTGCCTGCACTACTTACAACCTGCTGCTATTTGGTTCAGCTCTCATAATGTTTTTGATCTGTTCCAAACAGCATTCCACCTGTTTACTGTTTTCATTCACTGCTACGTCAAGACATATAACTGAAAGAAACTTCCCAATTTTCCCGTTCACACTAGACCCTTTTAAACCTGTGTCTTCGATGCACTCAGTGCCCCACCTGAGATATGTGAGTATAACTTCCTATCCCTGCTAATTCAACAAATAGGATTCTGAACCATGCAACCCAGACCAGAGAGAAATTCCATCCCCATCTGTAGTTATAGCATTGCGATTAAAGGTCTTCTTTGAAGTTTAGCATATATGAAGACATCTCAGAGATGACAAACATCTTATCAGAGTTATTATGCAAATTTCTATAGAAAAGATTTTATATGCTTACACAAGGATTTATAATGTCTTCAATTTACAAGAACAATATTCCTCTTTAAACTAGCACATCGTAAGTATTGGTTCAATGCACATGGTTGATTGTGTAGAGCTAACTATCTGTTGTTGTCACTTGTGGTAGAGTAAGTGTCCTGAATAATCAACTTACTGAGCTGTAAGCATGTCACTGTAGCTATATTTATAAAGAATCATTCTAGGAAAAAAAAAAAAAAATTCTACTGATTTTATAGTGCTCTGCTATGTGCATTTCTTGTTTGTTTTTAAAACAAAATTGTTTCTTATAGATTGGGAGATTGAAAAAATAAATTATTTAGCATATAATTTTTTTACTGCCAATTTATTCACAGTGCAGAGATGCAAATGTTTTTTGTAAGTAATCACCGATACAGCAATTATTCAGGAGACAAATAGTCAATATTTTTAAAATGAAGTCACACAGAGTTATTAAGTGAATTTATCCTTACACTAAAATGTCCACAAAAACATAACATGTTGAGCAATGCATAAAGAAATTTGTAGAGCATATGTATAGTATCTTAAAAACCTCTAAAACATCAACATAATCTTAGAAAGAAATGAGTGTTGCTATTCTACTGTTAATATAAATAATTCTGCCTTTTTATAGGGGCAATGGCATTACACATTACAAATAAAATTTGTATAGAAAACATCAGGTACAGAGTGCACTTTATATATAGAGAGCTAAAAATCATTTTAACCCCTTAAGTGTCAGAAAATCCCTGAACATTGTAAATAAAACCCTAAAATGCTTGTTTCTAGTCCATACATATTCATTTTTAACTTGGATACCCAGAAGCAACAAAACTAGACTAACAGACTTTTGGCAAACTCAAGAAACATTGAGCATAATTTTATTACTTTGAAAATACTGTAAAACTCACACATGGTTTAGCCCATATCTTTGGCTGTCAATGTCTAAATGACTCCATAAAGTAAAGCTTCCCTGCAGGTAGACTCTACATATAGCATTTAATTCTGGCAATTCCTTAGTCATTTTTATAGCTATTTACCCTTGGAATATTAGGATGATTTTTTTTTTTTTTTTAGTTAGCTATATACAACCAATATGCAATACTGAATAATGAAATATTCATTGGGTAAGGCATGAGACATTTGTTTGCAGCACTGTTTCACCACTGATATCCCAAGTTCAGTTTTGAAACTGCATTTGTGTTTTGTTGATATAGCATAAGAGCTGTGATAAACTAGTGTTCAGAAATTCAAATTATCAAGTAAGACCTGTTAGCATAGCAACTCTGGCTTTGTAAAAATTTCCAAAGTAAGGGAATCAATTAATAACAAACTCCACTCTATTACAAAACAGTAACTCATTCTGAGAAAGAAGAGACATATTTAAAATGCACATGAAAAAACAATACTTGTAAGTTTTATGAAGGAAACGGAACACTAATATCATGTTTGCATATCTTCCAGATAAATTAACAAAAGACCAAGGTACTGTAATATGCAAAATAGGGGACGGAGCATGACAGTTTTATTTCTTGGACAGATAGACACCAGATACACAGGGAAGTCAATGCTGCGGCTCAAAACTTTTCTCCTTGCAGGAAAGAAAAAGGAAGTTCTTACATACTTCATACTAAGGGCAAAATGACCAAATTTGATATAGTAACAGCCCTGATAAAAGCTTCAAAACTAAAAGAGAAGCCCATTAAATGTACCTATATTCTTATCGGGAAAAAACCACTTCTACTGCCCCTTTTTCTTGCTAGCACACAACACATTGGACATCTGAAAGTGTGTGTTGCAAGGAAAAACTATTCGGTCCATAATCCACACAATAATCACAAGATTTTCCATGAAAACGAAGAAAAGAAAAATTAATACATTCTCTCTCTGATCACTGAGAAAATTACAGTAAATGGAAAATCATTTCAGATTAATAGCAATTTTACAGGAACAAAATGTTGCTCAAGATCTGCACTTTTTCTCCTCGTTCAATATTCCTCTCCTCTGAGGAGGAAAACAAACAAACAAACAAATAGTAATATATAAAAGTTTATGTGTTCCATAAGTGTTATGAGTTCCATATTCTTATGAATTAAGTATTGTTCAGTAGATGTTCAATTAAAACAAGACATCCTGCTTTGCTGGAGCCTGTATATATTCCCAATATAAATCTTTACACTTTACAAGGTGAATATAAAATGTATTACTCCTATAAGGCCAGCGTTTGAGTAAAAATGTAAAATCACAAACAATAAATTTGTTTAAGAATTTCCAAACTATAATTTTTAATTTTTGTTGTTGTTTTTGTTGTTGGGGTTTTTTTTTGTGTGTGTGTGAAATCAGCATGGTAAAATCATTGTAGTGATCCTGACCTTAAGCCCATTATCCACAGAGGAGTTAAGAGATCCACATAACAGTTTAAATGAGAGGACCTCATGGCCTGTGCAGCGCTGCACAAATCCTGTGTCTCCAGAATAAGCTCAGACAGCTCAAAACTACAGAATCACAGCACGAGTGAGGTTGTAAGGGACCTCTAGAGGTCATTGGGCTCAACACCCCTATTCAAGCAGCTACATTTAGAATATGTTGCCCAGGATTGTGTCCAGATGGCTTTTGAGTATCTACAAGTACGAAACCATGACCACCTCTCTGGGCAATTTGGTAAGATCCCTCCAAGCCTTCTCTTCTCCAGGCTGAATAGTCTCAGCTCTGTCTTTTGACAGAACAGATATTCCAGTCCATCAATTTTGGTACCCTTTGCTGGACTTTCTTCAGCAAGTCCACATGTCTCTTGAACTGAGTAGTTCAGAACTGAACACAGAACTCCCGGTGTGGCCTCATCAGTGCTGAGCTGAGATGAAGGAACACTTCCCTGAGCTGCTTGCAATGCTTTGCCTAATGCAGCTCAGGATACCATCTTTGCCACAAGGCCACATTGCAGCTTGTGTACAGCTTGGTGTCTGCTGGGAACCCCCATCACCTTTTCTGCAAAGCTGCTTTCCAGTAGGGTTGCCCTGGGTGTCCCCCAGCATATACTGGTGCATGGAATTGTTCCTCCCCAGGTGCAGGACTTTGCACTTTCCCTTGTTGAACATGAGGTTCCTGTCAGTCCATTTCTCCAGTCTGTCAAGGTCCTTCTGGATGGCAGCATGACCCTCCAGCCTATCAGCCACTCTTCACAGTTTTATGTCACCTACAAATTTGATGAAGTTATGCTCTGCCCCATCATCCATGTTGTTAATGAGATGTTGAACTGGACCAGACCCAGTATTGATCCATGTGGTACACCACTAGTTACCAGCCTCCAATTAACAATCCTATTGTAGCTCAAATGGCTAAAATGGGGGAAAGCCCACTGGACAGGGTCTGCAGAGCTTGCTGGATGCTGGCTGGAGGCCCGTTAGGTGCTGCACACCTCAGGGTCCCTGGCATATGTAAGGACATAAAATTATCTCTACTATTCTCTCTTACTTCACAGTGATGTCTCTAAAAAACACCATTTTAAAGGACACTTTACAAAATCTGAGTGTCTTTCATACTAGGAACACAATGAACCAGCACCTCCTACTGCAATACAGTGCTGACAGCTTCAGAACATTAGAGAATCTTCTTGTTTCAGAGGTAGCTTGTTTTTCAGTGCATTAGGATGCTTGCAAATTAACACTTTGACGACTCAGTGGTCTTATTTTTGTACGGATGACTCTATATGGAGTAACCAGTGGCATATTTTTTTCCAAAGTAAATACATTAACAAAAAACCCCCTAACAAACAAAACCCACCATTTTCTCTATAAACGATTGAGTGACTTGTTTTCTTCAAAGGAATTGCACTATAAGACAACTCAGAGACATTACATAGTGAGAATGGTCACTGATATTTCTCAGATTTGAGGATAAATATGTAGTAGCTCCTTGCAATTTTCTGAATACTGCCCGGGTGTTCGGTGCAAAATGGGCAGTTGCAATTATGTCTTGCTATTGACAACCATGATTGGTTTAACATTAGAGACTAGTATATACGGCATTTGAAGGAACACTAGGGAGAAAGAGCTGTCTTGGAAAGACTATTGTCCACAGGGTCCTTGATTCTGCCTTGATTCTGCCTTGATTCTGCAGCTGATTTCACTTGCACTAGCAAGAAAAACCCTTTTATTTCCTCTCTCTGGGACAGAATTTCCAGGTCAAGCACAGAAGCAATTGCTAGGGCCTTGCTTGGCTTTCCTTAGCTGAGGCAAGTAACCAAGGAAAGATTCATGTCCACAGGGAAGTAATTTCATTATCTGGAATCCAGGAACTTTTACCAGCAGGAAACAGAAGAAGATTACTTTGTTTACCCTGAAGCTGAAGTGGTTTGTGTTTTAAAGCAAAGGGTGTAGCCACAAAGAAAGTACAATCTGATAGTACATCAAAATTTTCTGTGCAGTCCAAACCTCTGTGCCTCTGGTGTAGTGGATTCCTGCAAGCCAATATGCACTAATAAATGGTCAGAAACCTCAGAAACTGTAAGTATTCACAATATTCTTAGGCCAAATCCAGCTGATTCAACGGAGGCCATGTCTATCTTCTGAGCTCTCTCTTAAGGTTGTCTTGTTTCCAAGGCAAGTATACCAACCATCTCAAGCAATGGATATAGGCAGAAAACTGCACACACATGGAAAAATACCTCAACCCCAAACAAAAGCAGCCCCACAGAACTGTATATGTTTGCCACTGTAGTAACAAGCAGGCTATATTTGAAAAGCAGCATTTGACAACATAACAAATCCAGCTCTGAGTAATTCACTGTTACGTTTTGCATTCTGAAGATGTTTGTAACCTGGTTAGGAACTGTCTAAAAATCAAGACAGTCTGAGAAGCCTTCAGCTAATGTTAGCCACCTGCTTCACTCATTATTTTATAACAAGGTAAACCTCTCAGTAAGGAGCGTTTCTCCATCTCTGATCAAACCTGCAGTTAGTGCTCCTGGCCTTGCTGAGCAGATCTGAGCACATTATGCTTACACTGACACATCCTCCTGTGTTTGAAAGGAGGGTACTTGGCAACACCTTTGTCCTATTTACTTTGTTCTGCTTCATTTGCTTTTCGATCTGAAATTCCTCTGGTCATAGCTATTAGTGGCAGTCAGTATAACCCCATTATTTCAAAGGAACTGCCAACTATACTACAAACAAAGCCTTTCCTAAGACAGAAAGTTGTTTCTTCCAGTCAAGCTTGATTTTATTTCATTAATGTGTTTGCTCGTGTTCTGCCTAGATATCTATCTTGAAACTTACCAGCAAGAGCTATTTTTATCCCTGAAACGTGTGCTCTCAAATCATGCACTCACTCATCCAGACTTTGGCATCTCAATGGGGAAAACAGAGACATGAGCTCACATAACTCATTCTTTATTGAATTTGGTTGAAGATATCTAGTAAGACAGCTGCATAGGTTCCTGCCTTTATCATTATACATCTCCAGAAGGATGTTGTTCTTTTTTTTATTTAGCACAGAAAAGAATGAAAAGAAACAATACTTTGTATCTGTATTAACAGTTCAGAAGCTTGTTTTTTCTGTAATCTACCACCTGTAGCTAGTAACTTTTATTCTAAATAAGAAATCAGAGTACCAAATAGGGCACTGGACTGCTTAGCACAAAGTAGGTTTAATCGAAAGCCAAGTAAAAACTTTTTTTTTTTTTTTCAATAACTATTAAATCTAGATCTTTGTGGTCTTTGGCAGGGACAAAACGCTAGAAAATATCTTCTGCCCTTTAGACATTTGACATTAAGGTGCAGAGGAAATAAAAATTAAGGCACAAAGATGATGGGGGAAATTTTTGCATTGGAGATGGATGAGTAAAATTTTAGTAAAACTCAATCCAAAATGTCAAGAAGCCTTATTTCTTATCACGGTGAAAAAAATACAGGAAAAATACTTCGAGTTAAACACAGCATTTTGTTTTATTTTGACCTATTGAGAAAAAGAACATAATTGTGTAACCTGAACAGAAAACTGCTGATGTCCCCCACTCCCCAAATAGTTTGTCATTTCAAGTAGCTGATTAATGTCAGGGTTGCTCTATCAAGAGCCAGTAAACAGCTAATTATTCTATCCTAAACATATTTTCTAACTTACTGATTGACCCAAAACACTGGCATTTCACAAGGAAGTAAACACCATGTAACTGCTGTATGACAGCAATCTGAACTAACAAACTTCTCCTGTAACTTATTTGATAAGTTCCCTCTCAGCACTTTCCTCCAGGGAAACATCACAGTTCTTTTTTTCCCCCAAATGACTTGCTCCCATCATTCTACCTTACTCTGCTCTAGACCTCTTCAAAAATGTATAGGATGTTTTCTGCTAATTGACAAAGAATATATACTTTTCCTGCCAGTGAGTGAATCAAATTAGAATGACAAGGTTTTGGTAGGGGAGGGGCTTTGGAGGTGGTTTCTCACCCAGTCATGAGTAGGGAAGGGGTCAGAAAGCAAAAAATAGGTAACGGTTTCCCTTTGTTGGCTGTTGTATTTTTTCATCCCTCCACAGAATCACAGCTTCACTTGACAAAGCTCAGGTGGAATTTTAGCTCCTACAAAAGAAAACTACTATCTGGAAAAATAAAGAGCAAGATATTTGGTCTAGCAAAGATCCATTTTCATTTCAAAACAGGTGCAATAATGCTTATTTTGATAATGGACAATGACTATTCTTAAAGTCCCAAAGAAGAAAAAAAAAGAAAAAGTGACAGAGAGAAATATTAAGTCTGTCTGGCCTCTCAGGGAAATTTCAGATATTGGATTGAGCATAAAAGTTCACCTCATCTGTTAAAAAGCAGTTCTATGTAAGGCTCTGCTTTAGATTAAGACAAAACATACCAAAATCTCAGGCCACCTACATCCTGTATGTTCTTACCCCTGTCTTGCATTCATGCTCCTGTGACTAATATTTAGCTGGTTCAGTTACCAATGCAGCTGAAAAATCACCTAGAAAAAGATAGAAAAGATAGGGGGGAAAAAACAAAATCAAACCAGAACTTCTTCCTCCAAGTCTAACTGTTAGCTATTTATCAGGTAATTAACACATAAGAGTTGATAAAGGCAGCAGAGATATTGACTCCACATTTTTGGGGAAGCAATTTTGTACCGCCTTGTACCTTACCTCAAATTGTATTTTAAACCAATCAATTGGCCTGCTGATAAATGCAGTTCCTGTCTGACTGGAATAACTGCAAGGAACTATACCATCCATATAAAAAGCCTTGCTATATTCCAAAGAATTACATCTCTCATTGTAATGCCACTCACACTGGATTTTCCCCCTAAGCCTACTGGCAGCAGTACATTATCATTTGTTCATGTTTTTCGGACCTGTTTTATTCTAATAGTGTTTACAAGTAGCTCTATTTAGGAAAGTAGTTTACAAATTAAACTATTTCACAAAAGAATGAATCTCAGTAATGAAATACTGTATTTATATAATCCATTTTTGATTTAAAGAAACTGGATTTTGTAACAGTTAAAAGCTAGACAGATGCAGGGGAATAGATACTGTAATCACTCATTCATTTTGAAGAAGTATTTGTGTTGCAATATTGAACTGGTCGGTATTTCAATTGTAATTGATTGATTTTTATTTCTGCAGATCACAAGTTCACTGCATTTACTTCTACAAAGTCCCACATGGATGCAAAGGTATATTTTTAGTTGCATTTGTTTTATTGTTTCCTTCCTTCACATCAGGGAGAGACACAAGAGAAGAAGAAAGACAAAAAAAAGAGAAAAAGGCTGGCTGGTGCTGAAAAATGCTGCAAACTACAAATAGAGCAGGAGTAGGAAAAAAGCATGGATGGAATGTGGAATGGTGAAATAATAATAGTGGTAAGAATAATACCACACATTTAAAGAAGACAGAGAATAAAATTATAGGGAAAAAATATAGATGACCCTAAGGAAAAAACCATTCCTGTTTCATGACATATTTCTTACATTCGAACAGTCAGTTTTGCTCTGTGGTGGTACGAGTGTGCAAAAGAAATGTGAATTTCTTTCCGTCCTTTACCTCCTCCCGGCAAAGCACAAGTGCACTCTGAGAAAAGAGCAACTGACTTGTATATTATGGCACTTCCCTGGCAGAAAGAATTTGATATTCAAATCTTACCTCTGTAGGGATAGAATGGGACAATATAAGTAAATACTGTGCTAGGTTGTAGGACAAACCTCTTTGCAAGTACTTTCCTTTTGGAGCAATAATTATTCAATATCTTTACCTGAAGCTCAAATTCAAAAGATCTGGGGGTATAATAAAACTCTTGCAGAACTCTTGTGAGAGTTTTAGATCCCACTGTGTTGTGCTAATTCTCCTTACTGCCACCTTTCAGCTTCTCTTCCTGCCTGTCACTCCTCTTTCCTTTCTCTGAGAAACATTCCCTATATTCATACTTCATTAAAACTAGCAAGTTGCTAATAGCAATGCATTTTGATGAAACTGTAATTTTTCAATGGGAAAAACAAACTTACTTGGAAAATATTTTGACTAAGCTCTTCTGAGGCCATGGTTTCACCAGAGAGAATGAACCAAACTAACAGCCCAGCCCTGCTGAAAAAAGGAAGGTTTCAGAGATCCAGGGCCATTGTGACAATTCTGGTATATGAAGGTCCCCTGAGGCCCACAGATACCAGAGTCCTGGCTGCTGCTTGGAGACACCAGTCTGCTCACGAGTTTCACAGGCACGGTAAACAGAGACCTGAAATGTCAGTTTTGGTTACCCGATTGCAAGGAGTACTGGGAATTCTTTGTTATGGAAGCAATGTTATTTTCAAAAGGAAGTTTCCTTATATTACTGCTTTGTGACATATGGAAGCTTTTGATTGTTGTACTGATAGGATTCAAACACTGGAAAAAGGGCTCAGCTCATGCTAACTGAATATCTGCCTCTTTGTTCCAGCTCTATCACTATTTTCAGAGATGGTAACAACTTTACACAGAGAAGAATCCCTTGATATTATCTGTATACTGAAAATTAGTTCTCTTATGAAATTTGCAAACTTTTTAGTTCTTTGTTTGCAAAACATAAGGACAGAAGGGACTAACTATCCTCTTGTCTTTCAGAAGCGAAAGGATACGAATATTTATACACACATAGAGTCTCTGAAAAATTCACCTGAATGCCACTGAAATATTAAGCAATGCCAATTTTCTGCTTTCCTTATGTCTGGAACAAATTTGTTTATTCCACGCATAATTCCAAACAGATCTTCATGTGGTGATGTGCCCTGCATTTTTTGTACCAATCTAATATTCTAGTCACCTTCATGGAACTCCTTACTTTACTGTGTCTAATACTGCCAGATATTAGAAGTATGCAAATGAGTGCATAACTAATGCTCAACATGAGATGTAATACCTTTCTGAAACCTCAATTCAAGTGTGTTGCTATCTCACCACGATTCAACTTCACTGAAAGCTGGTAAGCTCTGTCGAAAAGTGTCAGCCATTACTGAGACTGCTTTCAATATGAGACTTTCCTCACACTGAAAATGTGCAACTCCTTTGACCAAGAAAGGGAAGGACTGGGAGAAGAGCCAGCCAGCATAAGTTCTCATGTTTCCCCTAACAACACCAGTTGAATGTTCTGTAAAAGCAGAGTCCCCTTTAGAATCAATAAGTTTTTCTACAGAGGGTGGACAGAAAGAAATATTCATTAGTGAGTTATATATTGTAAATTTGAACTAATTCCAATGTAAATATAAAAAAGAAGTACTATTTCACTTTACTCTTATGACTCAGTTTTTATAATGCTATGGAAGAATTTATTCTCACAGATATAATCTATGAAAAAAATTGTGTTCATAGGTGTATTTTATTTTTAGTATAAATTTATGTATGTATACATAGAGAGTTCTATTAAAAAATCCATAGAAATAAACCTTTAAAGAAAGGAAGGGAGGGGAGTGGTGAGTGAGGGATCTCTATATTATGGATGATTTGTTAATATTATTTTTTAAATAATTTGTCTGCTTAGAAATCATGACCCAGTTTGGGCTGTTCTAAATATAAACTCTTCAGAGACAAAGTGCGATACCTGCAGTGGAGTGTTAATGTATGTTCTAATTTTATTTCTTATCCTAACTTAATTTGATTAAAACTGGACATACCAAACCAGAATTCACAATTTCACAATAAACTGAATGTAAAATAACACTATTTAAGACTGTTCAGCATACTGATATGACAATCAGTGCAATAGAATAAACATGATACAGTTAAAGAGGATTATTTTCAGTTCATCATGTTGCAAAAGAGGCAAGGATTCATTCCTGGTCACTTAATGATTTTCTTTTCCTGTATAGTCTATTAGTATTGCAAGATTTCTGAGACAGAAGAAAAATTATGTATGTTAGTTCCACACCACATCTCAGAGGAACAGGTTCCTCATTACTTTGCTGAAATGATTTCTTGCCTATCAGCTAATTCTTCATTTAAGTATATCGTGTCCCACCATTTCACTTTACCTTTAATTGTACTCATGGGAGAACATTAGTGTCACCAAGTTTAATAAGGGACTTCTGATGACCTCTAGATGCCTTTCCTTCTATCAGTGCTTCCTCTGGTTTTTCAGTCAGGCAGAATAAAATCAGTTTCATTGAGATTAGCATTTTAAACATAATGAAAAATCAAAGCAGCCAAAAAGGAAATGTCCAAGCATGCAATTAAGTTGTCATAGTGCAGGGGTAAGACACAGGCAAAATAGAAAGCAACAATGCTGTTTTCTGAATTATCCCTTTGTTTTATGGGGCTCTTCCATGCAGTGTTAAATTCAGTTTGAATGAGCAACAAATATGGAATGAAGTATTATCTGAGAGCAAACTATTTCCTTAAAGACTCCAGTCCTGTTTATTTACACGAATGAATGACACGGATGAAAGTTCATGACTCTCCCAGCACTCAAACCGGCAGTAGCTAACTCTTCCATACCTGTGAGACACCGGGTTATTATATTAATTATTGCCTTGGACCAACTCAGGTGTGTGCGGCAAAAGGGACAGGTCAAATTTCACAGAGGTGAGGTAACACCCCATCCCATACCTCCGGGGGCGACCCTGCAGCAGCTGTCAGTCCTGGGATCACTGCCCACACCACACCCATGGAACTCCTACCTCAGCCAAAGACTGGCTGGCACAGTGGGAGCGCTGACCCTCACCCCTCTGGAGCCTAGCTGGGAGTCCCGCCTGGGAGGGGTGGCCACAGGGGAATCAGAGCAAATAAAAACAAAGACACGGGGTCTGTGTATGTTTGAACTCTCTGTCTTTTAGATTCCTGTAGCTGGACCTCTACTGGATCTAGGGATGGTAGCTTTATTTCTCTTTTTCTCTTTCTTTCTTTACTTTTTCCCTTAATCTCCTTTCTTAATATTTTGGGTAACTTGGGACCAGATGGGTTAGATTTTGGTAAATTGTGTGGATTAACATGTGCTAAGTCAATGCTTTGTGGAATGCTTTATTCTAGCTGAATGTTACCCATTAAACTTTTGCCAAATTCCCTTGTTTTCTAAAGTTTACCAGTAAAAGTACCCCCTGAGAAAATGTGTGCAGCTTTACTCCTATATGCTCTCTCTTAAGGTGTTAAAAGAACCAAAGGCTCTTCTAATAAATTTAGAAGGTGGATATTGTTGTATATTTTTAAGGTAAAGTCCCTTTGGTGAGCTTGTAGCTCGTGGCCCGGGGTTTTACGATTATAATGGAAGCAGTAAAGCTGAATTGAATCCCATGACTTGCTTTAAAAACCAAAAAAAAAACCCCAACAAAACAAAACAACAACAACCAAAAAAAAAAAAAAAAACACAAAAAAACCCTCAAAAACAAAAAAAACCCACCCAAACCCAAGAACAACAAAAAGACCCACACAACCTATAACAGTTACATTATTAAAGAATTATTCGCTAATCTATTTTTAGTTCACTGATAGCAAAAAGTAGGATACAAAGAGTTGGTTTAAATCTTTATGTTCTCCAGCAGCAGAAAAGAAGAAACTTTTTCCTTAACTATGCAAGGTATTTCTGCCTCTGTAAGATCACACCTCCCATCTTTCTCCTGAATCTAGGCCTTAAACACCTGCAAAACAATGTAATGATTGATCAAGCCTCTTTGTAAAATAACTCTTCACTTTCAGACTCCTGAGAGACCTGGGCTCAACATTTTGACACTGGTTGAGTGATAGAGGCTGTCAGAGTACTGAGCTCATCTTCCCCACTCTTGGTAATTTGGATTAGGGCCAATTTATCAAAAGCATCAGCAGTAACCCTGAATAAAGCTGCTCTTAATGAATCTGGAAGACTTACTGAGGACTACCCTGCCTTCTCTGTTTTTTAAGCTGAGGCTCTCATCCTTGCCCCTTGCCTGCATCACAGCCAGTCTTGTGCCTGACTGTTTATCTTGCTGATCCAGGTTCTGTCCTGACTGAGGACCTCATTACTCTGGTTTTGCCGGCTGATTACTGCACAGTGGCTATCCCTGTTTACTGTTTGCAGACCTAATACCAACTTGCTGACTCAGCTTTTTGGCTTAACCTAGGTCATCTCTTACCCCTGTGTACTTTTCTGATAGTCAGGACTCTCAGCTGAGCCCAGCTACCATCACTGGCCTGCTTGCCTCACTAGGGAAGGGCAGGGCAGGGCAGGGCAGGATAGGACCATTACTGGGAGCAACACTGCCCATGCTGCTGATAGTACCATGCTTGACTCCTGGCTCCCCTTGCCTTAGGGAGCTGCCTGCCCTTGCTGTTGCAAACAGAGACTGTGCACTACTTGAGATTATACACATTTCAAACAAACACTACTAGCCCCAGAAAAGCAACTTATGCATCAAGCTATTAAATGCCTTTGGACCAAGTTTGTTCCAGTTTATTTCAGAAACCTCCAGGTCCTATGGACAATATTTTGATGTTTTTTTTAATCTTGCTTTAGCCCAGTGCTGTGTTAGTATTTTCTTTGCAATAGTTTCTCTTCCATCCAAAGCTGATAAGCTGTTTTAAGGTACTAAATGTTGGTCTTAAAAATCTAGTGAGACACTAGGTCTAATACAGGTCGTTCATTTAAGAGTTGGACTCGATGATCCTTGTATGTCCCTTCCAACTCAGAGTATTCTGTGACTCTAGAATACTAGACACACTTGGGTGAGCACCCTTCGAGGTGAAAGATTCGAAAAAGCATGATAATAGAAGGAGAAAGCTTGAAGCCTTTAAAGGAAATAACATCTCTGTTTCTCATATATGTATATATATTCAATGTTATGTACATTTGAACTGCCCATGCAATTCCATAAATGTAAATATGAAGGAATGGAATATCTTCTGAAATTCTTGTCTCAGATGAAAGAATTACTGAGAATTACTATTAAGCAATTTTCTATATAAAATGGTAAATCCTGTGTAGTGTATATTTGAAAATTTGGAACTGGAAATTAAACTGAGTATAAAACTGGAATAAAATATGCTAGATTTTACTAATTTCTAGACTAGTATCTCCCAAGGCCAATAGTAGGATTAGCTGTTGCAAATACTGAATAATTATCTACATTCAAAACAGAAGTTTTACTGATGTCTTGGAAATAGCAAACAATATAATATTTCACTTTCAGCTGTATAATAAGGAATTTTTCTTAGAAACATAGCAATTCCATGGTTCAAGGCATCACTGACCTTTGAGATAAAAACTGGACATTTCAATGAAATTTTAATTGCTTTCTCAACAAGAAACTAATAAAGATGTGGGAAGCTACAACTTAACCTTTAAGAAAGAAAACACCTTCAGCCTTTGCTAAGACAATCAGATGTTATTACAAGTAATAGTATGACATTTTTCCAATACATCTGCAGCAGCCACTTGGCTTTTTCATGTAACTTCATAGTTTTTACTGACAAGAAAAATCTCAGCTTTCTGCCTATGAATTATGATATAATTATTTTCTGATCTTTTCCAAATAACATGCTTACTTCAGACAGTCATGAGAAAATGAAAACCTGTGAAAACTAAGTAAATTTCACTGCTTACATTTTCCTTTAGTAGCCCAACAAAAACACTTTTTCTATTCACAAAAATCAAAAGTCTTTTTAGGGTGCATACTCTGGCCTCAAAATGGAATGTCTTTAGCACTGACACTGTCATAGTCACGGTCTGCCTTGGAGATGCAACTTGGCAAAACTGAAAATTGAAAATTGCTCAGGCAATACTTAGGTTCAATATGAGACTATGATTGGCCGTGAACTATGAATTTTGGCAAATTTGGACAACAGTTCCAAGATTTAGCTATAAATCACTCTCTTGCAAAATGTATTGATTAAAGTGATCTTTAGAATTCAAAGGAATATATATATAAAATATATAAACTTAAGCATGAGGCACTTCAGGCAGGTAGAATTGTAGAGATGTTTTGCAATTATATATTGAAATAATTTCATACCAGTTCAGTGTGAGTAGAAATAATTTCTAGGGGGAAATTTTGTGATTTTTTTTTATTTTAAAGGTAATGCATAAATGTAAAATATATTTTTCTGAGCTGAAGTATGCAAGACTTGATCTGAAAAAAACCCAGAATGTCCGAGCTCTTTCCTGAAGTGAATGAACTTTACTCGTGAAATTCATTTTAGCTACCCAGGAGTCCTCTGTGGGAGTAGAGAGCTAAAGTACATCCAACTCCTTGTATTCCAAGCATGCTCATAAGTCAGTTTAGAAACTAAATAGTCATCACTTCTGACTTCTTAAAAAAAGGTTTTCAGCTGAGTTCTGTGTCGACAGCCTTGTGTTATTTTTGTCTCTGAGATCTAAAGAAACCCCTTTGTCTTTCAGATCTATACTGTAGGTTTTGGAACTCTCTGTGTCCCCAGCAACTTATGAGATATACCAGCACTATAAAAAGACATTATCAGAATGTAGACTTAAAACTTCAAACCTATCTGGTGAGTACGTCTACAGACAATTTTAAGGCTTGCAAGAAAGACCTGGCTTCATACCAAGTCCCAAAGAGTAGGAGCATACATTGAATTCTTACAATAAACTTTAATAATGCCCATACATGACAAATACATACAATGTATATAATGACTATGAAATATTTCAAAATATTTTGATTCCTCACAGAACCTTTTCTCAACGGCATAGCAAGTGCGCAAGAAAAGAACTGAAACTGTATCATGTTTTAAAAGGCAAAATTTCAAGGATTTACATGCCTATTTTCCATTCAGGTGTAAAATTCAATATATTCTCTCAGCATTGTAGAGAGCAATTTTTCTCACTGGTGTTTCATTTTTTTGGTTAAAGAATAGCATTACTTTGGGTAAATTCTACACTCAAAGATTAATCAAACTATATTAGTAAGGACTGCCCTGAAAACAATCGATCTGTTCAATGTCTTTCCTTTACTGTTAAATGTACAAATTAAATCAGAAAGACTGTCTTACACAAAGAGTCAGGAAATCACCCTAACCCTGAGCAATTCTAAATATTACCAGTTGTCTCTTAAAGCAGTAAAAATGAAATTACTTTATTTCTTTCAAAGGNTTTTTTTTTTTTTAATTTACTTTTTTACCTGAGACCACTTGCTTTAAGTATCTATTTTTGTAGTCCCTCATAAGTTTATTTTTTTCAGTTAATTAACTGTTCACTGGGGAAAAAAAGTTATCCTACTTGTCATCTTGAAGAAATAGTTAAAAAAAAGAGATTGTTTTCTCACCTTGATCTGTTCCTTTCTTCTTTTCCTGTAGCTATGCATAACACAGAGGACAGAGTGGGGACAAGAACTTGTGGCTGAGGATCACTGGGTTTACATGGTTAAAGAAGCATTCTAGAAAGAGGCTCTGTTCGATTCAGTCAAACTGCTCCTTCCTTGTGTAAAGATACCTTATTTATCACTATATACCAAGTTGTATTTTGAGGCTTTTCACCTCCTTTCTTTCATGACACCTCTGTATTTCTCACTGGATGCAGCTTCCTGTTTTCATGATAAAAACATTTTCTCATTTGTGGTACATTCAGGCACACAGCCTGTCGTGTGAGCACACATAGTGAAGTATTCAGTCATTCTGCACATGTTATAATATTATAATATTCCATGTTCTTCCAGGAAATGGAATGGACCTGATGTTTTGGATGCATCCTGCACAACACTGAAAGGACTATGATTTAAACTTTGTTAGGTTCTTGAATTGTGTTTAATTTTATTTTTCTAGTGTGATAATTTTTTTCCACAGGAAAATGATTACTACTCTTGAAGAAACTGTAAACTAAGAAGATTTTTACTCATTCCAGAGGTGGTTGTATCTCTTTAGCTGTATTAATAGAATCAAGAAATGCAATTTATACAGTTCTAGTGCACAAATTTTTACAATTCTAGTGTACAAATAGATAATTAGGAACCTAAGA
>VWZG01004339.1:187200-246144 GCA_013396735.1 Grallaria varia | reverse complement strand
ACATTCTTTCAGACCTAGCTAGGGAGATAAGGGTTTTCTCAAGGGGTTTTGGGAAGAAGACACAGTGAGTCAGGGAAAAAACACAGCTACTCCATCTTAAACAATAGAAACAGCTTCAGTTTTTAAAGTATTCAGGTTAGCTTTTCTTCCTTCTTCACCAGCCCATTTCTCACAAGACTTTTTCCATTTCTGATATTGTTTGTTCACTGCCACAATACATATGCATTATTTTCTTAGAAAAGGCAGGCTTATTCTAATCAGTTCTGAGAAATAATTTCCATTTTCTCCGCCCTGAGCTCCTCCTGTCTGAGTTTGTGCAGTGATTTTGGGTGGTCTCGGGCAGGGGTCTTTGGAGGTCTTCCTCGCTGTGTCCTTTTCAACTCGGCTCAAAAAGTAACTCAGACCAGTTTTGTTGGCAACTCGAACTGGCCTAATTGGTGAATTTCTGTAATTATCTTATTCTTTTCACATGTTTCTTGATTTATCTTTCTTCCATATGATGTCTATTCTATTTTAGTTATCTACAGAAACCACAAGGCCAATTATTATTATTAGGAGTGGCCTTGGCTCTCTTCTTTACTGTGTGCAGGCTGTTTTTATGTTTACATGATTTATAATACCTGCTAAGCATACTTTATAATAGATATCAGATATATCAATTATCAAGGATAAATCTCCTTATGAATTGAACAAACCAGGTGTTCGAAATCCATGGAAAACTGTGGATGTAGAGAGCCCAACCCTCCTCTGCCACGGCTCAGTGTTCCAAACCTCCTGCCCGGATGACCACCCAGAGTGTCCTTCCAGTGAACACCTTGTCCAGTGTGTGAGAAATGGGAATTGTAGCCCTTGTCATGCAGCTTCCATAGTCAGATTTCTGCCTCCCAGCCTGCCTGGGAGCTCCCTGGAGGGCTAAAGCTCATGTCGAGGCTGTTTCTGTCCCTCCTATTGCATTGCATGACAAAAATCGCAGAAAAAAAATCCGTTTGGGAATATAAAATGATATGCACACAGATAGGTACCGTTTTCAATACAGGTAGAAAAGAGGAGGAAAAGAGAGGAAACCTCTTTTTGTATTTAAAAAGCCAGGAAAATGAACACCCAGCCCAGCCAAGCTCAACGTGTGGTTGAGAAAGAGCAGGGGAAGTAGGTTTGGTCCTGAAAGGCAAGAGCAAAGTTCATGATCAGCTCCTCCTGCAAACACAGAGCACTCTGCCTTTGCACCTAATCAATATTCCCTGTCTCTGTCAGCCTTTGCTCCTCTTACAGAGGTGCACAAAACATCTGCAAGACACACATTTGCAGAGATGTCCCTTTTTCCACTTCTGACTTTCCTGCGCTTGAAGGTTAATTGGGATCAAAAGAATTCAAAGCATCGTTGCAGTTCTTGAATCACATCTCGCTCTGGAAACATTGTCAATAGGTTTGATCCAGAACACCACGTGTAAACAACATTTCAATTGCATCTATTTAAACAAAGAGTAAATCCTACCTTAGTTACCAGGAAACACTCTGTTCCATATTTATATTTCAGAAAGCTGCATGTGGATAAAAATGTCAGAGATAAGTCTAGGAATGATACAAGAGCATCAACAACCTTCTCCAGTTCTGGTGGAAATGCCACCTTCTGTCACAAGTTGTGATCAGGCAAATGTAGGATGCACATGGGCATGGATACAGATGGACATAAATAGATACACATGGACATAAGGCTTAGATTGTTTTATTGTCATAGCCCCTTAAGTGGAAGTTGATACACACCTATTGGATAATTGAAAATAGGAATCAACAGCAGGTTTTAAGGGTTGACAAACACAAACTGCGCCATGGTTCTGGAATTCCAACGAAGTCCTCGGAGTAAAAATAAGCAGTTAGATCCATTTCTAACCTGTCACTCAGCACGGATCTGTGAGCGCAGGTATTTCACTGAAACAGCACCTTATCTTTCTATTACCTAAATCTATAAGTGATTGACTTAAACCAAATCCAATAAATCTCCCATAAAGGAAAAATCAAATATCGGGTGGGTTTTAAAATCCCATTTTAAGCCTGGCTTGCCATTAGAGTGTGTGGCACACCGTCAGTGTGGCAGGGCCAGATGCTCCAGGCAGACCAGGTGACTGTGATCAGCAGGGGCTGCACACCCAGGAGGTGCTGGGGGAGAAAAATCAGAGGCATTAGCAAAAGTGCTGGCCAGTCTTTCATTAATTAACATGTTATTGTACAAGCTGGGAAAGGTTTGCACGCCCTGGAGTGGTCAGTTGGATTAAGGGACACTGTGCAACATCCCCCAAAATGGGATTTCTGCACAGTCATGGCTGGCAAACAGAGGTCCAGTGGTCTCCAGGGTTTTCCAGATCCTTGGTACACAGTGGGGGGGAAAAAACCAAACACCAAACAAAGCCAACCAAATAAAAAATAAAAAATAAAAAAAAAAACAAGCAAAACCCACCAAAAACACACGCAAAAAGAAAAACCCAAACAAAGAAACAAAAACCCTCCAAAACCCCTATGAAAAACAAACAAAAGACCCCAAACAAACAAGAACCCTCCAATGTTTTTCTAGGCATATCTTGACATTGCTTGCAGAAATGTTAGCAAGTTCCGTTTCCTCCAACACCTGTTGCTGAACTTGTTTTTTGTCCCTCTGGCAGTAAGGATCTCATTTGATTCTGGGAATTGTTTAAGAATCAAGAAGCCCAAAATAATGTTTGATTCCGTGATCTTATTTTCAAATGCTAAAATCTCACAAGCAGGCTGGAAATGCCCTTCCTTCCCAGGGCGGGGAGAACTGTTTGGTCCGTGGGGATTGGTGTATCTGCCAAATTTCAGAGCCAATACCTTGGCTTAATGAGGCCGGGAAAACCCCCAGTGAGGATCGGAACCGCTCAGTAAATTACAAAGGCAGTGATTTGGTGCGATAGTCAAAAGCTACACGGTCCCAGTTTGGGGGCAAAAAGCTGGAACATTTATTGAATACACCCGTGGCAATATATAGAACCGAAAGGCAGGGTATGTTAATGGGGAGGCAGGACATGCTAATAGGGAGGCAGGATATGCTAATAGGGACGATTTATGTTAGTTAGGGCTTAGACAACTAATTAGCTACGTTTCACGNCTCCCGCCGACTGACCGGAGACAGGGCACGATAACTGCAAACAATCTTCTCAAGACCAGGCCTCCTGTCTTATGAGGGAGAGGAATTCCTTTCAGTTTCTGTTATCCATGGTTTGCTGTTTATTCCCTCTAAATCTCCATCTGTTAATAGCTGATGTCCAATTCCAACAATTTGGGGAGTGTGGAAATGGTTTCTTTCCTTGGCCACGGCTTTGTTGGGCTCCAGGGCATTGGTGGTCACTGGCATGGGCCACCAAATACGAGCCTTGCAAGGCTGCCTGCCCACGGCACCAGCCCATGGCCCCAGCCCACGGCACCAGCCCATGGCCCCAGCCCACGGCACCAGCCCATGGCCCCAGCCCACGGCACCAGCCCATGGCACCAGCCCAACCCAACGAGGTGGAGGAACTGACCTGTGGCTTCCCAATCCCTTACGTGGCCCTGGGAGCACGGAACGCTCGGAGGCTCTTTGTGCCAGGAAAAGCATGGAAAGGATTCACCAGAGCTCTTTCTGTCCAGCAAAGGGACTGGAGCACGAGTCCTATGGGGAGAGGCTGAGGGAGCTGCGGGTGTTTAGTCTGGAGAAGAGGAGGCTCAGAGGTGACCTCATCACTCTCTAGAACTACCTGAAGGGAGGTTGTAGCCAGGTGGGGGGTGGTCTCTTCTCCCAGGCACTCAGCAATAGGACAAGGGGGCTTCAGCTCTGCCAGGGGAAATTTAAGTTGGATATTAGAAAAAAATTCTTTTCAGAGAGAGTGCTCAGGCATTGGAATGGCCTGCCCAGAGAGGGGGTGGATTCACCGTCCCTGGAGGTTTTTAAACTGAGATTGGACGGGGCACTGAGTGCCATGATCTGGTAAACGGACTGGAGTTGGACCAAGGGTTGGACTTGATGATCTCGGAGGTCTTTTCCAGCCCAACTGATTCTATGATTCTATGATTCTGATGGGGCTGCACAACTGGGAGTAAATCCTTCCTCTGAAAGGCTCTTTGGCCTTCAGGAACGTGGAGGCAGAAGGAAACGCTTGGGCTCTGAGGTGTTGGTGGCATTGAGAACATCTTCAAAATCCTTCAGATGCCACATGGAAGAGGAGGCAGCACATTTCTTTCTGGGCTTTGTATCCCAGCCCGGCCAACTCTCTGTCCAATACACAACCCTGGAAGTGTGTCCAGGCCAGGTTGGACAGAGCTTGGAGCAATCTGGGGTAGTGGAATGTGTCCCTGCCCAGGGTCAGGAAGTTGGACTAGATGGCCTTTAAAGGTCCCTTCCAACCCAAACCGTTCTGGGATTCTAAGATGATTCTCTGCAGAAAGTGACCTCAGGCTGGACTGGTGGGACCCTCAGCCCCCTGGTAGATGTCCAGGCTCCCAACACAGCACACAGGCAGGGCAGGACCTTGCAGCCCCCCAGCATGGTTATGAGCACAAGGCAGCAGCTCTGCCCCCACAGACACTGAGCCAGAGCTCTTGGGCTGGGGGACAGCAAAGGGTCTCTGTTTCATTCCTTCCCCCAGAGCAGAGTTGCACTCCCAGAACCTGTTTCTCCAGCACACACCCCAGCAATGGGGCAAAGGGACAGCAGGACCTTCTCTGGCTGCCCTTGCTGCTGCTCTGCCTTGAGGAAAGCATCGAAACCATCCAAGTAGAGGTGGTTGTTCACAGATCTCCAAGGTAAGTGCTTTTACCACTGGCCATCCCTCTCCTTCCTTTTGGCTCAGCGAGTGCTGAGACCACCTGTGGTTGTGCTGTGGAAACAGGGATGACTGGGAAGGTTCCCTGCTGGAAACCTGGGCAGGGCTCAGGCCAGGCTTGAAGGATCTCAATTCCGCTGACACTGCATTTTGCCCCAGGTTCTGTAAAGACAATAAGTGCCCAATTCCCTGGTAACTCAGGCCTTTGCTTCTCTGCTTTTTCCTTCTCAGCTTTTCTCAGCTCTGTAGAAGTTCCTGAGCACGGGTGGGGGCTGTGCAGCCCCTGCAGAAGGTGCTCGGAGTGCTCAGCCTTCCTCAGGAACAAACTCAGCCAAACGGGCACTTGTTTAGACAAAACAGGAGTCATCATCTTTTGAGTTATCCAAGAATTCAGGTGGATCTGAGGGGCAGGAGAAGGTGCTGAAAATATGAAAAATAGCTTTGTAGAAGAGCCAGAAGATTCAGTTAAGCAGCAAAACAGGACAAATGTGTCTCAGATGAATATCAGACATGGCTTTCACTACAAACAGTAATATTTTTAGCTTGTTAACTTCATGAAATTGCCTTACAAGCTCCAATTTCTGGCCAACTTGTCTTCAAGACACTAAGAAATTTAAAAAGATGTGCTGGGCCCAGAATGCTGCTTCTTGTTCCTTAGGAACAGCGTGAAAACAAAGGCACAAAGACTGTTCACAGCCTGAGCTATCATCAAAAGCTGGGGTAAGAGAAATGACGCTTGATTTGGTGCAGACACAGCATCAAATTTGGCTTCATCTGGGAGGCACTGGATCTCCACCGTGCTGGTGGTGGGCAGCTCCTACAGCTGGGATCAGGACATCCTGGTGTGATAGTTTTAAATTTTAGGCATTGGCTGGGTTTGTTGTTTTTTGGGCCTTCCTGGGAAACGAGTCAGGTGACATACATTGACAAACCAGAGGTATTCCCAACTATATCACATCACAGGGGATATGAGAGTGAGGGAGGAAGAGCTGACACACACTGTCTTTGGATGCTCTTCCTTGGGTCAGGCTCTTTGGTGCAGTCTCTTCTCCTGTGGCCAGGTCAGCCTCTCCTCGGGCAGGTGGTGGGGAGAAGGATCACAGCTCAGGGCTGGACACTTCACTATTTGGGTAATGCAGTGCCTGATCTGTTTTCCTTGGGTATATGTATAGTACCTATATAGTACCATTTGAGTTACCTCTATTTGCCTGGTATTCGTGTTGTGTGCATATAGTACTAAGTTCCCTTTTCCTCCTCTGTAAATAAATTTATCTACTGTTCTCCTTACGGTCTGAAGCATTTTAGTTTTCTCTCCTTCCCCTCGGCTCTTTTGCCGTTTTTCTCCTCTTTTGGGGAGGGATTTGGGGGGAGGCCTGTGCTGGTGCTGGGAATCTCTGCATGGTGTTGCTTTGGTTTGGTTTTGCCCAGGGTCAAACTTCCACACTGGTCCCACTGACTGCAGGTATGATCCAGCTGCAGCTTCCTGGGAGAGGGAATGCCAAAGGCAGCCTCGTGTCTCCCTCCCTCTCTCACACTCTCTCAGCAGCAGGTTCTGTGCACTCAGCTCCATGGCCGATGGTTTTGCAGAAGGGAAAAGACAAAACTATTCCCAGCTCCACGTTTGAAGGAAATCTGAATCCCTGCAGAGCAAACATGCGGGCTCCCTGTCCCTCATTTGGACTGTCCAGGATGTCCTGAACTAGCCCTGTGTACCTGCAGGAGCTGATCTCCCCTCCCAGCAAGGGCCGTGACGGGTGAGCGTGGCTCTGACTGGTGCTCCTCTCTCCAGTCCCTGCAGGTGATGGGCAGCTGATGAGAAAATATTCTGTATTACAGCAAAGAGGCAAACAAAACAGTTTACTGGTCACAAAGAAAAACAACCATTAAGATAGACATCAATGAGATCACTCTAAAAAAAAAAATATATATATATATATAAGAAAAAGGAAAAAACCAAGCAATTAGTCCTGTCCTTGTGGGGACTGGAGCAGAGGAGGAGACAGCCCTGTTAGTGCCCGTGGGGTGCCCTGCAAGGGGAAGGGCAGAGGCTTCGGATAGTCTGGGGTTTCTGCCCACCCAGCCAGTGGGGTTTGTCTTTGATCTGCGAACACAAAATTAAATACAAATTGGTTCCTAGCTCCGAGTTTGAACATAAGGATTCAGGTCTGACAAAGAAAAGCATTAGGTGGAAAGGGGAAGCAGGGACCCCCTTCTCCTGCCCTGCCAGCTGCACCTCAGTCTTCCCAGTGCAGCTGTCTGGAAACTCCTGCACTCGCAAAGAAGAGTTTGAGGCTTCCCCACAAGCGTTTCTTCCATGGTGAAAAAGCCATGAAATTCTTAGCAAGTGAACGTCTGCCTTGGTATTGACTGCTTATGTTTATATTGAGCCAAGTGAGAGAGAAAGCAGAAATCAGGAGCCCAAGTTTCAGAAGTGAAAACCGCATTTTTCCCCCCCAATACCTTGATTTCCAGTCATCCAAAGACATGAGCAAAGCAGCTGAGACATGCCTGGAGATTTATGGAGCTTTGTCTCAGACCCCACTGCTTTGTTTCCCTCCACATTACACTCTCATTTGGCTGCATTTTCCACTCCACACAACAGATTTTAATTTTCAGTTGGGTTTTAGCACAAGAATATGAGTACTGGGAAGATTTATCGACCCCCATCTTAAAATCATCAAGCTATTTGGTTACTAAACTCTGCTCTCAGAGGCTGAGAGGTTTGCCCTGCTCCAAGGTCTCTGCACTCCAACAGCCCCCTGGAAACACCTTTCCTCCTTGCTGAGGTCCCAAATTGGGGGGGCAACACTCACGGCCAAGGCTGGAGCAAAGCCCTGCCAGGAGGAGGGTGTTTACTCGACAGGCTCCAATGACCTGGCCCAGGAGGCTGGTTTGAATCATGCCCTGGGGAAGGGACAGAGTTTGGCTCAGCAGAGAGGCTGTTCATTTCTGTGAAGAATGATTCTCCTCCGGAGAAGCCCCTTTGGGAACAGCCTGGCTTTTGGGAATTCCAGGAGGTGTGTCCATAAGGCTGTTTTAGCCTTTTTCTCCCTGAGCTCTGGGTAGCACATCTTTGCAGCAGCACTGGAGAAGGGAGAAAATCCCTTTCCATATCCCAGTTTTCTCCAGAAAGACTCCCCCAGAGCTGGGGACCCTTCCTCTGCCATTCCATTGCCTTTGGCACACCCATTCCGCTGCTTTGCCTCCCCCAGCCCTGGGGCTGGGGCTGTCCTTCTGCTCTGGATCGCTCCCAACCACAGGCTGGAGAGCCCAGAGGTCCTGGGGTTCCTTCCACTCTTCCCTGCTGTTGGTGTTTCCCCCCGGACACAGAGGGTGATTTTCTGGGCTCGGTGCTGCAGTTCACGTGGACGGGGTGGGCGCAGGTTTGGGCTGTAACTCCAGAGCACCGACAGAAGGTGATGGACAGCCCAGCAGGGACCCATTGAGTGAGAGGTGTCTGAGCGGGACAGAAGCTCCTGCTGTCCCTTCTGTGCAGGCAGAGCTGGGAATCCCTCGTTTATTGAAAGATTTCAGTAATAATTGACTCCAGTCTCTTGTTTGCTCTCCCAGAGTTACTTAACTTTGTTGCCAGGAGGGAAGAAAATCCAGTTCGCTGTCTATTGTTACCACTCCCCTTTTCTAGGAGAAAAAGACAATCCTCTGTTTCATGACCAAATTTATGACTTTATTATTTGCCACAGCAGCAACTAAACCAAACCACAGTGAACAACAAGGATTAGTAACCAAGGGAAAAGATAAACAGAGCCACTTCAAGTCATGTTGAGCTCACTGGTGACTTGGAGAAGTGTGGTTTTGGGAATAAACAGGGAAATTAAGGAAATCCAGATCAACAGTTACATTCTTTCTGAAGAGGCAACTGCAGAAAGAGTCTCCCTGGGAAATCTAGAACAAAGCTTCTCAAAATCACAAAATAAGAATCCTCCTTTACAGTGATAATTGAAGCCATTTGTTGCAAGAAACTTGAACGTGAAATGAAAACAGAAATAACATCTTGATCAGATACTTACCTGGAGAACTTTAACTTGCAGACAGGAAGCAAACACTTCCTAACAATTTAAACCCATAGCAGGTTTCTTGGAAAATGCAGCTCCTTTCCACACCCTTGCAACTGGTATCCATTTTCAAACCTCACTATGAAAAATTGCAGTTCAGTGTCCTTTCCCAGGAGGTCTGAGCATTCCCAGCAAGTGGCACTCATCGGCTGGGAAGGAAATAATTTTTTTTTTCCCAAGGGAATACTTTTCACTCCTTTTGTTATCACCTTTGGCCTCACAAGACAACTCCTTGCTATAACTTTGGTGCATCTATTATGTACTTTTAATGAGGATTGTGTGCAACTCATAGAAAAAAAAGGAAATATGTGACTGACCAAGGAAAATTGGAGATATTTTACCCTTGGCCAGTTCACTTCCCATATTCTGAAAGCACTCCCAGTGTCTGAAAGATGTTGTCCTGTTTCCAGAGCACTGTTCCTGCCAGCAACGGGATCATATGAGCACAACACTCCCCGTTGCAGGTTTTGGTGTGAATGGATCGGTTCAAACAGGGCTACCTGCAATAACAGGTTATTTTGATCTGTAACAACCATCCCACCTGCAAACCACGAAGAGCAACAACCATCTGTGTGTGTCGCTGTGCAGTCGGGATAGGTCAGGAAGAGACACATCATCTTCTTCAGGAACAGGAACCAGAAAGCCCTTTATTGTATCAGAAACTATGGCTTATACAGACCTCAGTATGGACACGTGTCCATGGCCCATTGGCCTCTCTATACATGAATAATTCTTAATTGGACACACAGACTGTGCATGTCAGTCAACCGACTCATCACTCTAGAGACCGAATTTCTGTTCTGGTGTCACAGCCTTTCCTTCCCTGTATATCACCCTGATGGTGTGCAGGAGTTCCTAGCACAGTCCAACCACTCCAGAGAGACCCCAGACCAGCTGGGGCCCTCCATCTGTGTGGTCCTTGGCTGTGAGTTTTGAGCCAGCAGGGCTCAGAATTGAGCCTTTGTGGCCAAGGAGGCCAAAGGGCTCCTGGGGGTGCATCAGGAAGAGCATTGCTAGAAGGTCAGGGAGGTGACCCTGCCCCTCTGCCCAGCCCTGGCAGGCACATCTGCAGTGCTGTGTCCAGTTCTGGCCCCTCAGCACAGCACAGACATGCAGCTCCTGCAGCGGGGCCAGCGCAGGCTGCGGAGATGCCAAAGGCACTGGAGCATCTCTGGGAGCAGGAAAGGCTGAGGGAGCTGGGGCTGTTCAGCCTCCAGAGGAGACACTGGGAGGGGACCTCCCCATGACTGTCAGCCTGCAGGGAGGGGACAGTGCATGGACCAGGCTCTGCTCAGGGGGCCCAGCAATGGCACAAGAAGAACGGGCAGGAACTGATGCCCAGAAGTTCCACCTGAACATGGGGAAGAACTTCTTTGCTGTGCAGTGACTGATCACTGAACAGAGACCAGAGACGGTGTGGAGTCTCCTCACTGGAGATATTCCAGAACTGTCTGGACACAGTCCTGTGCCACATGCTCTGGGATGACCCTGCTGCAGCAGAGAGTGGGACCAGAGGTCCCACCGTGCTCCCTTCAAACCTGACCAATCTGTGACTGTAATGGAGCATTGTCTGCTTCTGCCTCAGCATTTTATCTTTCTGTCACCTTTGTCATTTATGCATTGCAACAGATAGAAGTTTCAGAAGGTGCTTTTGTGAATAACGAGGACATCCACTTAAACCAGGAAATTAGACATAAGTAATTTAGCAGGCAGCCATTGGAGACAATGAGTGCCTCCCCTTCCTGCTTCCTGCCTCAGCTTTTATATCTGGGTTGACATATGGGATGGAATATCTCTTTGGTCAGTGCAGGTCAGCTGCCTATTTGTGTCCCCTCCCAGGACCTTGCCCTTGCCTGAACAGTGAGTGCTGTGCTCAGTGGGAGCCAAAATATGGGTGTGTTATCGACACCAATGCAGAGCACTGTGAGGGCTCCTATGGGGAAACAAATTCTGGCTCAGCCAGACCCACCACAATCTGGTGACAAGGTGCCCCACCTGCTGAGCTGCTGTTGACCAGACCACAGCCACTGCACTGCCGAAATCCTGTGTTTCAAACTTTGGCCAACGGTGAGTGCAGGGTGATGATACCCTTTGGCTGAAGACCCTTCAGCGAGGGATGAAGAAAGGCAGGACCCATGCCGGGTAAAGGAGGTGAGCACGACAGTCCCCGTGCCACCGTGTGGGACAACCTGCTGGGTGCTTCAGTCAGAGATTCAGGGAGAACCAGCGCTGAGAGGAGATGCCAAGGCTGCGCTGAAGGCAGGTCAACAGGATCAGCAGCAACAAGAGCTGCTCTCACCCAGCCGAGGCTGCCAAGCCCCACAGCTGCACATCCTCGTGGCGCTTGGCTCACCTTGCCCAAGTTACTTCTTCATTAAAAGACAGCTGAGATCTGCAAATGTTGGGAAACTTCTTGCAGAAAATGGACATGTGAGCGACCTCAGTGCTTTAAATGCAGTGATGCTGCGAGGCCTTTAAGACTGCAGGGAAAAGCTACTTGTAAGAAGCCTTCGTGGAGATCAACAGGGAGAAGAATGTAAACTTAGAGAAGCTGCAGCAGAAGACTGAAAAACAACGGCCACGGAGAGAGATCACGAGGACTTTATTTGACACCAATAGAGTTGTGTGTTATTGGCATTAACCAGTCCCAGGGTGGTTTGCAGTGTGTGTGCAGTGTGTGAGCTATGTGGGTTATTTAAGGGGTGTTTTCACAACAATAAACGGTATTACCTTGATCATATTGGTCAGTTCGTGGTGTCCATGAGTTTCCCTCGCAATATGCAAAGGTCTAGGATTGGGCGGTCGGTTGGGATTCCCGCAGTGCACGTTGCTGTTGGCTCTCTCTGGGAGGCTCTCCAGGTGGATCAGGGTGGCATTCCCAGCAGCCCTGAGGATTCCTGGCAGCCCGCTGGAAATCCAACACCAGAGCAATGGATCGGGCCAGAGCTCCCAAGCCTGGACAAGGATTTTGGGGAGCAGCGAGCTCTGAGGGGGCAACAAAGTGATCAGGGAGACAAAAATGTGCTTTTCCAAATCCCTCCTCCAATTTGGTGCTTCATGGAGCCATAAATGTGTTTTTGATGTGAGGCTGCTGCATTTTGGGCAAATATCCCCAGGCAGGGCTGAGCAGCACCCAGAGCCCACTCCCTGCACCCTCGGGGAAATCTGGGGTGTTTATCTTCGAGAGAACAGGCGAAACTTGCAGAAAATGGACAGAGGGGTGGGGTGGCACCAGAGGGCTTTGGAAGTCCTTTCCTTTTTGGGCCAGTTGTGGGGATCTCTTAGGAATGCTGGGAGAAGGTGCCTGGATGTGGCAATGCTGGTCTGTGCTGTGCAGACTCAGCAATGCCAAAAAGTGACAAAATTCTTTACACAACAATAAATTTCTCTAAATGCAGTTTGGTGGTGTCTTCCTCAGCCATTTTTCACATTTCTGATTTTTTTTTTTAACTTATGTTCCTTCACTTTTATCTTTTTGCTTCGTGGTGGTTTTTTTATTATTATTATTATTTGAATGTTCCTGCTCCTCCTTTAGCTCTTGTATAACTTAAACCAATATAAATGTTTATGATTATCTGGAGCACTGAAGAGGATCCCAGGTTGCAGTGACAGGCCCAGCATTGTTTTAAGGGACAGGAATGAGGGCATTACCTCCTTTTGCAGGGCAGGAGATGGAACAAGAGGACACATCTGTCCTGGGCAAACAGCATTGGTTTTCATTGCCAGAAATGCAGCCTTCATAAGGAGATCTTGGAGATGGAAAATAATATGCTTGTGGAAACTCTAAATACAGTGAGAGGAAGCCAGAAAGAGGGATGGCACCATTTGGAGAGCACAAGGAGCTGGTAATTTGATGTAATTTATCCCATCTGCAAGGAGTCCTGCAGAGCTCCATCCTTGGGATGACATCAGGATTTCTTGGGAGGTTTTGGTCCCACTAATTACTCTGTGCTGTCGTTCAAATGCTTGTCAATGGCTCTCCAAAGCAAAGGGCTAAGAAGCCACTGTCTGACAGTCTGGGCTGAAAACAAGTTCATCACCTTGAGATTGTTACACTCAGGAAGTTCAAATCAAGGTTTCTAATCATCTGTCAAGGGGGAGAGAAACCAATGGGGATCAACACGTTCCTTTCCAGTATTTATGACTGCAAATAGAATTGCATCACTGGTCACGAATATTACGACAAAAAGCATCTGCCCATCCCACAGTTCCATGTGCCATTAGGAGCAATAAGGACTGGGAATCTTTGTGAAAATCACAGAAAACTAAGGAGTGCCTGGACAATTTTCCCCTTATGATCAAAAGTATGCTCGGATCATTCTTCTGGGTTTGACAACAGCTTAAATGTCTCTGTAATGGAAAGGTTGCAAAAGCAATTCTCCAAACAGTGACATCTCTGCTTCTACCAGACACGCTTTATAAGGGAAACAAAAAGTCTTTGTGAGGTTTCTGTAAAAATAAAAAAGTTCTCATTTGACAAAATGGTCCCAAACATGAAATTTGATTGAGACAAAGCTAAACAGCTTCAATTTTCATTCCTCCTTTAATTGCATTCTATTCTCTGCAACCCCAACCACACTGTTTGCTTCAGTGCAAACCTTTATTTATTGAGATTTCCTGGAAACAGAGTCATCTGCAAAAGTATTTCTGACTAAAAGTATTTTCCTTGTGTTCAAAGAAATGTGAAAGTTTAGCCCAAGAAATCATGAAAAAGATGAAAATAGTGAAGTTTCTAGAATTTCTTGGCATGGAAATGCCTTTCACGTGCTTGTTACGTAAATTGCAAAGGTGAAGATATGCTAATTAATTCATTCCAGCAGGAAATTAAAAAACAAGTGGAAAGACGACAGACGTACATAGGATTTTGTCTATTATTGGGAAAAATCAAAGTGTCCGGAGCGTGTCCGGGGAAGGGAACGGAGCTGGGAAGGGGCTGGAGCAGCAGGAGGGGCTGAGGGAGCTCGGGGGGCTCAGCCTGGAGAAAAGCAGGCTCAGGGGGAACCTTCTGGCTCTCTGAACTCCCTGACAGAAGGGGGTAGCCATGGAGGGTCGGGCTCTGCTCCAGGGAACAGGGACAGGAGGAGAGGGAATGGCCTCAGGTTGGGCCAGGGGAGGTTTAGATGGATATTGGGGAAAATTTCTTCCCTGGAAGGGTGGTCAGGCACTGGAACTGTCCCACTGGAACAGGTGAGGCATCGCCCAGGGAAGAGGTGGAGGTGTTCAGAAAATACAGATGTGGCACTCGGTGAACATGGCACTGGGGGAATGGTTGGACTCGATGGCCTTGGAGGTCTTTTCCAACCTTGGTGATTCTGGGATTCTGTGCTATTTAATTGAAGATCAAGGGAAGGTACAACCAAGCGAAAGGCAGCAGGTTTCAAGCAGACAGACTGTTTTCTTACCTTGATGATATAGATTTGAAATTCGTAGACATGAAATAAAACTGTAGTGAAGAGCTTAAGAGGATCCCAAAAAGGCCTAGACAGTCCCAAGTATACCAAGAATAGTCATATCTATCCGAAAAGGGACAGACACTCAGGAGATGATGGAGAATTTCTGCTCCCTGAGTTGAGCCCTCCCCAGGAGTCAGGATGAAGCTCCTCTGCCCTGGGGGTGCTGCCTGGCCTGGCTGAGTCCCTGGTCCAGGGCAGGGCAGCCTATTTGATGGATTTACAAATTGTGTGCCTTCCGACCCTTATGTCCTTTTCCACTTCTTCAGGCAAGGAAAAAGCATCACTTCCCCATGTGCAGGGTCTCCTGGAGGAGCAATTTGCAGTTGCACTAGTAATGATGTACAGTCAGGAATTTTCAGGAGAGATCCCGTAGATCAGAGAGTTTCCCAGAGGAGACAGTTCACTGAATGCACTCGGGTCTGGTCACCTTATTCAGAGGGGTGACAAAAAGGCAACTTGTGTAAATTTGTTCTCAGCATTGCAGAGAAGTCTTTTCCAACTCTGTTCCTGGTGCAGAGCTCAGAGAACTGAGAGCAGGAGCATGGAACAGAAATAACATGCACCTGAATAAGAGAGGCAAGGCCTGGGTGCCACCTGAGGTTCCCCCAGATGTGACATGGAAGTGGTTTGCTGCTCACTGCAGGCTCACTGTGACCTTGGAATCTTCTGCTTCAAAAGAATGATAAAATGGGGTTTGTAGCTTAGCAAAGAACTACGTCAGCACATTCGATACGTTCTACAAAAGATGCAGGAATCTCACCTCTGTGATTATTAAATATTTCATGATGTAAGAGCCCTCCTAATTGATCTCTTTTTAATGCAATTGGCAGGGCTTGAGAAAGGCTGCACCAAGAACACCCATCTTTTTTTTATTCCCCCACTGTATGGGGGAAAAACATCAATATTAAGAGATCTGCAGTAAATCTGCAGTAGAGTTCATTTTATTTACTGGGATATGGCGCCTGGAAACACATAAAATGGTTTGGGTTGGAAGGGACCTCAAAGGCCATGTCATCCCATCCCCTGCCATGGGCAGGGACACCTCCCACCAGCCCAGGGTGCTCCAAGCCCCGTCCAACCTGGCCTTGGACACTTCCAGGGATCCAGGGGCAGCCACAGCTTCTCTGGGCACCCTGTGCCAGGGTCTCATGGGGAAGAGTTTCTTCCATTTTTATCTGTAGGACAGAATGGATCTACAGCAAAAACCTTCTGCAACAGCACAATCATTGAGGAAAAACAGCTAATCCTGGTAAGTCACCCGGTGGAAATGACCTCAGTTGTCTCCCAGTCACAAGAACCTCTGGGGAAGGCAGAGAGCCCACAGCAAGGTGTGTTGATAGATTATCTCGGCACAGCTGTATTGCCACTGGGAAGTGCAGGGGTTTGAAATCCAGATCTATACAGGAAAAAAAAAAAAAAAAAAAAAAAAAAAAAGAGAAAAAAAATGTAGAGTGTAGAAGAGAAAGAAATAAACAGAAATAACATGGGAAGGCCAAGCACATTTTCCTGGAATGAATTTAAATCCCAGCAGATTAGAGAACCTAATGAATTCTCAGCCAGGGAGGGGAAGAGAGAGTGAAAATTTCTGTGTTCGTAGAAACAAAGATGGGAAAAAGAAACCCGGCTGCAAGGGACTCTTCCCCCTCCTCCCCTGCTGCTGTCCCCATCCCCAGCCTCATTTTCCAAGCCTGCCATCCGGTACCTCCCCTGCCCCAGCCACTTTGCCCGGAGGAGATGTGAAGGGAATCGACATTTCTGTCCCCAATTCCCTTTGCTTCCTGCGTGGTTTGTGGTCCTATTACAAATCTGACAAATCCCCCTCCCCAGTGACCGGGGAGCTCTTTGCTTATTAAGGTTTAATCAAAGCAGTGTCAGTCCTGCCTCCCACGGGCTTCGTCCAGGACTGAGCCAGGGCAGGCTCAGAAGGACTGTAGTGATGCCTTAAGACTTTCTGTGTTTGTATATATTTGTATAGATGTATATATTTTTGTATATTTTATGTAGCTGTATAGCTTCTCATATTTGAAGTAGCAACCAGCAGTTTCCACCTCTGTACTGCATTCCTGAAGGTCTGAGCTAAGGATAAGAGTGACTAGAACTTTTTATTTAAGACTCATGGACCAGGACTAGAATAACAATACACACTGTAGTCAAAACAAGAGAGAAGACCCATGAAGTCTGGAAAACCTCCAGCCAGGGGAATGGGACATAAAGAAGACCATGGTGAAGAAGTAAAGGGGTCCTGAGACCCCCGACTCAATTCTAGGAAGGTGAGCCAAGGGGCAGAGCCGAGGGAGGTTCTGGGGGTGGCACCAAGGTGGGACAAGGGTGGAAGGTTGGATGTTGTCTTTAGTACTGATAATGAAGTAGTGTTATGAAAATAGGAATCATCTCCATGCCGGGCTCTCATAATTATACTTTTGGAACTTGAACAGCTTTTCAGTAAAGGATTCCTCTCTGCTTTACCTCAATTAAATTGCCTCAAAAGTTTTTGTCCACTTTTTAGACAACAGTAGTAGAAATAATCCTTTTCCTTCCCGCATTTTAACATGGATGTAGCAGAGTAGGATGGGCAGGATGGCACCGGAGCACCACGGGCAGCAGAGGGACCATCCTTGGACAATCAAGGGCTCCTCAGGGCTGTGGCTGTTGAGGCATCGAGGCTCTGCTGGTCGTGGTTCTGCCTCACAGGGCTTGTGTGGTCTGACAGTTTCGTTTAGAAAAGAAACAAGAGACCAAGTGGGTAAATTTTTTCCAGCTTTTGCTGAAATTTTAGCTAAGAATTTCCTGAGGTGCAGGACAGGAACAAAAAATTGTTTAAATCCAGCAAATGTGCCTCCAATTGTAGCTATTTGAAACTGAGAAGAGGGAGGAAATAAGAAAATTATGTTTGTAGCTTTCTAGTTCATTCTGTGCAAGTTCATCCAGCAAAACTGAATGTAAGCCATTTAAGTTTAGATCTGTACAGGCTCTAATGTAGTTTAGCCACTCTGGTTTAAATTATGACCTTAGTTCTTACTCAGGTGACTCCTGAGACAGACAGGACTATTTGCCCTTTCAAAGACCTCATTGTGGAGTTTGAAACATGAAGGCTTTAATTTCATATTCCCAGTTCCTTCTCTTCAATGAAATTCTACTTAATTTTTGCAGCCAGCAGAAACAAAACGAAGGTCAGTTACCAACGGGAGGATGCTGAGACAGGGATAAGTGACAACAGCTTGGACTGGGCCAGGAAACAGGTGGGGCTTCACTCTTTGGCAGCTGTCCGGGGTTTCTGTAGCTGAATTATTATTTTTTTTGGTAGTGGGAGGGGGGCTGCAGAGGTGGTTTCTGTTAGAAGCTGCTAGAAACTTCCCCTGTCCCATAGGAGCCAATGACACTTGACCTACAACCCCCTCCCTACAGCAGCGTGGGGCTATGGCTTTGGTTGGGGTTAGAGCCTTTTCCTTTATTTTATTTTATTTTATTTTTTAAAGAAATGGAGAACTGGTGGAAGGAGAAACAAATATCATAAACTTAAGGTGTGGCACAACCTGCACCCAGATATTCCCCCCTTCATTTTTATTTAGGCTGCAATTCTTAGCTTTGAATTTCGTCCTTCTCCAGGGGGGATTGGGTTGTGTAGCACACAAAGCACATCCAAAAGAATTCCTTCCTCCTGCTGCTCTTCTTCCCCACGGGTGTGGCTGGAGATCTGGGTCCCAGCACCCCAATGACTGCCCTCCTTCATGGCCTTCTTGCTGGCACCAGCCCTTTACCCCCGTGTTGGCACAAGCACTGCCTGCAGCGGCACAGCCAGTGCTGCCCCCCAGCCTGGAGGGACCATCAGTCACCCCGTGGTGCCAGTGGGGCTGTTTCTGCAGAGAATTCCAGGTTTGGGCGGGATGGACCAACCTGGGGCAGGGCTACCTACGGCGGTTGATTTATGGGGGGTCACGTCCCGCTAACGGGGGGCTGTCCCTCCTTTACGTTGCAGGGAGTTCCCCCCAAGGAGCCCCCGGGGTGCCCCACAGAGAGACACGCAGAGACCACCAGAGAGGGAGCAGAGAGAGAGTTTATTACAGGGGCAGAGGTCTTTATAACTTCTCCATGGATTGTAGAAGTTCCAATGGAAAACTAGGAATAACAACCCATAGGAAAGGGTTAACTAAGGGCCAATAGGGAAACTACACAGACTTCTATTGAGGACACATTCTTTCAGACCTAGCTAGGGAGATAAGGGTTTTCTCAAGGGATTTTGGGAAGAAGACACAGTGACACAGGGGAGAAAACACAGCTACTCCATCTTAAACAATAGAAACAGCTTCAGTTTTTAAGGTATTTAGGTTAGCTTTTCTTCCTTCTTCACCAGCCCATTTCTCACAAGACTTTTTCCATTTCTGATATTGTTTGTTCACTGCCACAGCTACCCACCGTGGCTGGTCTGAAGTGGTGAGGTGCTTCCAGAAGAGCCCCTGCAAAGCCAGCCTGCCCTCCCAAATCTAACCCAGGGGTTACACTTTGGTCTGTAGCAGATGGATGTCTCCCCAATTTACTCTGAGCCCTGTTTCCATAACGCTTGGTTAATTCACTTTTTAAATTGTCTTGGCGTGAAACGCCACAGCCAGAGATGAAACACGGGCTTTGTCAGCTTGGGATCATTTTTCCTGCATCCAGGTGATGCAGGGATGACACAGCTGGGCACTGTGGAGCCCTTGGTGGGCCTCTGTAAAGCCCTGCTGCTGTCCTCTGCAAAGACAAGCTTGTAGCAGCACCACTGAGGAGCAGGGCGAGTAAAGCACTGGCAAAGTTACTACACTGAGCCCCTCTGACAGTCAGGACTACTGGCACATGTTTTTTTGGCTCCAGGTGGTATTGTTGGGTGCACAGTAGCATTTAATCCTAAAAAAAATCATTGATAATCATTGATAAACCCCCCATTAATCATAATTAACACAAATTCCTATGATTTAAAAATTAAATTGGAATTGTTAATACACAAAAAGAGGTGAGCTGGTGAGCCTTGCCATGTGCTTCCAGGATATGCCAAAGAGGATCTCCGCAGGCATTGCACAGCTACTCCTTGCTCTAACAAGCCCCTGGGGATGAGCTCCCCACTTTCCACTGTGGCCAAAGGTATTTTGGCTGTCTCTGGGACACAGGATCAGGATGCTGGTCGCCTATATCCAGCATCCATTGGGTTTCTCACAAAAAAGCTGGAGGCAGAAGGACTTGCTCTCACCTTTCTGGTAGGCTGGCAGCATCAGCCTGGGCACAAAATGTTCCAGTTCCTCTTCTGAAGCCAATATGTACCGTAATAGATTCCAATTTCTTTGCATCTTGCTGCGCATCTGGTACAAAATTCAAACTTCCTCGTTGTTCTTGCAGCCCCACGTGATGGAGGTGGGTAGGCAAGTGCCCAGCGTTGTGCTGGTGGGCACACCAGTACCAGGGTACCGGTACCCAGCCAGGGGTGCTCTTTATTGCCCTGTCACCTTGGAAAAACCCTGTTCCTGCAGGGCCCTCTCCAGTCCAGGGGCTTTGATAAAGCAGGTGATGGACATCCCTGCTCCAGTAATTGTGTGCCGGAGGCCCTGGGCTCACCTTCCCTTGGTTCATCCTGGTCTCTCCAAGGGCTCAGGTAGGACACTTCCTCCAACCCCTCAAGGCCATCTCCATACTGGGCTCATGTTTCTCCGCTTGCAGATCCATTGCTGGGCTATTTAATGCTCCCCAAAGGGTAACCTTATTCTGTCCCCCCTTTTCACCCTTCTCTGTCCTTCCCCAAGGGAATGTGTCTTGGAGTTACAGCAGCAAAGGCTTTTCCTTGCAGTTCCTTTGTGGGGTTTTTTTGGTGGGTTTTTTTTGGTTTGGGTTTTTTTTTTCTGTATTTATTATTTCAGTGTATTCCTGCCTGCCCCAGACCTTCTAACACATCCCATGCTGTTCCCACATCTACACACCCTAAGGGTAGACACATGGACACATTTCTGGGGTCAGGCCATCCACTAAAGTTGTTAGAAATGCCACCTGGTTATAATTTGGAGCCTGGCCAGCTCTTATTTAAAAGACCACAAACAGAAGCTTTCAACCCCAAATGTATTTCTGTGCTTTCATGGGACTTGTGCTTCTCTAGATGATTTTTTTTTTCCTTTCTTTTCTATTTCTGCTCTTGCTCTTGAAGCTCACAAGGCACTCTGACCATTTGCTACCACAGGAGCTGCATTAAATTGAGTTTCTAAAGCTGCTGGGTCAGAAGCAGTAGCAGTGCCTTGGCAGGGCTCACACAGTTAAGCTGTTACATTAACTAACCCTTTCTGGTGAGTACTTTTCCCTCCATCGATGCTCTGATTCAGAAAAGCAAATCAGCAGGAACAGACACTAAATAGGAATCCAACCAAAGCTTTCTTTTATTAAATGCTTTTGCACTTCTTTCACCATTCTTTCTCAGTTTTACAAGGTTTAGCTCGTCGTTCTACAAAGTCAAAATAACTATTTTTCAGTAATCATGGTCTCTCTTTGGTTATTAATTTCAGGTTGGGATTTGGCCATGTCACCTTGAGAAGTCTGAAAATTCTTAAAGTTATCTTAAATCTTTCATTCTGGATGGAGTTACATTCCTGCATTGGCAAATATCTCAAGCCCTCAGTCCTGCAGCAGTTCCAAGCACCCGAAGGCAACTGCAGGTCATTAAATTCTTCTTCCTTGACTCAATTGCCAAGTTGTTCTTATGGACTCCTCAGGATAAGCAAAATAAAATAGCGTGGCCAAAGCAGCTTTGGAACAGCAAACAGCACTGCTGCTTGGACATGCCCGTGGTCTCCAAAGTGCACAAGAGTAAAACAGCATTTTGGAAGAGTCTCTTGGTTTCACAAAACTTCCTACAGAGGAGACTTGGGGTCTTTTATACGAGGCCTCTCAACTTGCTGCTTCTTTTTCACTGTGCCACTGAGTGGCCAAGGGCAAGAACCAACAACCCTGGGATTTGTGTTGCGCACAATGGAATTGTTCATGTGCAGTGAATCTTATAAAATAACATTTGTGTGGAGTTAAGTGGAGACATATTTGCTTTCTCACACAGAAAACCTCCATTGCTTTTAAAATTTGCCAGAATGAGGAAAACAAAAGTAACAAAGAGACTTGGTATTTCCCTCCCTTGCGCTGCTGTAGGAGAGAGGCTTCATGAGGACATCGGTCCTGGGCTGGTTTGGAGTTCCTGGCGTGTGGGACAGAAGACATCATGATTTCCAAACCTCTCCTGTTCTGGGAGGGGCACAGCAGCAGGGCTGAGCACCAGGGAGCATCTGGGTGTGCTGAAGTCACGTTCAGAACATCAGGAAGCAATGACTGTTGAAAGGATGTAGAATGTGCTATAAAATATCCATTTTTAAAAGCTGAGCAGGAAAATGTGTGCGTTCCTAATTACATGGCAAACAAACCCCAAAACAGCACAGCTGGAGATCGCCTTGGGACTATAAATGTGCCTGGGTAGAGCTGAGCTTAATCAATCATTGCGGTGTCAAAAGAGTCATTTTATGGAAATGCTTTATTTTTTTTAAGAGATAGACTGCACTTTATCCTACTGATCTTTAATTGTGACAGTTGTTTCCCCTCCTAAGTTTTTAAGTCAGACCAATTGGACATTGTCTCCCTGGAGGACTCGCTGTCTCTGTATTTGGCCCAGGAATTTCGCCCCGCTCCAGAAGCAAGAAGAGGCCCCTGCATGGCCACACCTGGAGGAGAAGGGGCCAAGGTGGTCACACCCCCAGTCCTTTCCAGGTGAGCCCCACTGGAAGGCAGCAAGAAAACCTTCCGAAGAGGAAGGTGGGAAAACTGGTGCTTTGGGGTGGAAGCAGAACAGGGTGAGCCCTTACCCGCTGTTTCGGTGCAGATTCTTTTCACCTCCCTTTTTATAAACACACACACTCATGTGCCATTTTTGGGGAGGTGGTCCCAGATTTCTTGTCTCCGGAGAGGCTGCAGCTTCTTTAAGGCAGCGGCTGCTCCGGCTGCATTGGAGGGAATTTGGAGCCCATGGTTGTGAGAGCTGCTCTCTGCTCAGGTAGGACAAAGCTCCTGAGTTGGTTCCTCAGGTCCAACCCTGTCCATTTCCTTTCCAATTCCTGCCTCTTTCTCCCAAATCCTTTAGTGATGCTGCACTTTGTAAGAAAAGCTGCCATTCCTTGGTTATTGAGGGATTTGTCTTGCTCTGGGTTGGATGTTTTCCTTCTCAGCTGCCAAGGTACAGGAGGTTCTGGCGAAGGCTCCGGGTTATTGTGTGCTTGGAAGGAACGTGATTCCTGTGTATCCTGTTTCTGGAGTCAATATTATGAGCCAACACTGGCTGTTTTAATGGCTAAATCATCTTTGGAACAAGTGGCTGATGGTACCTGCCATGACTTTGTAATACAGAGACATCCATAAACAGACATGCTGGAATCACCTTAGAGCTTGAACTGGTGCTGAAATCACCAAGGGTTTCTCCTTGTAATACCTGGGAATCACTTTGTGTAAAGAGAATCTCCCAATCTTTTAAAAAATATATATTTAAAAGATCTTCACTTACACAGGTGGGTATGTGCAGACCTTGGGCTGATATTTCCTGCTTGCCAAAAATTTACCTTTTGAAGTATTTTTTTTCCAACTAAAACACTCACTTGTTGTGCATTACTGATGTACCAAATTTGTGTGATTATTATCAGTAACACAAAAAAGAGGAGAAATATATTTCTGTGTTATCCATACAAAGCCACACAAAGCTCAGGCTGATGCTGTGCTTATGCTCAGAACCTTTTAATTTAAAATACACGGCAGGGTTTTGTGGAATATTTCCTTTTTTGTAGTAACTTTTTTACCCGCTGAGTCATTTCAATTAAACTTTTATTATTCAGTTGTAAAAATTCTCGGCAGAATTTTTTTTATCTTTCAAATACAAGGAGCTGATTTGCCAAGACTTTCAGATTGATGGGAGTTGCTTAAACTGCCAAAGTAGAATATCAGTTTTAAAAGGTGATTTTCCTCCAGTGTTTATAGTCACTGTTTAACTCACAGGGCTGTAAGGACGCTGGGGAAGCAATTCAGCAAAATCATCATCTCCTGTTTTATCTTCTTGCTCACCGAGGTTGGAGTGGTTCCAAAATGCAACATCTATGGATCACCAGCTTTATTTATGTTATGGTAGGAGGAGATGGCAATAAAGTTGAGCTCTAATGCAACCCTGAAATACGAAAAGCACCTCCTTAAAGATCTAATAAAAAAAATGTGTTTCCATGTTTTGTTTCAGCTTCCTTTTCTCAATCAGAGTTCCTTTAGAAAGTGACAAAACAGCAGATCCTACGGCTCCTTTTTTGAAAGTGACTGTGTTTTACCTGCTGAGCTTCCTTCAAACTCTCTGCTAATAAAAGTTGTGCTTTTCCTGGGATGGTGAGTGGGGAAGGACATCACGTGCGTTTGGGAAGCTCCTTGGAAATTCCTCTTAGGAATCGTTGACTTCACTTCCCCAGAGTGCTGCAGGTATGGACAAGAAGATAAAATTCCTCCCCCAAACCACAGGTGTTTTTAATATTTGGGGAGGAAATTCACGGAATGGTTTTCAGGACTGTGCCAAACAACGTTCCTCTGTAACTGATGCAAAACCTACTCCAATCCTCATGAAAATGGCAGTTCTGTGTTGATGTTATTTCATGATCAAAGCTTCTGGTCCCGGCAGATTTTCTTAAGGAATCCAAACTCAGCCAGGGCTATCTTCATAAGGATTGGGAGCGTGGTTCCCTTTAGCCTTAAAAATGCAATAACCCACAAAGTATATCCGTGTACCCACACAGATCCACACCAGCTGGCTCTTTGCAGGATGCTCTGAGTTATTAAAATGCCACTTTTAACATTCTGATTTAAAGTCTTTGCTGAAAAGCTTTTCCCTGGAGAATTAAAGTGTAATTTAACCCCATTTTCTGTTTCATGTAAAGTCCATTGAGTTCTTTTAACGTCTGTGTTCTACTTTACTGACTCCCATGGGGTTAATAGATTTTTTTTTCCTTATCCCTTCTTGCTTTCAGTTTTCAAAATGCAAAGTAAGTTTGACGTGATTCGTGTCATGTTTCAAATGCCTTATTTACCTTTAATACATGGAACTGATTTTTCACAGTGCATTTCCACATTCCTTATGCTGAAGAAACACAAGCTACAGTTAAATGGGGGGGCTTTTCCTGAGTGTGGCAGATGATGCTCCACATGCAGGAAAATAATCTGAGCTTTACGTGGTTGTGGGAAGCACCTCGTCATTTTCACTTGGGTTTCATCCTTTTTTTCTTTTTTTTTTTTTTTTTTTTTGGAAATCTGGGCAAAGTCTGAAACTGTGAGAGAAATAAAAATATGTATGTGTACTGAATCTTAAAAAAAAACAAACACCCGGCCAAACTGCAACTAAAATTGTCCTTGCCTGATTAGAGGTGTTGGAGTATGTAGATTTTTCAGTGAAGCTGAAGAAATAAAGCCCTTGCTGTCAGAGAAAACTGGTTCAGCGCCTCGATTAAAAAAAAAAAGCAAAAAAGATAAAACACCTTGAAGAAAGTCTCGAGGCACGAAAAGCTTCCAGGGACAGATTTTAGGGGTGTCACAGAACCACGTGATGACAGAGAGGGGCTTCTCCCTTCCCTCTCCAAAATGGGCACTTTTAACATTTTAAATTCAGAGGGATCTGAAATCAACACTGTTCTCTTCATAACTTGGCAATGAAACCCGTGCACGTTCAGCACAGTCACCTCTGCTGCAGGAGCAGGTTGGATTTTTGGCTGCCCACGTAGTGTAAGAGCCACTCGTGGGTTTGGAATCTCCCAAATCCCTTTTTCCAAGGCTCCGAAACCCCCAACTCTCTGCAGTCCTGAGAATCCTCCCCGGGGAGGGGGCTGTGGTGGGAAGGACCCCACCAAAGAGTTTTCCACATGGGAACACAGCTCTGGAAATCCAAGGAGTAAATTACGGTCCGTGCCTTGCGAAACCTGAACTGACACCATCCACATGGGACAAGGGGCTGCAATAATGTGTCATACAGCACTTTCATACAAAAAAGTACTTTTATTCATATCCAGTTTTAAAATTATAACATTTATTATTGATCTAAAAATTATTTGTAATTTTTTTTTTTATAATTTGTAATTATTTTAATGATTTCATTGTTGAAACCAGTGAAATTGATTTTTTTCACGGTCCAGGCTTTCTTGCAGCCTGTTTACAGGTACCAGCCTCCCCTGACCCTCCTGTCCCCCATCCCGGCAGTCAGAGCAAAGGCTCAGCCTAGAGCTGGGATTTTCCCATTGTTTCAGGTTTAAGAAGTGAGTTGAAGGTTTTGCTGGTACAGTCCAATGAGCAAAATCTCTTCAAATCAACGTTGGACACTATTTGATCCCAGAATCCATCGAAAACAGGAGCAAGATTTTCTTCAGTCCCACAAAACGAGTCCGTAAAATTTGCCTGCCGTGAAAATGAAAGACAAAAAAAAAATAAGAAGACAAATGTATTAATTGTGAGCTCCCCACATCTGCAAACCCAGTGGAAATTTATAACTCTGCGTCCATTTTAGTATGACATTAAAACTTTTCAGTCTGGGAAAGAACTAGAGGGGAAATATTGCAGCAAGATTTTTAACAGATTATTCAAATTCACTGAAAACTGTTTTCTGTGGAGAGCAAATTCACTGGCAGGCTTGGCAAAAAGGACGGGGATGGCAATGTCAAAATATCACACAGCTCTGAAAAGTGTTGCCTTTCAACACTTGTGTGATGAACTGCATTGGCTCTCCCACTCTGTGTGTACCTTAAACAAAAGTGCTGCGGAGTTGAGGCAGCACAAAGGGAAGCCTGAATGGATTCATTTAGCTAAAATTTCTCCTGCAGTTCACCTGACGACATATTGATTTATTTTTCCTTTTTTTTTTCTTTTTTTTTTTCCCCAGAGAAATGGAAATCCTGTATTTCTCATAAATCTAGGAAAGGGTTTGTGGTGCAAACACATTGAAAAGTTTTAGTTTTCTATTTCGTTGTTGAACAGGAATTACAAATTTCTCTTGAATGCCTACTGTGGTCTGTTTTTCCCATGATTTTAAATAGGTCTTCCTGCAAGAAGGTCTTGCTGTCAGCCTGGTCCCAAAGCCTTGATCCCAATAGGAGCTGGATGGGCTCGCAGCTCCTTTGGGGAAGGAAGGACAATTCCTCCATGGGGACCAACACAAACCTAGTTTTGTCTACTAATAAAACTTCCAAGCCCAAGGTTTTGGGGGGTGTTATTCAGTACAGTGGAGATGTGCTGGCGACTGATGACCCCAAGTTTAGTTCACTTGGTTAAAACTAGGTGCCAAAAATGCCAAGGTCATGGGCTCCATCCCAGGCACTGAAGAGCTGGACCCTTCCAACTCTAAAGATTCTCTGATGGCAGGTCAAGAACATTTCTCCTGACAAAGATTATACACCCAGAGGACACAGCTGAAAGTATCTGTGTCACCTCCAGCTTGTCCCGTGGCCCATTTAAAACTAGACCTTGGGCACAGCGACAGCTCTGGGGTCTGATGAGCCTCCAGAAGGTTAAAGATCTTTCTTTTCTCTCTCTTTCTTTTTTTTTTTATGTGACCTTTAGAGGTCCCCAGTTTAAACCAGCAGGGAAAGTCAAACACCTGGAACTCCACCTTGGGTCCCTTCCGTGCTTTGCTACGAGGTCTCCTCTGGGCAGTTCTAAATGCTGAGTTTCTGTGCACGGAGCAGCAAAGCCCCAGGAACAAATCCTGGCCCTTGGCTCAGCCCTGGGGCACTTTGGTATCTTTTCCTTAATGGAACTGATCCAGATTTGGTACCACTGTGGAACCAAGGATCCATCATGATGACGTCAGTGTGTCCTCCCCAGGGAAAAGGGCTGGTCACCCAGAGCCGTCCAGGAGTCCCTTCCCTGTTCTAAGCCAACTTTGTGGTCTGGACAGACACGGCAAAGACTCCTCCCAGATCTGAGTTGTTGGCTGAGCTCTCTCCACTTCTGCTCTACCACTCCTGGTTACAGAAACATGTCCCACCTCAGCAGAGGGGGAGCGCAGTCATCGCTCATTTTCCCTGCAAATTTTCTAAGTATTACACTGGTGGAAGGGCACAAGAGGACACAAACACACCCTCTGAACAGCCAGAAAGTTTTGCTATTTAGTCCCTAATCTTGATATTTTCTGCTGGAGGATATGCCTCCTACCTCTAGCCTCTCACAGGCATGTCACTGCAGGGAAGAGATGGCTCTGCACAGGCTGTGAGCTGCTCAGGAGCTGGTTTTCCTTCGGCTGGCACTGAAACAGACTGTCTATATTGGCTGTAGCGTGGATGTTCGGAGTGCAAGACAGACTCAGCGAGATGCCCCCTTGGGCAACACCACAGAAATCACCCCTAATTTTTAGTTGTTGAAAACAGAACAGAAAAGGGTCAAGGAACGAGATAAACTGTCTCCCAGCTTGTGACAAACCACTTCTGAGCACTGTTTCAAACAAACCTTTCAATTAAAAAAAAGCCACAGCGAGGGATTTCCTGGGGATGGGAGCTCAGATTTCTGCCTCCCCCCTTGCCATGGGGACAGAGGTGACGTGTCTGCCGTGCTCGGTGGGGCACACACTCGGTCGCAGTGATGCCTTAAGACTTTCTGTGTTTGTCTATTTCTGCATATATGCATATATTTTTGTATATTTGTAAATTTTATGTAGCTGTACAGCTTCCCATATCTGAAGTAGCAACCAGCAGCTCCTACCTCTGTGCTGCGTTCCTGAATGTCTTAGCTAAGGGTAAGAGAGCGACCAGAACGTTTTATTTAGGACTCGTGGACCAGGCCTAGAATAACAACACGAACTGTAGTCAAAACAAGATAGGAGACCCATGAAGTCTGGAAAACCTCCAGCGAGGGGAATGGGATGTGAAGAAGACCATGATGAAGAAGCAAAGGGGTCGTGAGACCCCCAAGTGCAGTCTAGGAAGGCAGAGCCAAGGGGTCGACCCGAGGTAGGTTCTAAGGGTGGCACCAAGGTGGGACGAGGGTGGATGGTCTCTGGGTTGGATATAACTTTTAGTTCTGATAATTAAGTAGCGTTATGAAAATAGGAATCAATTCTATGCTGTGCTCACATCAATATCCTTTTGAAACTTGAACAGCTTTTCAGTAAAGAACCCCTCCCTCTCTACTTTACCTCAAATTAAATTGCCTCGAAAGTTTTTGTCCACATTTTAGACAACAACAGGGCACAGGTACCGTGACACAGACACCACAAACAGCTGCTCGTGGCTCAGACAGGCAGCAGAGGAGCACAGAGATGGAGCTCTGGACATTCCCTGAGATGTGCAGAGCCGCTGGGCAGACAGTTCAGTTACAGAGCAGCTGGATGTGTCACTTCCCTCAGTATTCCTGTGGAGCAAAATGCAGGAGGAATGACAGTGGATCAAAAAACCTCATCCCAACACTGCCCTGAATAACTGAGTTATTGAGGTCTCAAGCAGACAAAATGTTTAGATAAGAGCATAGGGAAGCCATGCCTCAGAAATCTAAAAATGTTAAGGCATTAACAGGAGAGATAAAGATCTGTGTTGATACACCACAGATTTATTATTTTATTTAAATGCATCTTTCAACAGTGCCCGTATGAAGGCACTTAAACATATTGAGCTGTCACAGGATGAGAATTAAGTCCAAAACTAGTTTTGGACCAACAGTTGTTTAGAGGGTAGGAAAAAAAGGATGTTTTTCAGAAAGGAAAGAAGTCCAAAGGGACTTACAGGATGCTTATAGTTGCCAAGTGGTATCCAGTCCTTTCCCAGGATCCTGAAGAGAAAGTTGTTTTCACAGTTATTCAGACCAACCAAGAAGAACGAATCAGGAGGTCTTGTAACAAAGCCCAGTCAATAAAATTTTAACAATGCCAAGACATGCAAAAAGGCAAAAGCCTGAATCCTTGAGAAGAACTTTCCAGAGGAGATGTCAGAGTGATTTTCCAAATAAATTCTTACCATTGAAAAAAATGCAGTTAACATATTGGGGATGATACTGGAGCGGGAGGCAGGGACGGACACGCTGCAGAAACCAGGGATGTGTCTGTATTTGGAATTCCACCTGCACTTGTGAGTGTCAAAATAATCCAGAGAGAGGCAAAAAGGATAATCCCATCTGAGGAGCCATTTCCCATCCAAATAAATCCACGTGACGCTGGTTCTCAGAAGAGATGACTGAGGAAGGTGCATGCAAAGGACCCATAAAACAGACAACAGTGCAGAGAGGAAACGACTGGTCAACGTTCATTGAATTCAAGAATTCAACTCCATTTCCAGGCAACTGATTTAGTAAAATACGCTCCAAAGATGCAAATACGACTTCAATGACTTGCCAAAAGTGCCCTTTCTCTTGTATGTCCATCACATTTTAGTTCTGAGAACAAAAGGGGTTTTATAGCCAACTGTTTCCTTAGTGCCCTGGCTGTGCTGTAGTCTCTGTTTCGTATGAAGCAAAGCATCCAGTGTTTGTTTTGACAGAAAACAGAGCTCTGCTGGCATGGTCTTCCCACCAGGGCTGGAACAGAGTTCTGCAGACCCCTGGCATGCAGTAGAGGTCACATCTACATCTGGATACTCAGGCACAAACCCTTGGCTTGCTTCACTAAATACAACCCTTATCGGAATTCAGCAGGTTGGTAAATATTTAAAGCAATACAACGTTTTAGTCCCAAGCGTGAGGGGCTGTTGAGCCAATGCTGTGAATGTTTGGATTCAGTGGCCTTAGAGGCCTTTTCCAACCTTGATGACTTGTTCAAAGCAAGCTCTGTAGCTGTTGGCAGAGACACTGGAGGCAGATTCCAGTTTGAAGGATGGCCTTCATTGCCGGTTCATGGTGTGGCCCAGCAGGACTGCCATCGATGGGATTCATTCATGGATCCTTCCCTTCCCTCCAGCTCCCCTGGGGACCCTCGGCAGTCAGTGGCAGCAGAGCAGCTCTGGAGGTGCACAGACTCTCCTGAACTGCAGCTACCCAGCACTAACACAGGTTTTAACACCCCCAAGACGTGCTGATGTGAGCTGCTACCGGCACCACGACTTTCTTTCAAGGCTCAGTGTTACTTCCAACAGAACTGCTTTTTCCCACCTCTTAGTTCTTTTCCAGGCACACAAACCTTCCCAGGCCAAGTGTGTCCTGTCACCTCTGTGACAGAGGAGGGGCTCCTCGGGCAGTGACATCAACCTGCAGTCAGGACACCGGTTGGGACTGAGTCACCTTCCAGTTCGTACTGCTTTGAATAAACTGTTGATTTTCTCTCCACTCTTGGAAGAAAATGCTTTTGTAAATTCTTCAGATGCAATGTGTGTAATTAAAAGGAAAAACACATTCATTTCAAAACTCAAATCCTGTCATTGTTGGCACTTTCTTTTAAAATATTTTGGATGAATAACTAGTACATCTTCATTTCCTTAAGGGGCTACGAGCTGTCAGCTGCTGTGGTGGACTCAGAGCTGCAGAAGTGGCAGCTCCCACCCATTCAGAAGTCATTGCTCAGCCATTCAGACTCCAGAGTGTGGGCTGCTGCCTGCAGGGGCAGCAACAACGCTTGCTTTGTCCATTTCTCCCTCCTTCCTACCTGTGCCCAAAATTAAGTTGAACCCGATTGGAAGGTAAAGCATTGAGTCCTTCACTGACAGTGCTGTGACCTGTCTCTAAACTATCATTGTGGCCATTTCGTTTATTCAAAGTAAGTTACTCAAGTCTTAATAGCCAATTGTAGTCTCAAGTCAAGAGTTGGCACGTGCCAGCATCCATGGTCTGCATTAACTCCCATTCTGGCATCTCCAGAACTGTTAGGACTAAATACAGCCATTTTTCTTAGGAAATTATTTTAAAATCCACCATCTTCTTAATAATTTATTATTTTAAATTCTTTTCCTCACTGCTTTGGTGGTGTCTTGGAGCAGCTGCCCAGGTGCAGAGGTGCTGGGTGGTGCTGAGCTGGATCTGTTGGGCACGGCGATCCCTCTTTATTTGGGAGGATTTCATGGTTTAACCCCAATGGGCAACTCAGCCCCGGGGCAAGGAGGGGGAGAATTGAGGGGTAAGAGTGAGAAAACTTGAGGGTTGAGATAAAGACAATTTAATAGGGGAATTCATTCCCCCTTCCCATGGGCAGGCAAGTTCAGCCTTGCCGGGACAGATGGGCTCCAACATGGTAACAGGGACTTGGGAAGGCAAACCCCACCACTCCAAACATCCCCCCACTCCTTATTTCCCACCTTTGCACACTAAGTGTGCTGCCATATGGCCTGGAATAGCCCTGGGGTCTGCTGGGATCAGCTCTCCCAGCTCCTTGTGCTGGGAAGGAGCCTCCTACCAGCCCCTGTGAGAAGGAAACAGACTCTACCCCAGCCAGAACGGGCCCGTGGTGGAACATTTTTAGGGTCGGTGGCTGTTGTCAGCACCTTGTACCCTCAAGGGGCTCCCTGGGAGCAGCACAGGCACTGCTGTCCCCGTGGCTGCCCCTGGGCAGGGGCTCTGAGAACGCCTCGGGGCTGAGGTGGCTTTACAAGCTGCTCTCCCACTTCAGGTGACTCCAGTCTTGATATTAATGCATTGAGTAAATATTAGGACTTAATTAGGGATGGTGTGGGTTATAGTTTTAGAATTTGTCAGAATTTTTATTTTCCTACCAACATAGACTTTGGGAGCTGACACCCCTCTTAACAAAGACCCGGCTAACGATCCGAATCCCAACCTGATAGCTGGGAGGAGAGTTCTTTTGTTTGTTTTGGGACTTCACTTCTTCAGCAGCGGTTTGGAGAAGGAACCAGCTCGGAGGGACTCTGGCTCCTTTCCCTGCCTCCTGTTCCTAACCCAGTGTGCCCAGAGCTTCAGAGGGACAGACAAATCTTCACCGCTTTGGANTATATATATATGTATATATATATATATATTTAGTAGTTAAGAACTGTTATCTTTCCTTCTACACATTTTCCAAATTAAAATTTTGTTTTAAATTTAAAAGAGGCATGGCCAATTTTGAGAAAGGAATTCTAAACTGTTTTAGCTTACTCTAAACTAAGACAGTGTGTCAGTTTAGATCAGCAAGAAATGCAAAGGAGCATTTTATAAACAGAATGTGAAGTTTTAGGACCAAGCACAGGCAGAAAAAAGGATTGGGCATGATGAGGTATCAGAGGCCAGGGCACTTAAAACAGGATTTCGAGTACTGCCTGTATCTCATAAGTGATCCTACTCTGTGCCTTGATTTTGCACCTTTTAGTGGGGCATATTTTCAGGTTCTCTCAGTAACCACAATGCCTCTAATCCTGCACTTTGAGTCTTTCCAAAGTGTTGGCTGTTCCTCCAGGAAGAGTAAATAGCACAGGATTCAAGAAAACTGCAAGGCAGAAATGCCTGTCTCACAGCCTAAAGAGGGGCCCTTTGGTACTTTTCAGTTTGCAGTTAACAAGGTTCCAAAATACTCCAAAAGTAGAATCAATGCAGTTTCACAACTGACATTTCAAAATTAAATTACTCTGAAAGGGGCTGAAATAAGTCACGCTGGATCTGAGGTCTCCTGACATCCCCAGCAGGGGATTAGAAACAGGCAAGAGGGACCGAGAAAGTAGTGACAAAACTCAAAGCTGTGTCCTGACCTCTCCACCATTCGGAGATCTATTTTCATTCATATGTATTTTAAACAACCATGTTATTTAAGTGAGGCAGATTGACAGCCTGTTCAGCATATTTGGGAAAGAAACCCTTCCTGACTCCATGCCTTTGTTTCTTCAACAAGAAGTACTGATTCTACTAAGCACACGCAATAAGAAAGCAGCTGCTTACCCAGAAAACTTATTCCAGAATCCTTCTGGTTCTTGACCAGCATGGTGGTGGTGATCTCATTTTCTAGATGAATTTCTTTCTCTTTCTGAAAGCACAAGAAAATGCATCTAAAAGCAACATGTGGAGTAGAAATGGAATTAGAACTAATGAAATGTTACAGCTCGTAAGATCCAGTTGGTTCCGCTCACCCGCTCTGGGAAGACTCAGGAGGTGCCAAAGCAAGAGGAGGAAATTGTGGTGCCCACCATTCCTGCTGGAACTACCAGGCAGCTCAGCCAGTGCAGGGCTTGTGGTTTCACCACAGAAGGAGTTACATTTCATTGGAGGTGAGTACTTTCTGTCCCTAAATATCAAGGAAATCCTCATGTTCCGAAAGTATTCTGACAGGCACAATTCCTATGCAGTATTAATTAACTTTTTTTCATCCAAAGACAATGAGAATGGAATAAAATGATTATTTTTTTAATGGAAGTTGGCCCCTCACTAAGACCATGATTAGAATTTAAAGTGGATTATTCTGTTGTGTCACTGGCATGTGGAGTTGTGAGCAGCCTCCTGTGCAATCAGTCAGGGAGGCTGTCACTGAAAATGCCTAATATCTCTACATTAATTAAGTTTTCCCCATTGTATTTTTGCCTGCTAGCCCTGCAGGCGCTGCAGGGATCAGAGGGAAGCCCTGACGTTCCCTGCATTTCTCTGGATTTCTTCTTGCCCAAGGGAGAGAGAAAGAAATGAGAATCTTTCCCTGAGCTATTGAAAAACCCCAACCCAAAGCAAAACAAAACACAAAGATGAAAAAAAAAATAAAAATTAAATGGCCGAAAGAAGAGTAAATATCTAAAAAAGCGGCAGTATTCCCCACTCCCATCCTGGTTCCAGATTGATGTGCGGGTTAACAGCCCCACAACCCAAGAGGTTCCAGAGAGGGGCGTTTATTCAGCGCCGGGTGCGCGGGGGTCGCTCCTCCAAAGCCCTGCACCCCTGTCTGCGCTCACAGGCTTGTTTAGATGCAATTACAGGGTACATATTCACTATTTAGCCATACATATACATCATTTTCTTAGGAAAAAAGCAGGCTTATTCTAATCAGTTCTGAGAAATAATTTCCATTTTCTCCGCCCTGACCTCCTCCTGTCTGAGTTTGTGCAGTGATTTCTGGTGGTCTTGGGCAGGGGTCTTCGGGGGTCTTGAGGATGAAGATCGTGGGTCTTCCTCGCTGTGTCCTTTTCAACTTGGCTCAAAAAGCAGCTGTAACCGGTTTGTTGGCAACTCAAACTGGTCTAATTGGCAAATTCCTGTAATTATCTTATTCTTTTGACACATTCCTTGATTTATCTTAGTTCCATATGGTATCCATCCTATTACAGTTATCTACGGAAACCACAACGCTAATTATTATTAGGAGTTGTCTTGGCTCTCTTCTTTACCGTGTACAGGCTATTTTCATGTTTACATGATTTAAAATAGCTACTAAACATACTTTATAATAGATACCAGATATATCAATCATCAATTATAAAGGATAAATCCCCTTATCAGGACGATTTCTTTGATCCTGCTTGCTCTCAGCTGAAACAAATTCTTTGTTACAAAAAGCATAAAGTAAATATGTTTAAGTTATTGCTGCCTGATACAATAATTCCCCCCTTACTGGTTTTAAAACAGAATTAGACAAATATAGCAGAATATAAAATTGCATCAAAAGGCAAAGAGATGTGGTGGCAAACACGCAAAGGAAAAGTGTCTGAAGATTGGGAGTGGAAAGTAAGAACAATTAGAAATTATCCTGAAAGCCCAGGGAGTCATAAACACCAGATCAGCTGACAGAGGACATAGTAGAAGATTTATAAGAAACCAAAAGACATTTTAATTGGGGGTACTTTGAAATAATGGACCTCAAATAATATCATTATATTGGTAACAGAGTAGCCAAAAAGAGCAATAATGTGGCAAAGTGATTTTTCTGGCCGGGGAGCAGCACCAGCTGCAGTAACAGAGTCCACACCGGCTTTCCTGCAGATTTTCCCTTCGGAAAAGACTCCAAATCCTGGTACACAAAGGGCATTAAGGGGAATACTCAGTTCTCTTTAAATTTGGCAAACACATGATTATAAAATGCCCTGATCTGGATAGTACTTTTTTTTTTTTTTAAATTTGCCTTACAATGACCAAATTCCATCCAGGCTGCCTGTTTGGATAAGGGTGGGCACAATCACATCCCTCCCTTCTTCTATATCTGCCCCAGCAAGTCAATGAAGAAGCTTCTTTTCCACTTCCTTTACTTTCCTTCAATAATTAAAAGGAAAAATCCATGAAAATTAGGGTCAAATCCAATGGAACATTTTAATGACAGGGACAGACCATATTCCACATTTTCTATTTTTACAAGGAAAAGCTGGACTCGGTGCATCACTTCCCCCCTTACCAATTTTTTTCAGTAAATAAATAAAAAATATTTTTTAAAAAATTAAATTCATCTCCCTTCGTAGCCAGAAGGGAAGTAAAAGAAATAGAAGCTGCATCATAGTTTTGCAAGTCTTTCACTTGCAATTGGTTTCTTCTGTGAGCCTTTGGCTTCTCACAGACTTGAATTTCCCCAGCCCAATGAATGTCACTGCGCTGGCTTAAAGGTCAAGCAGAAGGAGAAATTAACCCGACTCAAGAGAGGTTACAAGTCAGAGTTACAAATTACTAAAAAGATTACAATAAATACAATGATACAGAGAAAAACTGGTTTTAACCCACAAAAACTGATGCATAACCCAGCACCCTGGGGCAGGAACAGAATGGTGCTCATTGGCCCCAACACGTGGGCCCCCTGAGTGTAAAGGAAAGGAAAACCTGCCTGTGAGGATGATAGTCAGAGTCTGGTCAAGAGTGGCAGTCTCAGTCCTGTTGAGGTTCCGGTCCCTCTCTGGATCCCACAAGTGGTACCAGAAGTCCCCAGACCCCAAGATTAGATATGCTCAGGTTCAGGTGGGAATGCCCAGTACCTCCCCCAAGGTGGAGAGTTTCACAGAGGGTGATTTAACTCTGTGAGTCATGGGATATTTTTGCAATCTTTGATGGTCTGGCTCACAGCAGCTGCCTATTGTAGCAGTCCCTGATGGCCCATGAGCAGACATGACCCCTCAGACTGGGTGTGAAGGTGGTGAAACCTCCTGGAGGGGAGTTATCACAGCTGAGTCCTTGGTATGAAGACAGAAACACTCCCCTGTCTCCCAGGGTTCTTTAACACCCAGTTTGTAGCCTGAGGTGTCAGGAGTGCCCTGGACAGCTGCTGCAAATGTTCCATTATTAACAGTCCATCAGAAATGACACAGAGGGTGTAGAATGCACAGTTTTGGTCACAGTTTTGGTGATAAACTGGTCCCGGCCGCTGGAACTGGGACAGTCACCATCTTCACTGATCACCATCGATGCAGGTCCACTGGGGACACTCTGGCATATCCTATAATGGCAAACAGAACTTCGCACTTGGAGACTCTGCAGTCCTAAAAATCTGCTTGTTGAAATGCTGTGAGCATCATGGGCTTGTGGGGGGTTCTAGATTTTCCAGCATCACTCCACCCAGGAGGTGTTTTAAAGGATCATTAAAGGAGCACCACGTTCAAACTCACCATGCTGGGTCCCCAAAGGTTGCTGTGTTCAGGTTAAAAACCCCATGTCAAGGGTCTGGTGTTCAGCAGCACTGACTCTCCTGTTTCCCATCATGTTCTGGATCTCTAGTTTGAAGACAACAAGATGCCTTTGGTAGTTATTCTCTCCAGTTTTCCTTGGAAGCAAAGCTGTCCAGTGATGTAAGGGATTTACGGAGTTTGGATGTCCCCCATAAGATTTCTAGAAAAGGTTTGTGTTGTAGCTTAGAAAGGCAATTTCTCTTGCACATACTGAAAAATTATAAATTTTTTACTCCTCCCTTTTTATAGGTGTCAATGAAAAATTCCCTGCACAAATTGGAATGGCATTTTGTCCTCTGGTCTGTCTTTTTCTGCTGTAACAGAAACACCTCATTCCAGAGCAGTTTCAGTTCATTGACTGAAAATTGCATTTTTCTTTCTCAAATGGGCCATTTCCAAATTATAATCCACCCACAGTTTAGTCTTTGTGTTGCTGGTGCTGTTTCCATTCCCCAGGCCTCAGCCATAAGCTGAACTCTGTTGTCTTTCCATATGATGGAAAGATGCAGCAAACCTGGAAACGAATCTTGAACTGGCATCAGAAACGGTCACCTGCAACTTTACATGGAGCCTTTGAAAGGGCAATAGGCACCCACAGTTCTCTGTTACCTGATAACAGGACTCAGGGAGCGTTTGGGTGATGCTCTGGGGTGCAGGGTGTGACTCTTGGGGATGCTCCTGTGCAGGGCTGAGGGTTGGACTCGCCGATCCTTGTGGGTCCCTTCCAGCTCAGCACATTCTGTGATATTCTGTGACCTTCCAGGGTTACATCTCGGAATCACATCCCACAGTGGGTCCAGATCCCATCTCTTTGCTTTAAACACTCGCACAGAGACCCCCCACAGTCCCAAGCTTCATCCCTGCCCTGCCTGCCTCTTATATCCAGACAGAGGTTTTCCCTTCATTATTGACATAAAGACGCTCCTTTCCTCCCCAAGCACCGCAGCGATCGTGGAGCCTTCAGGGACAAGAGCTGCTTCAGAAGTATCTGCTTGCTGCTGGGGTGATGCTCAATAACCTCATGGTTTCCTTGTGATTTTGAGCAATTTTTCCCTCGCGGCACCAGCCATTGCAGACAGATAATTACAGTGAGACTACCCCTGCAGATGTATGTCCTGACTCCCATAACTCTTTCTGTCCAGAGCAGCAACCACGACTTTTACCTCTCCCTCACCCCAAGTTGTCTGGCTTTGATCTTGAAACTGTGGGTGTTGAGTGCCATAAGTCAGTTATCTGGCAAGGTTTCCTTGTCTCTTTGTATTAGCTCAGATAAGACAGAGGGAAGACAGAAAAGCAATGACCAGGTCAGGAATCCAGCTGAAGTGCAGCACGGGGTGAATTTCTGTGCAGCTGATGCCGTCTCTGCTCCTGCCAGAACTCCTCCTCAATGGTGGAGACAAGACCCTGGTTCCTCCTCCCTGTACTCATGACAGTGGTGGATTTGAAAAAGGGTTCGTTTGGAATGGAACTGTCCCCACAGCTCCCAACCCGTGAGAGTTTACAGCAAGGAGCACACAAAATAATTCCACACGTTCTGGTTTCAGAGCCGAAGTTTGCCCTTTACTTTTTCGGTTGGATGATTCGGTTGTCACCTTTTTTTAACCGAATTACAAGTTCAAACTATGCGGGAAGAGGTTTCAGTGAGATTTAAGATGCCAACAGGTGACAGATGCCATGAGCCCAACCCTCACAATACATCCCTCAGAGTCAGGGCGGGAGCCTAACCCTGCAAGCACACACCAACACGTGCCTCTGTGAGCCAGTGCTCAGTAACACCCCTCCAGTAATTAAAGAGGCTTCAAAACTGAGACACAACTTCACTAGAATCAAAAAATAACAATTTAGGGAACGCACCTTTACAGGAAACAGTTGTTGGTTTGTTTGGTTTTTTTTTGTTTCACAATAGGATATTTGACTACAAGTTGAAGCCAGACTATGAAGGGAAAAAAAAACCAAACCAAAAAACCCCTGTCTTTGGAAAGGAGCCACCAGAGCCACTCCCAGACATGCAAAAAGCTCTTCATCACCTGAAGGTTTTAACACATCTGGACACTCAGATGATGGAGGAGCAAAGTGCTGGTACATGGCAGTACAAAGACAACAAACTGAATGAGCTGGAGGCTAAAAGGAACCAGCTGGTTTTGTTTCCAGGTCTTCAAGAGTGTGGGGTCTTCTTTAAATTTTTTTTTTTTTTTGGTTTACATGAAGTAAAATTCAGGTATTTCAGATCTTCTCTTTTCTTTCTCCTAAAAAACCCCCAAAAAACCCAACAAAACAGCCCAAACTAACCAACCAGTCTAAACTTCTCCCTCAGCAATGGGGCAAAAAAGCCTGAAATCGAGACAAAAATGTATACTAAAGGTTCAAAATTAGGAAGAAAATAATCCAATATCTTTCAAGCTCCCCAATTTCTGCAAAAAGACACCACTGCAGAGACTAAAAAATGTTGATTCTTCTGGTTCTTGTAAAATATTTCCTTAGAAAGGAGCTGTGCAACTTGTGAGCCTCAAATGCTGTTGAACGCAGATGAATCACTCAACTGGAGCTGCAACAAGAAAACCGAGAGTTGCTCGAACTCCTCACTTTCTCCATGGAAAATAAGGGAAATTTGTGATAAAGATTCATTCCAATATTAAATCCCTGGGAGACAGTGAAAGAGATGAGGTCAAGGCATTAACCTGCTGTGATTGCTTCTGGTGAAATCAAATATCGAGGCATATTTTTAGTAGTAGGTGATGTATTAATTCATCTGAGAGGCAGCCAGTCCCTGGAGGGTTCTCAGCGTGCCTGCCATGGCACACCTTGCTTTAGCCAGTACCCAGCAGAGAGAACTTAATTTACTAAGGGGAAAATAAGCCTGAGATAGAACAATGCAGTGTTATTCTCATTACTGAGTGTGGGCCAAGGAGTGAGCGTCGCACACACGAAGCTGAAGGATCGCCCACAATTGCACTGCTGGACTCCAGTTTGAATGCCAAGTTTTCTGTACCCACGTGGTGCCACACGTTGGGACATTAAAAGCCATGGTGACCCCAGATGACTCCACTTTGCCTGTAAGGACATTCCAAATTAGTCCCATCCAGCTTTTTTCACAGCCCATCCCCAGTAAGTTCTCTGAGCACCAATTAATTTTGTCTTTAGCACTCTGTGACAAGGAAGCTCCCTCTTGCCTTGGAGCTGTTTTCAGGCAGCAGTGGAGTTTTGGCTCCATGTGAACAAGACCCATTTATGTCTCTTCAGACCAACCTCTGGATTCAGAGGGTGCCAAAAAACACCCAGCCCAGCCCAATAAAGCAATCTCTGCCAACCAGCTGTCCTTGCTGTTCCTTGCAAGGAAGAAGGGTGGTTTTCTTCTCTTGTTCTCTGTGTACTGGGGGAGATGCTGAGCCCCCATTCAAGTGCCTCCCTCAAAAGCCAAGAGAGAGCTCTTCCTAAAGAAACAAATGCACCAGGAAGCCTTTCAGCTATTTTGTTTTTAAGACAGAAGGCTTCAGAAATTGTAGGAACTTTGCTCATCCTCAGCAGGTGAGAATTTGCAGTGGAGAAGCCACTGGGAAATAGTGAAAGATTTCGGCCTTTGGTGATTTCCAGGCAGATGTGCCAAAGGAAAAAGGACCATGAATGCGGCGACACTGCTGAATCCAGTTTCCAAAGGATGCATTCCTTGCACAGACTTGGTAAACCCTCCATTTTCCACAGGGAGACCCTGCACTGTGTCACTTCCAGATGTTGTCCTACGGTGGTCCACGTTCAGTTCCAGGCTGCCATCCACCAGCAGATGTTTCTCTTCACGCTACGGTCTGTAAACATTCTGCCTTCAGCAGAAATCTATTTAAGCAGTATTTTTGAAGTTCAAAGCACTGCTTCATTTCTTTTTCACTCTTGTGTGCTCCTATCTGTGAGAAGCAGAGGACTGTAATTTCTTTCTCCTTCGGTTCATGTGTCACCAAAAGCCTCCGTGTATCACTCAGTTCAGCCTGGAATTTACTCCAAAACTGAATGAGAGTTAAATTTTCACTCTTTGAAGTTGCAATCAGGGATGGGTTTTTAAAAGTGCATGTTTAAAAAACATTGAGCTTCTCCTTCACTGAGCACACAAGGCAGTCGGGGGCATTACATGAAACCAAGCTTGGATAAATAATACAGGAGTGGTCTTTGTGTGCTCCTCTTCTGACTCCACAAACCACTTTATAAGGTTTTCCCATCTCTGTGAAAAATAATTGCTTTCCAAGTTTGATTAAAATCAAGACTTTAATAAAGATATTAGTAGTCAGATATTATTAAACTTATTAGAAATTTATTTTCCTCACTATTCCCATTATTTCTGAGTTCATTAACTTGCCATAGAAGTTTTTGAATATATTTTTATTTTAAAAAAACTTCTAACAACTTGTTCGAAGCTTGATAACTTATTAAATTTCCAATAAGTTACTGAACTTCTAAAAAGTTATTAATATTCTAAGTTATTATTCAGAAGTAATAGGAATTGCAGGGGAGAAAAAAATAAACTAAATAAATTAACTAAATAAATAAACTTCCAGTAAGTCTAACTTATGAAAATTTTATTTATTCCACCCCATTATTATTACTGATGAAGTTTGCCACATTAAAACTGGAGTGAAAGTGCAAAAATACAAAGATTCCTGGTCCCACCCCCACTTGTATTAATATGATTTTTATTCACTATAAGCGTCCTCAGAATATCGAAGCCTTCTAATGCTCAGCACAGTCTGTCTGTGTCCCACCTAAAGAGACTCTTCACTGAGACAGATTCACTGGATGGACAGGAGTGTTGATACTCCAGTGAGAACCACACTTAAATAGCAAGGGAGACCTTTTCCACCAGGTCCTCTTAAAAGTTATATATCACTGCCAGCACCAGAAGCCAACTGAGATACACTCAAACAGTTCCCAACATGATTTTTATTGATACGAGGATCAATAAAATTGATACGAGGATCAATAAAAGGATTGTGGGCATCGCATTGTCAGTGATTGTATTTAATTGATAACAAGATCCCAAAGGAAACCAGCACAAAACACACTCTCCAGGCAGCACCACATACTGAGCCTCAACACTGACCCCAGCAACATCCTCAGCTCGTACCACGTACTTAACTAACAACAAACCACTACCCAAGAGCACAACAACCTCAAACAAAGATCTCAGCCTTCAACACCGACCCCAACAACATCCTCAGCTCGTACCACGTACTTAACTAACAACAAACCACTACCCAAGAGCACAACAACCTCAAACAAAGATCTCAGCCTTCAACACCGACCCCAACAGCATCCTCAGCTCGCACCACGTACTTAACTAACAACAGAAAAACACTTACCAGGAGCACAACAACCCAAAACAAAGATCTCAGCCCTCAATACCAACCCCAACAACATCCTCGACTTGTACCATGTACTTAACTAACAGAAAACCACTTACCAGGAGCACGACAACCCAAAACAAAGATCTCAGCCCTCAACACCGACCCCAACAACATCCTCAGCTCACACCATGTACTTAACTAACAACAGAAACCACTACCCAGGAGCACAACCCAAAACAAAGATCTCAGCCCTCTCCGTAGCACAAAGCAGCAGAAAGAATAGAGTTGCTTCCCACTAACAAACGAGTTAACAGGAATTACACACCTTAAAGCAGCACCACAACCAGCATAAAGTATGGTATTTACCCAGTGGGATACGAGGTGTAGGGCAAGGTGTGTTTAAAGGGGGAAAAGTATAAGGCATAAGATATAGTAGGGTGTTTATGGAATAAAGATGTTAGCCAGGTAAATAGTAACTATGGGGGAAAAGTAGAAAAGCATAAGGCATAAGATACCAAGTAATAGATGTAGCCCAAGGTGTAACAGTATAAAGGAAGGTATAAAGTATAGGGAGAAAAACCAGAATAAATGTCTGCTCGCCCCTTCATTGTCCAAAGGTGTGAGAGGAAACAGGGGGTTGGTTACCCCTGCAGAGATGGTGGTCTTTGCCATGATTTTTGCTCATGGCCAAGCTCTTTTTATACTTTTTTCCCTCTGTTAGTTTGAGTGACTATAGTCAATGACTGTTTTGGGGGTGATAGACAGAAAACATGGGCTTTAAGGGTTGGCTTCCCGAGTTTCTCCAGGATGTGTGAAGAAAGGCCAAGTCACCTCCATAAAACCCCATCCTTGGGTAATCCTGTCATCAGCACCTTCCAGAGCCACTGGGACCCTTTGTCCCTTCTTGTGTAACCTGTCATCGGCTGACAATGGCTTCTGGGAGCACCCCTCCAGGGACTGAGGTGTTTTCCATAGGTTATCAGGCCTATCATCCCACAAAGTTCCATTTCTTGAACTCAGCAAGAATTTTCTACGGAAAACAATGGTTTGTTTCACCAGAAATCTAAATTATATGAAACGTTTTCATTCTTTCCTTTTTGTGTGTGTGTGTATTATTTGTTATTTCTTCTCAGACAAATCTACATGATAAATAAGAACAGATGCAACAGAGTGAATTTGGTGTTATTAGTAACTGACAATGTTTACCATTTTCAAATATTCAGCTGGATGTTGTATATTCGGGGAGATTTTGCACCCCGTCAAACTGTCATGTTGCAAAATAATCATTCTGAATGTTTAGGCTTAAACACAAGTCATTATTTCCTATAATCAAGGTGGTGTCAGTGAAAACAAGGATAAGAAAGTTGTGCAGCTCCTGAGGTCCTGCAGAGTGCCTGCAGAAACACAGACCCAAGGGATCCCAGTCCCCCTGGACAGAACCTTGGAGTCAAACACACCAAAGCTCTCCAGATATTCCCTTCTGCTGTCACTGCTCTTGCCTTGGGGTCTTACGGGGGGCCCCAGCTGGTCTGGGGTCTCTCTGGAGTGCTAGGAACTCCTGCACACTGTCAGGGTGATATGCATGGAAGGAAAGGCTGTGACACCAGAGTGGAAATCCAGTCTCTAGAGTGATGAGTCATGGTTGACTGACATGCACAGTCTGTGTGTCCAATTAAGAATTATTTATGTACAGAGAGGCCAATGAGCCATGGACATGTGTCCATACTGAGGTCTATATAAGCCATAGTTTCTAATATAATAAAGGGCTTTCTGGCTTTCTGGTTCCTGAAGAAGATGGTTCCTTGACCTACCCCGACCATTACGACGACAGGGTCTGAGAAAAGTTGGTTTCATGCAGTCAGAGAGAAGCCAAAGCCCAAAGCAGTCAATATTTCCAGTGTTTACCAGGCAACACTATGTGGCACTGAAACACTGAGACCCAGGAGTCAGGCAGGAGTCCAAGGAGGGACTGCCTGAGGAAACCACCGTCTGCCTGCAGGGCATTGAGAATGTCACTGACTGCACAGGTCCCTTTGGTGGGACCAGCTTGAAATTCCATCTCAGTTATGGATCTTACAAAAATTCCAGAGCCCAGCTTTTTCTCTTTCTACCCTTAAATCCACACAGCTTGAATCCCATGGCAGAGCTCGGGTATTCTTTGGTCCTTGTTTTCCTCTGGACACTTTCATCTCTTTCCAAGCATCATTTGGGATTTATGTCCTAGGAGTACATCCTCTTTCTTTGTAAGAGGATGGATTTCCCCCTGTGCTGCTCATTCCCCAGAGGTCTAAGCAAAGTTTGTTCCACAGATCAGAGCAGTTTTCCCCTCTGATATCCATAAAGGTTGAGTTATTCTTCCTTATTTCCATCTTCTTTATTACACTGTGCCCAAATAAGCCCAGTTTGCCTTGAAGTAAAGAACACACAGTACCTTTGCTACAGGTTGATCTCCTTGATACCAAAGTTATGAACCCCAGCAACTTCAAAGGGACGAGGTCTGGGACAATATGGGTGCAAATCAAATTCCATAATCAGAACAACTGTGACCAGAACAAACCGAAAACATATTTTAATCAGTTTCCTGGACTGTTTTACAACAAGCTCCACCTAAAGAAAGGACTGAAAGGGACGACTCCTGCAGAACAAACACACTGATTTAGGAACCTAAGTGTTAGTTCAGTTGCTGCTCTAATTTTATTGATAGTTTTTTTGAGCCCTCTGAAGTGTTGTGCAGCCTGCACTGTGCAGTCATCTTGCTTGGGTCTGTGCCAACAGCCTCACTGGATGGTATTTCTGACCTCCATCTTTCTTCTTTTTCTTTTCCATTTCAAATGATTGTTTTGTGTCTGAAAAATTGTGTCTGTTCTTGCCAAGTCAACACACTTAAGTTGGAATAGGAACTTGGAAGCTTCTTTCTCTCCCTGCATAAAGGCTACTCCAGCAAATAATCTGTATGTCAGTGATGCTCCTTCATCCAGTTGAACGTTGCCTGGACTCTGAAAACAAATTTGAGTATTGGTTTGTGGTCTTTTACCTTAATCTAGTACAAGAGACAGAAGGAAAAGCTGCAAAAGTCAGTATTTCTAGCAAAAGCAGTGACATAGAGAATCACAAAGTCAAAGGATCATGGAATGATTAGGGTTGGAAGGGACCTTAAAGCCCATCCAGTCCCACCCCCTGCCATGGGCAGGGACACCTTCCACCAGCCCAGGTTGCTCCAAGCCCCGTCCAACCTGGCCTTGGACACTCCCAGGGATGGGGCAGTTGCAGCTTCTCTGGGCACCCTGTGCCAGGGCCTGCCCACCCTCCCAGGGAGGGGTTTCATACACACCTCTGCCAAGGTCTTTAAGTAGCTAAAATTGGCAGGAGGAGAACTTTGCACTGTTCTCAGGGGTTGTCTGCCCCGGCCATTCCCTCTGGTCACCAGCTCATGGCAGGACTGTGATTGATTTAATACTAACTTGGCTGCATTCATTTCTGGGAGCCACAGTTCAATTTTTGTTAGACTGGAGTTTGTTAAAGTGAACTCAGGAAGTTGATTTTTGTGGTTAAGGGAAGAGCAGAGAACACGGACTACACCCCATCCTTGAGTCCAAGCTGGGACACCCAGAGCACTGGGCTCCCTGTGCCTTTTGTGGTAACTCAGTATTTGCCTCGGTTCTTTGGCCCATCCTTAGAAAAGCTACACCCTCACAGGGCAAGAGAGGCAACGTGCCCAAAGCACTGCAGCATTTCACCAAACTGAGCCCTAGAGGGAGGAGAAAGGAGAAAAAAATGTGTCACTTATTAAGCGCACAATAATAAAGCATTGGCCTCTTTGCAAAACAACAAAGTACACGAACAAAGGACATTCTTAACGTAGCAACTGTTTCTCAAGGACTCATCAGACTTTCACGATGGAACTCTCCCGACTGACTCAGAAACTGCATCATGTCAAAGTGACAACTTCTAAGGAGATGCCACCTCCCATCTATAAGTCAGCTGAAAGAAGAACTTTATGCAACATCTGGAGGGGAATGTGACCTTCCCACTGCAGGGTTTCAAACACCAGAATCTCTCCATCCTGGATCTAAGAGGATATCAAGGCCAGATGCTGCTGTGGATAGTCAGCCTGAAGATGTGGTAAGTATTTTCCTTCCATTGCCCTTTTCAAGCGCTCAGATCTTTAATCACCCTTGATAAATTAAGCCTTTCAAACTTTGGTCCAAGGACATGAATATTGTTTTCATTTTTAGAGTAAAAATGAAAAAAAAAAAATGGGGATTATATTCTTCTGTACTTTAGAAAACATGCAGAATCAGGAAATTTCATGGTAATTCCACTTTGTGTGCTTGCTAAGTGTGTCCCAACAAATCCATTCTTCTGTATCTGGAGACTCAATCTTCAAAGAGTTCCTGCACTTCACTATCTACATTGTCAGACACTCCAGTTTTGAATTATTGTAAGTTTCATAATTTTCATAAAAAGACCAGAAGCACAGATGCCCACACACAATGGATCATTTACTAGATGTTGTCCTGGAGAATTAGATATTATAATAAAACTTCTGATTGCTCAACAGCTGCCTAACAGAAAAGTCCTCTTAGTCCTCTTCATTGTTGCTTCATTAGGGAACACACATTTATTTAGGCTTCCCAATATATTTGCTGTCAAAACAAAACTTTCTGCGTCCCTTGAATTGCTTGACTATTCCTTGCAAGTAGTCTCTGCAATATTATTTTTTATTTGCATGTCAGCCTAGACATCTGCAAATGTACCTTTTTATCCAGTGGAGAAACCCAGACATTTTCAGGGTGTGAATCACCCAATCTGTATCACCAGTTCCTTTTAGGAAATGATGCTCTAAATGTGTCCTTTTCTGTCTTTTGACAGTAAGAGCTTGGTTGCTGTCATTTAGTGACATGAATTCATCTGTCAATAGTTCACCTTCCACTATCCCAGGTTGCATCAAGCCCTGTCCAACCTGGCCTTGAGCAATTCCAGGGAAGGGGCAGCCACGGCTTCTCTGGACAACAGAAAAGTAACACTGCTCCAAGTTGCATTCCTAAGAAGACATATAAATTTTAGCCTTTTTTGCTGCTTTTGCACTTTTTTCTTTTTTTTTTCTATTTAGCAAACAGTTTGAATGAAATATAATATTAAACGAAATTGTTATAACTGGGAGAGTAGTAAATCATGTATTCTCTGAGCAGGATGAGACAACAGAAACGAGCTGAGTCTCTTACGCAGGTAGGTCAGAGCGCAGTATAAAAATGCGACAGCATTTTCTAAGCGTGCATCAGACTGAGCATTTCAGTTGGGAACACTAAATTCGTGCTGTGAAATTCCACCCAGATAAAATCCAAGGTTCTGGTGAAAGTACCAGATCCAGTGAAACATCTGCTATGTCTAATTTTTTTTAATAGTTTTTTTTCTGGATTTTGGGGGCTGCCTGCCCTGTTTTTCCACTACAATTTCAGTTCAGGGGGAAGATAAGGAAGGGATGTTGGAGAAATTCAGGCGTTTCCAGGGTTTTCCCAGAGCTGTCCATCCCCTCTGCTCCCATCTGGCCTGGCCGCAGCCAAGGGGTGGCTGTGCCTGGACAGCAGGATGGATGGAGATGTTGCCTGTTGCTCAGGAATGTGTTTGTGGTGGAGCAGTGGCAGGAACAGAACATCCCGGGCACCAGTGGTGGCAGCAGCGTCGTGGCTCAGATGTCCCACCCCAGCACAGCCCTGCCCATGCCAACCCATCTCTGGTCACTCAATTTCACCCCCACTCCTTCTGTGTTGTCCCCAGATTTCTGTCCAAAGACTTTCTGGGCAGGAATAAATACAGACACACTGCCCTAAGCAAAAAGAGGAGAACAGTAGCTTTAATTCATCCCTTCAGTGAAATTTATCGTATTAATTTTAGCGTTTCTATTCATTTACAGAAAGGGAAACAATGTGCTCCACAGCTGAGTGGCATGTACAGACCTCTGGTGAGGCTTTTGTTCTTCCCAGTTCCCAAAAAAGCACTGAGGGAGGACCTGCCACCAGCCATATAAGCATCATCTTGGCAATGACTAACGTTTTTTCCACAGTCACAAAAGAAACCAAGCACCCATTTCTCTTATGTAAAAGTTTTCATTAAATGAAATTTGACTTTACAGCTGACACTAATTATAAATAAGACTTTACAGCTGACAGTGGTTATAAATAAGACTTACAACCCCAGGAATCATCTGGAAGTTCGGGGTAGCACATCCCATTCAAGGAGCCCTTGTTGGGAACACATCCTGTTATCTTTCACTCGGGAGGCAAAGAGGAGCGTGTTTAGCTAAAAGCCAGACAGTGCATTTCATGTTGAGCTGCGAAGAGTTGGATGGCAAATAAGAGGCATAAATGTGGGACCACTTCAGAAAGGTGTGTCGTGCCTGCTCTTCCTGGGACACACATTTATTTGGTGTCCTGCAGAGGAAAAAAGGGGTTTCCTTGGGTGTGTCAGCACCGTGTGATGCAGGTGATGCACAAACAGCCCACTGACCCCAGCAGGGCCAAGCACCACCACAGCGACACTGCACCCACCACACTGGGGCTCTTCTGGCTTCAGTGTCCCCACCATTCCCACACCTACACAGGACAGGGGACAGGCAGGACGGACCTGCCACAGGAACCCCCAGGCCAGCCCCATTTCCAGGGCTGGAGCAGGCAGGGGGACATGGGGGGACATTCAGGGACGCTACCCAGGGCCACTGGGGCTGGGGATCCCTCAGCACCCCAACACAACAGAGTTATCACAGGGGCTTAAAAACATGTGACAGGAGGTTTGGGGGGGAGAAGGGGAAAGGCTTCTTGACTGCTTTTGCTATAATATTAGAAGAGCACCTCTTGGACTAATGGAATGAGGTATTTTATTATTGAGAGAAAATTGATGTAAGCAGAATTACTACATGATTGGAAAGTTAAATTAAAAACAAAAAAACAAAAAAACCAAACTCTTTAGTCCCAGGGTATAGCAAAGGAGAAGATGGTAAGTAATGAGAGAGGAGCTGTAAGCACTAAATCTTTGCTGCCCTGGCCAGAGAGAGCTGCAAGGTGCAGGCTGGGTGCCTGGGCTGGTCAGCCTGCCCTGCCTTTAGCATTTACACCACCACACAACTATTTTGCACCAGCACACAACTATTTTGCAGTGCCTCACACATTGCCACGCTCCAAGATGCAGCTGATTTGCCCATCTGGCAGTGCCGTGGTTCCATTCAACCTTAGTAAGCTCTGATGGAACAAACAGCAACAATGCCTGCCAGTCGATTGGCATCATCTTTTCAGGGAAAAATCAAAGCTGTGGCTCAGTAATTCCTAATCTAACTTTCCACGTGCTCATCCAACTTCTGTGTCTTCCTGAAGCTGATGAGCACAATCCATGTTCCATTGTCTTATAACAGATTTTAGAACAAAGCAGTTGTTTAATTTGCCCTCGTTTCTGACAGTGCTGGGTGAATATTTGCAAGTAGTTTTTCCAAATACGCAATGACTTGCACAGCCAGGTCTGTGTTTGCTCCTGATGGTGGCCTGCCAGGCCTCTGTAAAAGGAGCTGAAAAGCTCCTGGAGTTCTCCTGGCCCAATCTCCACCAGGGACAGGTACTGCTGGAAGTGTTTCATCTGGACCAAAGGAAACACTGAACAGCAGACACGTGGAAGAGCCCCTGGGCAGTGTCAGGGCAGTGCAGGTGCAGGGAGAACACCAGAAGCTTCCCAGCCCTCTGGTCACAACATCAGCCCACCCTTAAGTGCAGTACCACAGAACCATGGAATGGGTCGGGTTGGAAGGCACCTTCAAAGCTCTTCCAGTCCCACCTCCTGCCATGGGCAGGGACACCTTCACCAGATCCCCTTGCTCAGAGCCCCATCCTACCTGGCCTTGGACACTTCCAGGGGTGAAGGCGCTTCCCTGAGAACACACTCCATTAGAGCCTGAATAAGCACGGATTTGACAAACACACGTGTCCCCACCAAACATCTCAACTTCAAGGAGAGCACGTGTGTCTTCACCCACACCGTGCCCTTCCACCCCGCAGAGCTCCTCCTGAGTGCCCACCACCCGGCTGCAGGGTGGGCAGCTCAGCTGGCACAGACCCCCTGGCACCACGGGCTTGGGGGAGCACAGTTATGCAGACAAAGAGGTTTATTCTCCGCAGCACTGAGAACAATCACCTACCCACAACAGGCGTTCTGCTGGGTCCTGAAGCAAAGCACTGGATGTGTTTAATGACAGGACACTGACATTTTCTCTGCCTTCACTGGGTGCACAGTTCTCCTGATAAAAGTTTTATTAGGATGCTATTTTTAATCTTAGTGATACCACTCTAGTTAGAAAGAAAATTAGGCAAAAATAGCAAATACTACAAGAAGAACTGTTCAAAAAGGATAAGAAATACTGGGTTTTGCCGTAATTTCAGACTCCTGTCCATAAAGATTTGACCATTCAGTCTCGAAGTAAACTCAGAGGCAAGAGCCTTCTTGCAGGTCTCACTGGGAATGTGGAGTTAACAGGGCTGTCCTGAGAAAAAGACCTGTTTTTCCTCAATCCAGAGTTAGCCTTTTGTTTCAAAGTTGGTCCCATGTGCCTGTTTGCAACAAGGCTTCTCAAGCTGGTGTTGTTGGCAGTTTCTACACAGTTACACAGAACCTTTGGTCAAAATTTACAGATGGCTTGAAATGACCAACTGAACTCCTTTTGGACCTGTTAACTTCAATCACCTGAAGATCTGGTCCTCAATATTAAATGTATTTACTCAGTGCTAAATTTTAGTATTCCTAGTAGTAACATAATTGTGTTGTGTGGAAGGAGATGGTAGAAAAATATATGGCTTGAAAGAGAGGAGAGATTGCATCTTATATTATATTATATTATCTTACCCTGCATCTTTAGTCAGAATTATAACATTTTTAGGAAAAGAAGAAGTTTTGCTCAAAGCAGTCTCCGTGACAAAAACATGTCAGTGCCTTTCTCAGCTTAATTTTCTTCTACCATGCAACTGAAGAGGGATGTTTGACAAATGCGCACCCAAATTCCCTAGGGGAGATTTTCTGGGCAATCAGTGCCGTAGGAAGCTGAAATAATCAGTGGTTTTAGGAGGATGGCTCCAGTTGGTTCTGACAAGGCTACATGTCAGCCATATGTTAGGCCAGGCTCAGTATGATGCAAACCAAAGAAGCTGAAGCAAGAGCAAAAAGCAGGGAAAACACAGAAAAGGAGGACTGATTACATTCTTTGCCCTTAAAAATGAAATAAGGATTTGCTGTGGTTCCATTTCCAAATGAATTACCCTAAATTATCCATATTAACGGTTCACGGCTCTCCATCCTGACAGCTCACAACAAAAGTTGTTACAAAACAATTTCATAACTAGATAATACAGAACATTTTCATCTATTGAAAGCCTCACTTCCAGCTATTGAAGGCCATTCATCCAAGAGCCTGCGCTGGCGCAAAACTTGTGGCAGAACACCCTTGATGTTCCTCCTCACCAAAACAATGCCCAAGACGTCGTTTCACCACCGAGGTTCCAATCTCTGTGCTTTTATCTGCTTCAAGTTGCTCCGCTCTCTCTCTTCCTCCTTGGGAGGACCAGCAGGAGCAGATTGCTTACATGTGTCGCTGCAGTGCCCACCCTCAGCATCCCCCGGCGTGCTCTCGCAGCCCGTGGGTGGCACATTTTTGGGGCTGTGGAAAAAGCACAGCTCTCCTTGTGCAAGGCCCTCGGCGCGGCGCCGCCGTCCCGCCGCCGGCGGGCACCGAACAGCCACCAGCTTCGCATGCGGGGGGCGAAAAAAGGAGGGGAAGGGTTTTTGTCAATGCTTATTGGGGCGTAGTGCCACGGTTCCATTCAACCTTAGCAAGCTCTTATTGGGGCGTAGTCAATGCTTCGGACAAATTTCCATTCAAATAAACGCCCTCGGACTCGGGGAAGGCAGAGCTGAGGAAGGGACATGCAAGAGGAGGACCTGCCCCGGGCCCGGCCAGCAGAGCAGGTCTGGCAGAAGCAGAACGCCCTTCACCAAAGTGTCCTCCCCAGGCAGCAGGGAGGCAGCAAATGCATTGGGTCCTGTAGCTGCAGCCTTCTCTTGCCCTCTCTCCTTGGCCTGGGGCCATTCCCTTGGTGCTCATCAACACAAGACCCATTCGGCTGCCGTGAAAAGCAGCCTCTGCTCCCAGCCCAAGATGACCAAGGGGAAGACAAAGGCAGCAACAGGCCCAGCTCTTGCAGTGCTACCTGAACGTCTCTTTTCCATGAGTTTGGTTTGGACGAGTGGAACACGTGGTGATCAGAGGGCTGGCGATCCTCTCCCACGAGGAAAGGCTGAGAGAATTGGGATTGTTCAGCCAGGAGAAGAGAAGGCTCAGGGGAGATTGTACTGCAGGGTTCCAGTGCCTGGAGGGCTCCAGGAGAGCTGGAGAGGGACTTTGGACAGGGGCCTGGAATGACAGGACAAGGGGAATGGCTTCTCACTGTCAGAGGGCAGGGTTAGATGGGATATTGGGAAGGAATCCTTCCCTGGGAGGGTGGGCAGGCCCTGGCACAGGGTGCCCAGAGAAGCTGTGGCTGCCCCATCCCTGAAAGTGTCCAAGGAGAGGTTGGAGCAACCTGGGCTGGTGGAAGGTGTCCCTGCCCATGGCAGGGGGTGGATCTGGATGACTTTTAAGGTCCCTTCCAATCCAAACCAGCCTGTGATTCTACGAGTCAGACTGTACAAAATGCTGTGGCCTCTCCCACGTGCTGCCCAACACAAGAGGCTTGGGGCCACATCCCTGGAGCCAGCGGTGCCCTGGCACAGTCCTGGCCCAGGACACGCCTGGTGGGGAGCATCCCACCCACAGCCCCCCCAGTGCCAGAGTGAATGGCACACCAACCCCAGCCCTGCATTACAGCCGGGCACCAAACCCCACAGTATTCATTGGGGCAGCTCTGCATGGCCAAGTCAGCTCCTCTTCTGCAGTACTTTGACTCCTCCATTCCCTGAGCAAGTTGCTGGAGCTCAGCTGTGATCCCTGTAGGATCAGTGAGTGTCCTGGGGCAGGGAGGGAAGGAAATACTCTTCTGTTGGGGAAGGAAGAGGTTTCCAGCTGTAAAAAGGACCTAAAGAGAAGCAGCCCCAAGTCCTCAGCTGCACATTTTACTGCAAGTCAACACCTTCCTTGGCAGAAGAGCCTGAGGTCTAAGTTAGAACCTCCTGGCAAGGGATGAATGAGGCAGTGAGACAAAGAAGCCAGCAAGAGCCTTTTTTCTTCTCTACAGCCCCCCAAAGCTCACTGATCTTTTTTAATTCCCCACAAATCTGACAGAAATGCAGCACTCAGTGGCTTGATTTTCGCCTCAGATGCTCTAAAGGTGCTGTTGGAAAAAGGTGGAGAGAGGACTGTGGCTCTGGAGGCCATGAGACCTCATTCCCCTGGAGGAGGTGAAATGCCTGATTAGGAAAACCTCATTTATTTTTTGGGAGTGGAGTTCTTTTTCTGAAAACCTGAAATTCCCATTAGACCAAGCATTCTGCCCCTTCAAGGAAGAAGGTGCCTTCTTTGAGAAGGGAAGGATTTGGGGTGACCTACTTGGGGCCTTCCAGCACTTGAAGGAACAAGAAAGATGGAGAGAGGATATTTACAAGGGCTTGGAGTGACAGGACAAGGGGGAATGGCTTCAAGCTGGCAGAGAGCAGTTTTAGAGTAGAGATGAAGAGAAAAAGTCTTTGCTATGAGTGTGGGCAGCCCTGGCACAGGGTGCCCAGGGAAGCTGTGACTGCCCCGTCCCTGGAAGTGTCCAAGGCCAGGTTGGATGGGGCTTGGAGCAACCTGGGCTGGTGGGAGGTGACCCTGCCCGTGGTGGGGGGTGGGACTAAATGATCTTTTCAATCCAGGCCGTTCTATGATTCTCTAATTCAAGGAAGGAAGGCACTGAACCAACACACTTCCCTCTCCGATGGGCCTTTGCTTTCAACCTTCACCATCTGCCAACACCAAAGGCCCCAAAGAAGCAGCCAACAGGTCTCAGCCGTAGGAACACAACACACAGAGCACAACTAAGTCATGAGTTGCTGCCTCCTCCTGCAGAGCGCACTGGCTCTCCTGTGCCCTGCCTATCCCATGTGCAAACTTTTATAGTGTCATAAACCGACAGCACTATTCCCATTTGGAATCAGATTAGGGGAGGGAGGGAAAAAAAATCGGAGCCCTTGGGAAGCGCAGCCCCTGCCAATGTGTCCTGGAGGTTCCATATAAGCCGGAGCACTCACGGCCCCCCGTTCCCTGGTTTGGGGTCCTCTGCGCCGTGTGTGACAAGGAAGCAGGAGCAGGACACTCCAAGCAGGACACTCCGAGCAGGACACAGGGAAAGCCTGTGAGAAAGGTACGTGGTGAAGGCGTTTGGGGGCTCATTTCCAGCGCAGTTAAACAGGACGCACGGGCACATCGTGCCATTCCCCTGCCCCTGGGCTGGCGGCGCCGCTGCCCTCGCCTCCCCTCTCCGCCGAGGGGCTTCACCTGGGAGAGAACTCAATCTATACAAGGGCCCTAAGAGCTGGGTTACTGAGGAGCTCTAGATAAATCAAAGGATTTAGGAGGATTAGTTTCACTTGACTTGCAGGGAAATTTCTTGCAATGAGAAAAACCAGAACTGCCAGTCAATGCGCAGCAGGTCTGGCTGGAAGTAGAGTTTCCTCAGCTACACGCCTGGGGTGAGTAAATTGTTCATGATTTTAGTGGGTGTTTTGCTTTTATTCCTAAGTTATTAATAAAAGTACGCTTTTTTCACTGTTGTCCTAAGTTTCAATGCAATATTTTCGGGCGATACAGCTCCAGCGGGAACTGTAGATGGGATGTGGGTTGTTTAGCAAGCTAAAATGAAAATACAGGAGCCAGAGAAATCCACAGTTTAATTATTTTCCTTGTGTAGGCTTAAATATCATAAATATATAATTTACTTCCAAAATAGCAGCACTGGTTGGTTGAAGCATGAAGGCAATAGCTACGTACCAGTTTTTGTGAGATAAAAACTGAAGGGATTAAAAGAGGAGACAAGTTTTAGTTAAACTAAAATATCGATCTCTGCAAATCGCCTTTATGGACAGGATAGTGTTTTCTTTCTGCATTTTAGATTATGAATTTTCTTTTAGACATTGAACAGTTAATGCTTATAAATATCTTTTCATTTGAAACATGCTTTTACTTCTTGTGGAGTTTTGTCTCAAACTAGGCTCAAATGCCTTATATTACATGGGAAGAATAAGTAGTGACTTTGTTGGGGAGAGTTAAATCCAGCTTTCTGCTTGAGATTTCACTAAATGTTAGATCGGGTTGTTTCAAACCATTACCAGAATATTTTGTGGTTGTACCAGCGTCTCTTTCTTTATAAACATGGTACATCATTGGATATGTTTGGATTTATACAAGGCTTTTTATGATATACATAAAATTCTGGGACCTGTAAACACACTGATGGCACTAACAAGGATCAGATGTCCCCTGCCTTTCTTGCAGAGAGAATGAGAAGGTGGAAGTTCTCAATACTTGCAGAATTTAATGACTTGGTCTTTCAAGGCGCCGCTTCATTTCACGTTTTGCCGCTCTCGCACAAACGCTGACCAAATTTTGCACTCTAAGATTAATTCTAGCAAATTCCTGAGAACCTTCACTCCAGTTGTTGAAGGATGGCAAGCTCAGGTGGTTTTTTTGTAGGGCAATTGATCATTAATCTTCATTTACATCAGTTTATTTTTTAAACGGTAGAAAAGTAAAAATTTGTGGGGGGTTTTCCCCCGCCTCTTCGTTTCAAACTCCTTTGCAACGAAAAAAATAAATGTACTGATTTATCTCCAAACATCCGTCAGCCCTACTGAGAACTGTCTGATACTGAATAACATGACAAACATTCCTGAATGTTACGGGGTCCTTAAAACCCTTCTCTGTGATTAGTTAGAAGGTAGATGTGGCAGAACAACTAAAATTGGTTTCAGAGATTCTGAGATACCGACAGCATGGCCTGTTTAATGTTCAGGTTTAATGTTCACATCCCTCCCCCAGAGCACAGTAAATCACTGACGTGTGAAAAATGTTATGACTGTAACATGAATTAGCAAAGCTATGAATGTTGGGTATAAATTAGCTATTTACTTAAAATGCTATTTTTCTTTTAATGAGTTGGTCATGAGTATCGTTAGAGATTGTAACTTAAAATGCAAAGAATATAAGAAATTCAAATAAAATATTGAAGCACTTAGTAAACTTTTCATGTAAGAATCTGTGTGTAAGTCGTGCATATACCTGACCTTTTGAGCCATAATGATGCACCGTGGGTTAGTTTCGCAGTGATCAGAAACACAGCAGGTATTTCACAGAGTAATGACAATTCCTTCCCTAAAAACACTTGAGGACGTTGCTGACAGTGATTATTGTACCTCTGCCACCTCTCAGTTCGTGTTCCTGTTGCTTCTCTCTTCCCTTCATTATTCCTCATGCTCTTGCTCTTGCTGTCTTTATTCTCCAGGCAAGTGAAAAAAACTTTTAACAAAGAACACATCCCTGGAAGTTTTACCCCTTTTTTCCATGAAAGAAGGATGAAGTCAGAGAAGTTTGTAACACCAATTTGAAACATTCAGCCTTCTGCTAAACCTCTTTCTGATTAAGTATGAAAGCAAAAAGAAAGTTAGGATTAACTGCTCATGGGTGATTGTCTTTATTAAATTAACATAATGAAAGATGCTCTGGATTAAATTTTTCAATAAATACTTTCCTTGGTGTTGTTCCGATCAAAAAGCTCTGCCATTTTCTGGATTTTTATAGTTAATACACTTTCTCTATTTCTCTTCGCTGAGATATAAAGCATTTAAAATGCAAAGCCAAATCCTGGCTCATATTGGCCACAAGGTTCTAAAGATTAGGCCAAGAGATAAAGAAGCAAGGTCAAAACTGGCTGAAATACTTTAGAGCACCATGAGAGTGAAAGACAACTCACATTCCGAATTTCCAAGCACTCAGAAGGAATGAGAGAAGCTGCAGCAACAGTGACCATGGAATATCCACAAGGGGTGGCAGGCTGGGGGGGTTTTATGTTGCATAAACCCAGAAGTAAATCCAGTCCCAACCTGTAGCCGTGTGTGGATTTCACTCCTTTTGACTTCTCCCAGTGAAACGGATTGTTTTGATTTCACAGATCTGAGGAGAAACCAACCACTGGACACCAGAGCTCTCAGTCCTAAAGGTAAGACCTTCTCCTGAACTGATGTAACATTATTATGCCAGAATTCAGTGTCACCACTCACACTCTTTTACCCAAAAGCCTCATTTGGGTTGGTTTCACTTGAATCATTCATGTGTCACTTCTCCCAGCACTAAGGTTTCTCTGGGTGGTCTCCAAACGTGCCCATCCTCTCCATTACTTATTACAGAAAAGAGCTAATTTTGCAGCAGTGCAACTCCCCACAACCAACAGCCAGAGATTTATCCCTGAAATAATAAAGGTCTTCAACTGCCTTCCACTGACTTTTGCAAAGACAGACATGCCCAGCCTGGTATTTCTGAGGTATTTGTCACATCTACTCCCATACAAAAGCAAGCAGTAGATCAAATATAACCTGTTTAACCCAGTTATCTGGTTCCAGGAGGGATCAGAAGGTCATAATTAAGAGAATGAGAGACCTCCCTGAGTGCTGGTAGCCCTTCTGCAAAGGAACTTCCATGCCTTATTCTCTTGTCCAAACCTCATCCTGTCATGATCCTTCTGACACTTCATTATTCTCTTTGTGATTATTGTTATCCATTTTCATGTGTGAATAAGGATTTCTTTGAGGGTGATAATTTGTTCCCTTTTTAAAACATCGGGTGCAAAACCTGCATATCTCCAATGTGATATTCCCTCTGCTGAAATGCCTTTGCCTTTCCCCAGCTCTTTCATATTTGTTTGCCCACGTTTCTAACGAGGTCAAGGTCTGATTGGACATGGCACTGACTTGGATTGATTCAGGGCACTCAAGGTGACTCTGGGGGCACTGAGACCACCCTTGGTCCATCATCCACTCTTTGCCTCCATCTTCAACACGGATGATGGACCAAGGGGTTCTCAGTGCCCTGGGCTTGGAGGACCATGACTGTGAGAATGATCAACTCCCAGTCGACCTGAAATTGTGTGGGATCTGCTGCTCCTGCTGGATCCCTACAAATCTGTGGGGCCTGATGGGATTCATCCCAGAATCCTCAAAGAGCTGCTGATGTCATCACAAAACCTCTCTCCATGATTTTTGAGTGGTCTCGGGTGTCCAGGGAGGTCCCAGTTCAATGCACGCTGGTGAATTTGTCCCAGTTTTCAAGAAGGGCAGGAAGGAGGAGCCTGGAACCTCCAGGCCTGTCAGTGTCCCTGCAGTGCTGGTGAAGTCATGGAGAAGGTTATTCTGGGGGGGATTGAAAAACACCTGAAGGACAACGCAGTCACTGGTCACAGCCAGCACAGCTTCAGGGGAGGAAGGTCCTGCTTATCCAACCTGATTTCCTTCTGTGACAGGGTGACCCACCTGGCTGATCAGGGGAAGCCAGTTGGTGGGATCTGTTTGGATTTCAGTAAAGCTTCTGGTCCTGGCTCTCCCAGGATCCTTCTGGACAAGCTGTCCAGCCCACAGCTGGATCAACACACCCTGTGGTGGGTGAGCAATTGGCTCCCAGGTTGGGCACAGAGGGTGACAGTGACTGGGGTGACATCAGACTGGCCACCTGTCACCAGGGGGGTTCCACAGGGCTCCATCTCGGGCCTTGTGCTCTTCAGCATCTCCATCAG
>VWZG01004339.1:141667-174436 GCA_013396735.1 Grallaria varia | reverse complement strand
AACAGCAGGGACCCCCACCAGCACAGCAGGGCCCTCCACCAGAACAGCAGGAACCCCACCAGAACAGCAGGAACCCCACCAGAAGTGCAGGAACCTCCACAAGAACAGCAGGGACCCCACCAGAACAGCAGGAACCTCCACAAGCACAGCAGGGACCCCACCAGCACAGCAGGGACCTCCACCAGCACAGCTCCTGCTGCTCACTTTGCTTCCCACCCTCTGCCAGCAGGGATCACACAGTGCCCAGCACCTCCCAGCCCCATTACCCTCCCGGTGCAAATGCTCTGTCCTGTGACTTCCTTGAAATTCCCTCAAAATTTATCAGCAGGAAAAACCAGAGAGTGAATTTATTTTGGTTTTACCATCAGGTATAAATTGACCATTGTTCTTATTTATCACATTGCCACCATGGCCAGAAGATTTATTGTTGCCCAAAGGATTTCAGAGGTGAAATCACCATCAGCCTCCATCTGTCACTGATCAAATATTTCCTAACTCATATCCTATTTGAAATAAAATAACTGCACTTCTTAGATGCCTTGATTGTAACATAAAAGCCAATTTGTTCCTGAATACACAATCAGACAAATAGCAATGATTTCTCTCCCAGGTCTTCAGTTATCCAGTGGCTCTTCTGTTCAGTCCATGGTGCTCCTTCAGTGACCTCAAAGAAAACAGAGGCCTTATAGGGAACACAAATAGGAATCTCCTGTGTCCGTGTCTGTAAAGCCTCCATTCAGTCATGCACAGGGAGAGAAGGACTGTCAAAAAAGTAATGTCTCTTAATGAAAACAATATACAAGCTCTTACAGGACAGTAAAGGGATGAGTATTTCATACAAGTCTTTCTCTGGAAAGTGGAAATGGAGCAGGAATAGTTTCAAGCTTCCTCTTTCCTACGGCCATCAAAGACGGACACTTCAGCAGCTCCCCTGCCTCACATGCCTGTCATTCTAGAGGCAGTTCCATAGAGCTGGAAAGAATTATAACTTTGATTTTCCCCAAATTAGCTAGGAAAATACTTAAACAAAACAGAAAATGAGGAACAGGCCAGACCATTTTTAGAATGATTTATAAAGTGCCTTAAATCCCAGCATAAAGGCAGGAGTACATTTTCAAACAATCAGAGTCCTGTCCCCGAGTTTTTAAACACCCCTAGGACCAGGATAACATGAAATTTTGAAAGGATGAAATATTGTAAGAGGTTAATACTGTTAAAAATAAATCAGAATATTAGAATGACTTAAATACAAGAAGCAAAATTATACTCTTTAGAGGCAGATTAAATTCCAGGCAGGGTCTGTGAAGTGCCCTGGAAATAACCCTCCTAATAACACTATACATGTAATACATGATAAAACCTCCAGGTATTAAAGGCACTTTGCCTTCCATCAGTTAATCAGAGGACAGGTGCTGAAGTTTTTTTAACTCAAACAGTCTAAACAATTGCCAGGAAGTTGGCAGATGAACAGGAGCTTCTCATAATTGAGATGAGCATTGAGAAGAGGAGGACCCCTTCCCCCCCAGTCCTTAAGGCAGGAATCCTTCTGGAATAAACAGACTGACTGAGTCACCCATCCAATCATCCATCCATCCATCCATCCATCCATCCATCCATCCATCCATCCATCCATCCATCCATCACCCCACTCCATACTTGGGGAATCAGCTGCCCCTCCAAGGAAAGCTAAAAAGCTGATTTAAAAGATGTGTTAAGCTGGTGAAGCCGGCTGGGAAAGTTCGTTTTCAATAATACAGATAACTATCACTAATTGAATGACTCCGTGGACAATACAGCTCTTTTGTGGGCTTTGGCTTGATTAAAAATAACTCGTAAGGAGATTAACTGGCATAGTAGAAGTCACTGAAGGAGCACTACCTCTGCTTTTCATGGACTGAACAGAAGAGCCACTGGATAACTGAAGACCTGGGAGAGAAATTGTTGCTATTTAGTGATCTGTGGGCTCAACTTGTTCACCTGAGTTGGGAAAACATCAGAAAACTGCTCTCAGGAGGGGAAAAAAAAAAAAAAGAAAACAATAGCATTATCCAGAGTGAAGAAGAAGGGTTTAGAAGGATTTGGCTCCTAGAAAGTGAAATAGGGCAAATTTAAAGTAACAAATGACCAGACAGGTTATCACTTGGTTTCATTAAGGCATAGGTAGTGAAATCCAGGCAAGGTCTGCTGCCTGCCAGGGAAGAAATCCAACCGTCTGATCACAGCAGGTTCATTCAAGCTCTGCTCCCTCCTGGATATTTAGCAGCACATCATTTATCCAGTCCTGTTCAGGGGATTTCAGGCTCTTCTAAACCCACTGTAAACACACAGCAAGGAGCACGAGAGCTCTGGGACAAGAACCACATCCTTCATCCTGATCACTGCAAACAGGCTGAGCAGTCACTGACCCCTGGGGCCTTTTTCCCTTGGGTAGAACAACAGCCCCCATCGGTCAGAGCCGCTTCCTTTGACATTGGCTCTAAGTATTTCTATTACTGGTGTATTTTTAGTTCTAAAATTCACTCCGTCCTCAGTGGTGGCATCTAAGATCTGTATGGAAGGTGAGACGAGGATTCAACCCTTTGCTTTTTTGCACCATCACACTGGGTAGTACCTGAGAGGGTGTTGTGACAGTCAAAAAACACACAGGCTCAAGACTTTGTCAGGAAAAGTAAAAGGCAAAAGCCCTTTATTCACCCACAGCTTATCTTTTATACTATTCTACTACTGTCCATAAGTGTTTCTGCTACCCAACATTGGCTGGGTGTCCTTGTCCATCAGTCTTAGTCCATCTTCTCACAGGTGGACATCACCTCTCCTCATGCTGGCAAATCTCAGAACACACTCTTGTTACTCTTGGTTGTTTTCTTCAATTCCTCCTGTGCCCAAGGACACAGGAGGTGTTTTCTGCAGCTTTCCCAGGGCTACAGTTGCATCCTGTCAAGGCCAAAGATGTCTGTGGCCCAATGTTCTTCCATAAGAGGGTGTAGTTTTGTCTGGGGTTTGTGCTTCTTTTATAATCTGTGTTAATTTGGAATATGAGAAGTGTCATAGCAGGCTGGCTGGCAGATGTACATCTAATCCATTCCTAAATATCCCTGATTTTGGAGGCTGAATCTCCAGGCAAGCTACGGCAGTGCTTCCCTACCCTGGACACGGGAAAGGTTTCTCTTACATCTTGTCTCAACCTTTCCACCTGTACTCCAAACTTCTTCTTGTTGTCCTGTCCATCCTGGACAAAAAGCACAGCACCTGAGCAGGGATGGCTCCAAATGGGCAGTAGGATGGAGAAGAGTAAGAAGCATCATTTATCTTGAGTTGCAGTAACTGCCATGGACAAGTTTTTCATCTCTTAGGACTTTTCCTTTTCAGTCTGAATCCCAGCAAGTCTTGGCTCCGTCCTGCCATAAAGTGGGAACCTTGCCCTTTTTACCTGGAATCTGAGCTAGGATGGCCCAGCTGAAGGTCCTCGAGATGAAAATCTGCGTCCTTCATTTTCAGCCCATCCAAGCTCTGGTGGTTTTGGTTTAAACAGTCTGACACAGGCCTAAGTGCAGAGGTTTTGGTAAATCGGTGTAGCTGTGAGAGGAAAACACACACAGGTTTGAAAGAGCCTGTGCTGAGCTGTCCCTCCCTCACGCACAGAGTGAAAATTTACTGCATTTATATTTATCCGCACAATAATCTTCACTGTGCAGTGACCCCACACCGGGGCGGATTTCCCAGAGAGGGTGTGGATTCTCCTTCCCTGGAGACATTCCCGATCCACCTGGACACAATCTTGAGCCGTGTGGTCTAAGATGACCCTGCCCGAGCAGGGAAGTTGCGCCGAGTTGTCCCACTGTGGCTCCTTCAAACCTTCCCCAGGCTGTGAATAACACACACGGCACACAGGTCAGGGAGGGTAAATAAATACAAGTCATGGCTGTTGTTGCATATTCCTGCACGTGGAAAATCCCGGTGTTTTAATCTTGGCTGTTGTGCCTTGTCTGACTTTCCCAACTGCTCTGTAGTCACCAAGAAGTTGCAGGTCATAGGAAGGGTCTACGTCAAAAAAAAGGGAGAGGGGGGGATTTTGCGAGTGCATCTGAGTGCATCAGACACAGATAAAGGAAAGGGTCAAACTTCTTCCATCTCTCAAATGAAGACTATTCTTACCAGGAACAGACTGTGGAGGACACCCTCAGTTCCATATGGTTGTTTTTGTGATATCTGTGAGATCCCTCTGCTGCAATCAACAAAATGTGCGTTTCCCCACTTTTGGAGAACATCATCCAGCCACAACTTGAGCACTGTGTCCTCCTGGGATAGAGGGCTGCCTTCCATCGGGTTTGGATCTCTCCATTCCCCCTGTGTTTGGTGGCTCTGCTTCTGTAGAATCCCTCCAAGATGTGAGGGTGGGCAGGCCCTGGCACAGGTTGCCCAGAGAAGCTGTGGCTGCCCCATCCCTGGAAGTGTCCAAGGCCAGGTTGGAGCAGCATGGGATAGCTGGAGGTGCCCCTGCCCATGGCAGGGGTGCAATGAGATGGTCTTTATGGTCCCTTCCAACCCAACCCATTCTGGGATTCTGTGAACTGAGTTTACTACAGAGATGGAACCTGTCTCTGATACTCTGAGAATTACCCTCCTTTTTCAAAATAAAATACTGCAAGAGTTGGGTGCAACCAAGGAAAGGAGGGAATGGTGCATGTCAGGTGCTTTTACAGCCAAGCATTAGGTGCAATAACAGTGTGCAAGTATCAAAAAATGCAAGAATATTTGTCCCCTAAAGCATTGCTTCTAGGCAGAGTAATAGACCCTTTTGACTGATAATGTGAAATAGACCCTTTTGACTGATACTGTTCAGTTTTACCACACGTGTAAAGAAAATGTTCTCACATTTGCAACCAACGTGTGCGAGGGGATGAAATCCTTCACCAGTTTCCATGTGAAGTCGTGCCAGGTGGAGCCTGAAGAACTGGGGTGTACAGGACAGGGTCACTGGGGGCATTGCTGGATCACACGTTATTTCAAGCAATGCCATTTTGTAATAAGTTTTTTATTCTTTATTGGCATCCACTCTAATTTAGATGCATTTTTGCTCCACGTGGATGACCAGAATTGGACAGGATACCCTAAATGAAGAGCAGCATGTGCATACAAGGTTAAAGGCTTTCATATTTCGGTTACAAATTCTTCTCTTGATACAGTCTACGACTGAATTGGCTTTTTTCACAGCGGCCTCACTTTCTCGCTCTTGGTCATGCTGTGATCAATACAGCCAGTTCCCCTTGAGATCCACAAGTCATTAACTTCAGAAATTATTATTTTTTTGCTCTCAAGCTCAAGTGTTTGACCTTGGCCTCTGCGCTGTTACATCTCATCCAGTTTCACTGTTTCATCTCATCCAGTTTCACTGTTTCATTCCTCAGGATTATCCAGCTGGAGATGCTGAGGGCAAGGTAGGAAAGCTGTAAAAGAGTGCAGAGGAAGAAGAACTAAATGCATGAAAGGCAAGAGAAATTTGTCTAAAGGGAATTCTGTGCCAAAAGCAACAGGGCACAGTGGATTGCTGAAGGTGAGAGAAGACAAAAAGCAGGCCCAGAAAACAGTAATAAAAAGAGTAGTGAAACAAGAAGGGTAGATTGAGTTCAATAAATTAAAAATGCTCCGGTTAAGATTGCACAGAAACCACATATTGCACCAACCACTACAGAAGTCTCTCCAGTGCACTTATCTCTGTCCAACAAACACAATTCATTTCAGTGAACTGATTGTGGGGTTGGGATGGAGAAACTTGAGAGTAGCCAGAGCCCCTTGGGCTGGGCCCCTGCACTGGGAATGACCAAAAAAAATACACAAAGACCAGGGATAAGAGTCTGGGAGAAGGAACCAAAGGAATGGGAATGAGCAGAGAGACCTCCAATGGCCAGTGTGACTTTGGCCGGTTGACTTTGGTCAATGTTAAAGCCTCATTTTCAATACAAGATGAAAAGAAGCAGCAATTTGGATGTAACAAACTGGCTTCCCACAAAAATTTGAATCCTACAAATTCATGTCATTTTTTTGCTTGTTTGTTTAAAAACAAGTGACAATTGCCCCATTTTATCCAGGTTATATCCATTTTATAAAAGGGCAAAGCTGAGTTCTTGCAGCCCCCTGGCCACAGCAGGGAGGAACTGGGTGTTCTGCTGTCCCACCACGCTCCGAGCAGCAGGAACATGTGCCAGTCTGGGCAGATGGATGAAATCCAGGAGGGAAAGGGATGCAACCACTGACTTTCACTTGCAGTTCTGCCTCCAAGGTCGTTCCTGGAAAGCCTAAGGGAAAATATGTAGGCTGGAAGAGATTAAACAGAGGTATTAGAGGAAAACTGTAAAAACAGCCCCAACTATTACCTTAAAAGAAAAAAAGATTCGGACCTAAATTTGTTTAAAGACTTAAAAAGTTACTTGTGAGCTCCAGATGTGATTATCTTCATAGGTACCACATGGAACAGTTTATATTTAGACCTGGGCACCACAACTGAGTGCTTTGCATTTTTTATCGGACAAGTCAGAATGCAAAGGCAGAACATGAAACAATGACTGGAACACTCCTGGAAGACGGAACCCACTTTTCCCAATCATGGGCAATTTTTTAAGACTGAATCAGAAAAGTTAGAATGGATGATGCCCACAGGACAATCCAAGAGCAACGTTTCCCCTGGCTCTTGACTAACACAAAACAGATAATGGGGGGGAAATCGATTGCCATTGACTCCCAGGGAAGGAATCGTGTTCAGAACAAACACACCAGCTCTTGTGGTTTGTGTGAAAGCATTTAGGCCATGATTATTGGAGTTCTGCACAAGGGATCCAGGTCCAGGTCAATCTGAATTCCTGACTCAGAGTCAAAACTCATCGGTGAGTGGGATCAGCCTTCCACTCACGGCTCCCAGAACTGCTGAGTTTGGCAGAACCACAATGCTGGGGCAATTATCAATCAAGGGGTTGGAACCCATGAGATGCAAACCCTGCAGAGATTCATCCCCGTGAGAGCACACGCAGACAGCAGGACTGGCAGGAGCCACCCAAGTTCTCTCCAGGCAGCGCAGTGGTATTTATTATTCTGCATCTCACTGTGCTGAAGAAAAGAGGAAAACAAAGTGTTTTGAGGGTTTACTCTTACGATCAGTAGCAGGTGGGGATTTATGGGATATCTCCCTAAAGGAAAAGCTGTTTGTGCTGACCCTGCACTGAAGGTCAAGGGGAAGGGATGGGGACATCCCTTAGTGAGAAATACCCTTCCCCTATCACCATCTGGGTGATGCATCATCATCTGGCACAGAGGACAAAGAGCAGAAAACCTTTGGAAACGGAACCTCCTGGGCAATCCCAGGGGAGCCCTTCACCTCGGGCTGATCAGGCTGTAGAAAACACCCTGCACGGGCCATCCTTCAGCCACATGGACAGGGTGTCCCCCCTGCCAAGCTGTACCTCAGTCAAATGTGAACAGATCTGAATGCTGAGGAAAACATTCCCTGATGTAGAATCACAGACTAGAATGCCACAAAGGTTTGGGTTGGAAGGGACCTTAGACATGATCTTGTTCCACGCCCCTGCCATGGGCAGGGACACCTTCCACTAGACCAGGTTGTTCAGCGTCCCATCCAGCCTGACCTTGGACACTTCCGGGGATCCTCCACATACCTGGGAAAACAGAAGATCCTGGCTTTGTTCTTTTGGATGTGCTCAAGAATTTGAAAAGGATGAAAATGTGATCCCCAGATGGTCTAAGACCCGAACACAACAGAGGGACAGAACCATGCTGCTGTTTTCCTTCTCGTGCTTCCAAAGGGCCACCTCAACACACAAAGGCCAAGACCAACCCAGCTGGAACCGAGCTCATGGGGAGTGTGTTTGCATTCTGCAGAGTCATATTTTGGTAACCCTCTCAAAGGCTTATTCAAAAAGCTCTCACTCAACTTTTCTCATGTTTTCCTTGCATGCAAAACAAGGGCAGACGTGCTGTGTGGGTACAGCAAAGAGCTGTCCACGGGAGAACATGGGAAGGGCATTGAGGAATTCTGGTGTCCACCCAAACACCAATAACTCCCTGCAAGGTTTGGCCCTGTCATCATTCGCCCAGAAGCTCCGAGGAGTACAAGAGGTCCATACCAAAAAGGGGACTAAGATTATCAGCCCATTCCCCCAACATTGAGTGAAACATTGAAATTCAGTGAGATTCAGGTTAGACCCCAAGCAGGGCCCCCACGTTTGTTCTGGTAGGAGACTTTTGCCTGCATCAGATTTAATTTAAATTATTTTGTGGTTTTGTGGATGAGTAGCAGCTATTTCTTTGCATTACCCATGCATTTTTACATCTTGACAATACCCTTTTAAAGCCTTAAAAAGCACCTGTCTTTGCTGTGTGTTCTGTGCATGTCAATCATAACCTGCTGTTGGGAAACTTCTATGGCCAAGGAAGCCCCGTGGCATGGCCAGCAGTGCACTGGTGGTTCCCATTTGTCTCAGGGGGTCATTTCTTTCCCTCCAAATTCCCACCATTGACCTTTTTATTGCTATTGCTTTGCTGAAACCGGATGGCTGAGATGGGATTGCTCTGGAGACCAGATAGCACAGGTCTAGGTGACCATGAAATTCCCTCAGAAGATTCCCAGGCATCCTATTAACCTCCACATTTCATTTCTTAACTTTTTCTATCTCTCACTATCTTAAAATCTCTACATCTTTCAAGGCATCCACTGACTTTTGCTTTTTCCCTTGCGTTTCTTCTTTTCCTGCCATATCCTGTGGTTTCATGGGCATGGTGGTGGTCTCTCAAAGGTTGGACTTGATGGTCTTAGAGGTCTTTTCCAACCTTAATGATCCTGTGATCGTTTTCAAAGCAGGATCTCAGCAGCAGACTGCCAATGAAGATTTGTCAGCAAGTTACTGAGCACTGCAAGACAGTTTTCTGTGTTTTGTAGGTCTTTGTTCACCTGCTTTAGCATCTCATTTTTCTAAGCAGCTGCTTTCAGCTCTTTATAGTGATGCTGATTTATTTGCGAGTTGGGCCAAATTTGCGAGACCTTCAAAAAGTTCAACTTGTCCCTTCCAGTGTTCATGGCAGAATATTGTACAAATGTCTCCCGCTGCTCCCTGTTCTTGGAGGAAGATAAATCTCCAAACAGTGAAATCAGCTGTGACAAGAAAAGAATTTCCTTCAAAAGCATTGAATCTACAGGGTGTTTCTGGGGAAATCAAATTTCCATGAAGGTTTTTCATAAGACATCACCAAAAAATCGACTAAAAAGGGAAAAAAAGCTGTTTCCTGTCATCTGTCATTTTGCAAATTTACATTCAGAAAGAATATTTGTGAAAGCCAACAATTGCGGTAAGGATTAAAATAGCTTATTTACCGATGAAATAAAAGAAGCCAAAGCAGAGAAGAAATGGAACAGAGAAGGGCCCTCTGATGACAGTCAACAAACTTTCAAATGTCTGCCTTTTGGTTTTAAATGTAATTCTGTCATTCCCCTGACAATCAAGGCCCCAGCCACATGTTAACTATTTCCATACATAATTTGCTGAACTGCAGGTTCAGGGGTTAAATTTCAGTGCTGGGCTAAGTCTCCATAAGCAACAATTTAAAAATCCAATGTTAAAATTCTCCATTAAAGAAATAAATTGGAACCCTCTCAAGATACTATTATTAAAGCAATTTACTCCTCCTTTGTTAGGAGCTCAAAAGGGAAAGAGACTCTTTCAGATCTGTGTGTTCAGAGAAAACCAGATGTGAACCTTGCTGGAGGTAAGGAAAACAGTTTGATTGCTTTAATCAGCCTCTGATGAGTCCCAGAAGGAAAACTAGGAAAATAATAAGCCAAATGGAAAAGTAAACCTCTCTTTAATTACAGGGAGGGGGAAAAAAAACCGACACCAAAAAAAAAGAAAAAACCAACACCCCAGGGCAAGGGTTTTGCAATATGATACAAAAGATGAACCTCAAGATGGATCACAGAGCACCCTGAGCTGGAAGGGCCCTGAGAGTGCTGCCCAAACACTCCTCGAGCTCCGGCAGGGCTGGGAGCACCTTTTTACTCACCTTCACTTCTGAGGCCCCTTTCCTGCTCTCTCACCTCTCCATGAACTCGGCTGCGCATCCCCCAGCCCGCCCTGCCCCTGGAGCGTTACCTTCCCAGCCAGATGATACTCAAACATTGACCCACACAGGCATTTCCCAGGTTCAAACGGCCCCTCCAAGGCTGCCCAATTCCCACCACCCAGGTGCCTTTGGCTAAGAAACCCCGTGAGCTCCAAGGATTGCGACCAGCCGGCGCTGCGTTCCCAGCCCAGCGATGGTTCGGTGTTGGGAGCCAGCCTCAGACCAGGGCAGAATTCACGCAATGGAAGGAGGCCACAGAGGACCCTGTGTTCCAGCCTGCCATTTGAGAGACTTTTGTACAGGGTCACTGAGGACAGCTTGCCTGGCCATGTTCCCTGTGTGTCACGCCCATTTCCCTGACAATCCTGTTGTCCTACCAATCACCTGTCCAGGGATTGATTTCCCAGGTCCTCCCCTTTCCTGCCCCTTAAATACCCACCATCCTGCACAGTGAAGATTAGATTGGTTTATTTGCCTGAACTGCACGCCGTGCCTGCATCTCTCCTTTCGGGGCTCAGTCGTGGCCAACTGCAGCTTAGAAGCCAAGAACCCATCTGGTCTGGACTAACCTTGCGCATGACCGTGGCAGTTCAGGTGTCCCTGCTGGAAGCGAAGGGATGCAGGCTGTAAAATGTCACTGTTTGCTGGCTGTAAAGTGTCAATGTTTGCTGGCTGTAAAATGTCACTGTTTGCTGCTCAGGCACGACCACCCTCGTCGGCAATGTTGCCGAGATGAAGATGTGCAAGTACAACGGGAACAGCACCGCGGGTGGGCAGCACACACTGCTCTGACCCCCACGGGTGTGTTTTAGAGCAGATCCTGCCTTGAAAAAAGCACAATCCATAGCATGGACACCACCACGTGCAAAGCAAAGCAGCTCCAGCTACGGCTTGCTCTCTTCTCTCCAGCCCAGAGAAGAGAAAGAATTCGAGCCCAAATGTGTGTATCAACGTGCCACAGACAAGCCCCGTGTCGTGGAATCATGGAATAGATGGGGTTGGAAGTGACTGTAAAGGGCACTGAGTCCATCTCCCCTGCCGTGGGCAGGGGGGAAAAAACCCCAACACATCTTCATCTAAACCAGGCTGAGCCAAAGCCCCTCAACCTGACCTTGAATGTTCCCTGGGGTGGAGCATCACCACCTTGCTGGACAACCTGTGCCAGTGTTTCACCACCCTCACCGTAAAAACTTCCTTCCTTCCCTCCCTGTATGCCTAGATCCAGAAAAACCAGCAAACTGAAATGTTCAGCAGGCAAAGATTTTTAAGGATTGTATTATATTTGACCAAGTGTATATTTGGAAAACACAGACAAGCGTTTGAGCACACAAGCCATTATTTAGTTCTTTTATGACTTTTAAGAGTGAATATGAACATCATGAGAGAGAAACAGGTTGTAAAACTAGGTGCATGAAAAGAAATTCTAATTTTGGCCTAAATGGTTATGGCTATGACCCGAAAGGCTTTGTATGTCTACAGCTACATGACAGAGCAATCCTTAGGGAGCACCAAGAAATCTCACTGAGGTTTGGACACCTTTTGTGAAAGGGGATGGGGAAAAGCCAGTAAAAGGGTATCTCTTCTGAACAGAAGAAACAGATCAGGGTAGGATCCTGACTTAGCAAGTATTTCCACATCCTTCTATTAGACATCAGCAGTTGCCACAGGCAAGGGTTGAACTTCTGTGGCAGTGTTTGCAAGATCCGAGAATGTAAAGAATGAGCACAGACTTGCATTCTTGGTTTTTACTAAATTGCAATGGCTGAAAACTCAAGCCCATGATTTTACCAGCACTACAAATGGTCATGGGAAGACTCTTTCCTTTTGGTTATTGTAATTTCTGTTTTCTTCTAAATAAGATGCATTTTCTTCTCTAGGAAGTGAGTTGGGATCAAAGTAAAGACTCTTCCTGTCTCATTTCACGGATTTTCAATCAGCTGGTTCAAAGGAGACTTTTACCCACGGCCCTCACTCTGGCCCAGCTGGGTCTGGACTGTCCCACCAGCTCTGACTGACCCCAGTGGTGCACCATGTGGAATCCAGGCAGAGCAGCCCTCCCTCCCCAAGGCTGATCCCCCTGGGCAGCTCCGAGCTCTGTTCCAGTTGCAGCTCACGCAGATGTCCAAACCACAAGGGATCCAACACTTGCTCCCCTGCAAATCCCACCAGAGTCCTGATAGATCTGGGAGGGAATCGTAGAAACATAAAATGGTTTGAGTTGGAAGGGACCATAAAGATCATTTAGTCCCAACCCCCTGCCCTGGGCAGGGACACCTCCCACCAGCCCAGGTTGCTCCAAGCCCCGTCCAGCCTGGCCTTGGACACTTCCAGGGATGGGGCAGCCACAGCTTCTCTGCCCAACCTGTGCCAGGACCTCACTAACCTTGGAGCAAAGAACTTCTTCCTGATATCCAACCTAAATCTCTCTCTTTTTAGTTTAAAACCATCCTGTCTTCTCCTACTTGCCCATGTAAAAAGTCGCTCTCTCTCTTTTCTGTAAGCCTGTTTTGGCCCTGGGAGGGGCTCTGGGGTCTCCCTGGAGCCTTCTCCTCTCCAGGTGAACACTCCCAGCTCTCCCAGCCTCTCCAGAGCCGGGGTGAACATCCTTCTGGCACAGCTCAGTCCCCCAAGGAGCATCCACGCACCCAGCACCGATTTGTCCCACCAGCACGGCCTGTAAAAGAGACAATTTTCGAACCGAGCCCAAGCCCTTGGAATTAGAAGCATAATATTCACCTTCTGCCAGGGAACAGTGGGGGCTACAAAAGCAGGTGAAGAACACATTCTGTGCTGCAGCAGCAGTGACCAGACCGAAGCCCTTCCAAGGCAGAAACTCTTCATCTTTTAACTCTCCGGTAATGAAGTCATTACAACCAGATGAATGGCTTGAAGCATTTGGTTTCGCTCCTTCCTTTTACTGCTACCAGTAGCTTTTCACTGCCAAAAGGCTCCCCATAAATCTGGGGCTGACAGTGCCCCTGGGGGAAGGCTCCCATAACTCCGACACAGCCTCAAAATAATGCACATGGAAACAAAAATCAACTTTGAAATACGACAGTGCAAGGGATGGACAAGCAGAGGAGCCCAGGCTGGTGACACTCCGGGCGCCCCGTGCTGTGTCACTGGGGCTGGGAGTGCCAGCTGAGGTGAATGGCCATGCTCTGCTCAGGTCCCTCCAGAAACATCCCCAAACCATGCAGACTTTGTCACATCTCACAAGTGACTCAGTGCTCACTAAAGCCCAGGAACACTTCACAGCACTGGGCCTTTTCCAGCTCGCCTGAGTCACGGCGGTGATTTACTACGGGATTACAACAGCCCCTCTCGAGGTTATTTGCAAGAGGGGAAAAGTAATGAGAAAAACAATTTGTGGTTTGTTGGGGGGGGTTTTTTATGGTTGTATCTTTTCTTTCTTTTCTAGCACAAATTTGTAAACAAGATTTTCCAGGAAAAAAAAAATAAATCTGATGAAGTCATTAAGGTTCTGCCCTTGGTCATAAAACCCATTTGGGAGAACTCCCGCATCTTATGGGAAAACAAACCTTTTGAGAGAAGCATCAGGCAGAAAGGACTGTCCAGGAGAGTTCTATTTGACACAGCACTGGTAACTACAAACTTTGGTATCCTGGTATCAGACAGAACGTGCTGGAAGTAAAGGAATTGCTAAAGTTTTGTTGCTAAAGCTGCACAACGTGACAGAAAACCATTGCTGAGGTTCATGCCCTTGCCTTCTTCTACGTGCAGGTTTTGAACAGCTTTAGTTTTCATGACGATGGAATTTTTCCTGCCCACGATGGAAAGGAGGAACCTCGTCCTCAGCCTCCTGCTCTGCTACAGCTTGCTCAGAGCTGCTGATTCCCACATGGTCACTGAAGAGAAGACGGAATGCAACTTGTCCAGGAGCAGCAAAATGGACCTCTCAGATCTCCCACCCATCTCCATAGTAGGTGAGTAAAATCTGCCATTTGGTGAAAAAATAACATTTTTAGAAAATGCAGCTGTCGATTCCTGTGGATTATTTAGAGAAGATTGCAGTGTCATGCAACTGCCTTAGTGCAGGGCTGTTGTGGCTACAGCACCTCAGTTGAGAGGAAAAAAAATAATCGTCATCAGACACCTTATTTTAGTATTACAGATTTCAGTTCAGGTCCTATCATACTGCAGGTCTTTTTATATTGAAGTGTTTTTCTGCTGATACAGGCAATAATCTTCCTTTGAAAATCTCATGTGTATAGAAAAAATTAATATAATGTGGGGAGTTTTTAAGGGTCTGCTCTTGTGGTAGAGTAATCAACAGTACTAACAGGTATTAATATAACCTCAGTTTACCTGGTCTTTACCCAGGGAAAGGAAAGAGCACTACAAGGGAGAGCCAAGGGTCATCAATTTACCCAAGACAGGACCAGCTCTGTCCCTGCTCTCACTCTGTCCCGTTGGGGAAGAGTCTTGCTAGGGCAAAACTTCACTTTTCTCTTCACAAAACCTTTTTCCTTGTGGCTGCCCTGATTTACACCAACTTCTCCTTTCAAGAAACAAGTGTTTGGACATAATTAGGTGCAGAACGCCATTCATATGTGTCAAAATATTAATAATTTTAAAAAATTAACTCTTGTCTTGTTTAACTCCTTTCTACAGGCTTTTAGAGCTTTTGCTGAAAGCAGTTTGCTTTCCTAACTTGCTTCCTGTATTTTCTCAGAGCTTTTATTCAGGGTGACGTTTCTTTGAGGAAAAACAGTTGCCCTGCACTTGCCTTTCTAGAGAAATCTGAACTTCTGAATCCTGAGTTAACTCAGAGCTGTTTAACTGCAAGTTTAGCAAAGTTTCTGCTGTTCTGTGGCCTCCCAAGCTGTGCCATCCCGTGGTCATTGTGACCCTCAGCGCCTTCAGTCACACATTCACAGGATGTTTTTTAACTCCAATTAAAATCAGAGATATAAAATACAGCCCCTGCAGTTGATTTCTCTTCTCACAAAAGTGAGCCCATGCTTTAAACATGATGGGGATGTTGTGGCCTGCCATGTGGAAGTGTCCAAGGGCAGGTTGGACGGGGCTTGGAGCAACCTGGGCTGGTGGAAGGTGTCCCTGTCCATGGCAGTGGGTGGAACAAGATGAGCTTTAAGGTCCCTTCCCACCCAAACCATTCTTGGATTCTGTGAACTGAGTTTATGACAGAGATGGAACCTGTCTCAGATACTCTGAGAATGACCTCCCTTTTTCCAAACAAAAAGGGAAGGTTGAAAAGATTTTCGCTGCAGCTCATTTGAAGTTTTAAGGTCCCAAACTCTTCCATGATTCTGTGAGGATTCCCTGCTATTCCTTTGCCAACAGACATCCCAGACAGCCAAGATTCCCCAGGGCTGCCAGAGCCTTTTGCTCCGGGGGGTTCTGCAGGGCCCCACCAAAGCCCTCCCTCCCTCCCTCCCTCTGTGCAAGAGGCGCCTCCTCCCTTAGGATGGAGCATCCTTGTCCTCCCTCTGGCACATCCCAGCTCTTCTGCCTCCCTGTTTTACACCAACAAAGGGATGAAGGAATTAGCCAAGGAGTGAAGAGGAGTGCCCAGCACACTGAGAGTCCGAGGCTGAGCCAACAGCATAGCCTCCAGCTCACCTCTGCATTCCTCCTTCTGCAACACACAGTGTTCGTTCATACAAATAGAAGGAACATTCGACACTGAAAATGCAGGAATCATTCAAAAAAAGCAGATCTTGGCATAACAGTCTCCTCTTTTATTATCAAAGCAATCCAGACAATCATGTGTAAATCTACTATACAAAGTCAAATTAAAGTAGAATTAAATTACTTACAACCATCTTGGTTACTGTCAGAAAGTTTCAAAGGGCAGAATAACAAACAACACTCAATACTCCACCTGGAACTGGATCCAAGTCACTAATCCTAGTTAGTGCAAGGCCCTCATTAAGGCCTGCCCTTATTAAGTGACAACAACTTTAAATGCTTGAAGTAAAGGGTTCCCCCCCACTGCTTCTTGGAGACACAACCCTAACTACAAAAAATGCATGAGTAATAAATGAAACGCCTCAAACCAGCCCAAAATGTTTCTTGCTCACCCTAACTCTGTAAACCCAGCAATTATTGAATATTTAAAATTAGTTTGAGAGAGAATCCTGGAATAGATGAGGAGCCACCATTCATTGGGGGGATATGGACCTTTCTTTTATCCCAAGCAGTCATTACATACAGACAGTGCTTATTACAAAACTCATACACGCACAATAAAGGCATCAAAAACAATGTAACAGGTTGGGCAGCTGGGAAGGGTCTCACACTTCAACAGCCTTGCTGTGTTAGAGGCCAAGACAAGTCTTAGTCATGGAATTTACAGATAGTTATAAATACATAAAAATATAGTGATAAATCTATATAATAATCAAAGCTAGAGGCACATGAATGAAACACCTTCGAAAGCAATGTTTTCTGAACCAAATTGTGGGTGGAGAAGGAACAAAGAACTGCAAATGGAAGGTGGCATCACACAGATGAAGAGCTTATACCAAATCAGCAAAGAGTCTTTGCTTGTGAAAACCAGTACACACTTCCTCATTCCTTCCAAAATTATGCATCCAACACCACCTTTTAACAGAAAAAAGAACAGAATTCTAAAGGTTTTTCCTATTTTTGTGCACGTGACTAATGTGCATGGGTACCCCATCTTTTACATAGAGACCTTTTGTCGTCATTAAGTTAGAGGCAGGTCAAAGAAACGACATCGTCTTGTTCTGAAAACAGGACCAGGTACAGGAGCAGGTACAGGAACAGGAACTTTATTGTATCAGAGGCTGCGATTCTTATAGACCTGAGTCTGGACACATGTCCAAGGACCATTGGTTTCTCTATACATAAATAATTCCTAATTGGACACACAAACCATGCATGTTGGTAAACATGACTCATCACTTTAGAGACTGGATTTCTGTTCTAGGTGTCACAGCTTTTCCTTCCATGCATATCACCCTGACGTGTGCAGAAGGTTCCCAGCATAGCCCAACCATTCCACAGAGACTTCAGGCCAGCTGAAGTCTAAGATCCTTCTCTGCTACAGTCACTCAGACCAGAGGTAGCGAAACAACAGTTACCCAGACCAGAGGCAGTGAAATTCCAGCTGAAGTCTACCCCACACCACCTTTCACTTTATTTCTCTGAAATTATTCCTTGTTTGCACCTACCAAACAAAGATGGGGGGGAAAAAAAATCCCCCATAAAATGCAGACAGCAAAAACCCCCCGTAAATGGAGACGGCAAAAACCCCCCATAAAATGCAGACAGCAAAAATCCTCCGTGAAATGCAGACAGCAAAAATCCTCCGTAAAATGCAGACAGCAAAAATCCTCCGTAAAATGCAGACAGCAAAAACCCCCTGTAAAACACAGACAGCAAAAACCGTCCGTAAAATGCAGACAGCAAAAATCCCCCATAAAATGCAGACAGCAGTGCTCTCCTGCCTTGCTCAAGCAGAAGAGACAGCAAGAGTTCAGACAGGCTGTGCAGGGGATGAACACCTTCCCTGGAGAACACACAGGGATGAGGTGCAGTGTAGGTTATCTGCCTTCTCTCACCCCAAAAAAGAGGATTATCTCTATGAAACAACGTGCTGTAAAATTGGTTTCATATTATGCTGTGCTCTTCTCATTGAAGATTTAACCAGAAGATCCCAGAAAGTCAGCAGGAAAGAGGCAGAGAACAAGAAATCTTCCAAGGTAGGTGGTTGTTCAGAAAATTATGTAGAATTAGAATGGTTTGTTTCTTAGAGAGAGTTTCCCGAGGTGCACTCAATAGCAAGGCTTTTACTGACAGTCCTTGAGTTAAATAATTCACACAGAGCATGAAGCTCTAAATTCTGTAAAAACACATGTGAATTAATAATGGGGGAGAGAAAAGCAGAAGCTGTGGCTGCCCCATCCCTGGGAGCGTCCAAGGCCAGGTTGGACGGGGCTTGGAGCCACCTGGGCTGGTGGAAGGTGTCCCTGCCCATGGCAGAACAAGATGAGTTTTAAAGACCCCTTCCCATCCAAACTATCCCATAACTCTAAGTTACAAAGGTGCACAGGGTGCCTGCAGCTGGCAGGCTCCAGAGATCCCTCCCAGGCACATGATGAGCAACACAAGGTTTCCCACCTTTCCCAGTCACAGGCAGAGGAGCAGCGCTCCCTGGGGAGGCTGAGAGGTCTTTTCCAGGTCACTTTCCTGTGTGTGCAGCTCAGGGCTCCCCTGGATGAGGGATCACTGAGCTCCAAAGGCAGCCTGACACACCAGCCAGGTGAAGCGGAGCGTTGCCAGGACACCTCCCTGCCCTCCCAGCCCAGGAAACCAAGTGGTCCCAGCCCCACAGACTGACAGGGAGGTGTCACTCCTTCACTTGAAGAGTTTGGGGACCCAAGTGTAATTCTTTAATTGGTTTCACTGATAACTCCATCATCTGTGTGTCTTCCCATCCCTTTCTTCACTGCTGCCACGGTCTCCCCTACAGAGTGTTTTGCAACACTCTACCAAGTCGTGGGCAAGAGAGGCCTCGCAAGGTTTATCCCTTTGCTCAGAAGGTTGGTCTCCAGCCACCATTCCCCATGCTCCAGTCCCACCACACCCACCTTTGCACCGCTAATCCAGGTCTCGTTGGCAGCCACCACCTCCTGTTGGGCCAGACCTCCTTCTGTTCCCCCTCTTTACCCGTGTGGCCCTGTCCTAGTTATAGTGGCTGGGACCAGTTTATCACTGTGTGAATGTAACTGGAACTGTGTATTCCATACCCTCTCTGCCATTTATCATGAACTGTTAATGATGCATTGTTTGCAACAGCTGCCCAGGGCACACCTGACACCTCAGGCTATGAATTGGGTGCATGAGAAAACAGAGATAAGAGGGTTCCCTGTCTTCACACCAATGATTCAGGTGGGATAACTCTCTGGGAATCATTAACACCTTCACACCCAACCACCCAACCTGAGGGGTCATGTCTGCTCATGGGCTATCAAGTAGACCAAGATATCCTGTGACCCACTGAGTAAATTGCCCATTGTGAAACCCCTCACCTTGGGGGAGGTACTGGGTGTTCCCATCTGAAACCAAGCATAGATAAGCTTGGGGTTTGGGGACTTGGGGCACTCACTCACTCGTCAGATTGAGAGAAGGACCAGCACCTCAAGAGGACTGCAACTGCCACTCTTGACCAGACTGCGACCACCAACCTTTTGGAAGGAAAACAGGTTTTCTTTTTCTTTTTGCTTTGGACTCAGGGGGACCACGTGGTGTTCAGCACAGGGGCTGGTGAGCACCATTCTGTTTGTGCCCCAGGGGGCTGCGTTGTACAAGTGGGTTTTGAGGGCTGAAACCAATTTTCCTTTGTATCAGTGTATCTATTGTAATCTTTTTATTAAATTGTAGTTCTGACTTCTAAACTCTTTTGAGTTGGGTTCATTTCTCCTGCTGGTTTACTTTTAAACCAGCACAGGCCCCTCCTCGCTTTACATCTCATGGGAATTCCCACACTTTTGTCTTCCAGAAAAACGCTGAGCGCAAGAAACCCCCAAAACCAAGGCCCCCGCCGGCTGCCAACTGCGTGCCGACCTTCAGACCCTGCAAACCACACCTGAACTCCTGCTGCAACTACTGCGCTCTCTGCAAGTGCCGCATTTTTCAGACAATCTGCCAGTGCCTGATGTTGAACCCCAAGTGCTAAGCCAGGCTGGACACGCAATAAGGCTCCTGCCTTCCATTGCCTTCTAAAAGTGGGTATTTTCAAATTGCCCCACGTGTGTAGCAATCCAAATAGAGAGCTCTGAAGGTTGGATTTGCCCCTCTTCAAATTTAATTGACAATTTTATTTTTTTTTTGTGGGGATAGTGCTATCGCAACCAGGGTGTTATTTCAGGGAGCAGACAACCAGGGAGACTGACCAACCATTAGGTATTTTTAGCAAAGGAGCTGTGTTTTAAGGTGAATTCTGAATTCTTGTTGCTTTGGGGTTGTTTGTTGGGGATTTTGTCTTTTTTTTTTTTAGAGTCATACTAAAAACCTGCAGAACTGTCTAACCAGCACCACCAAACCTGCCCCGTGGCACCCAAATGGCCACACTAAAACAGGATTGGTGGAGCCAGGGAGGGACTGGAGCTTGGCTTTGCCCACAGGGGCATCCCAGTCCCCAGCACAGCCGAAGTACCCTGCTGGAAATGCAGGGTTTGGGCTTAACTCCCTTTTCACATATTCAACAAAAATTAGGACAAGAATTTATGTAGGTTATTCTACCTGCAAAGATGGACCCAAGACAATAAGGCATTTTTTTCAGTCTCCCTCAGCAGAGGACCTCCACCTGCAGGCTGTTCACTCATTGCAGTCACCAGCACCTGCCAGGTGTATAATCTACATGTACACTCAAACCCTGAATGTATCTGTGCCTTGCAATGTAAAAGTCAGATATTTTTTCATCCTCAGCCATATCCACAGGAATCAATTCCTCAGCCCTTCTCCTGCTGCCAAGGACATCATGTGTGTAAAGCCCAAAAAGCAGAAAGACATATCCACAACTTGGAGGAAGAACAGAAAAATCAGCCAAAAATGAATGTATATCCCACACGTATGCCTTGAAGAAAACCATCAAAAGCAACCAATCCCTTCCTTTGCCCTTTCCTACCATGGGCACCTCCCAGCACCTCCCCCAAGTGTGAATTCAGGCATCAGCCTCCACATGCTGCAGGCTACCAGTGACCACAGGGTAAAAAAGAACCCACACCATGGGTAAGCCATAAAGGCTCAGGAACAGCTCTGGAGGTGTGGCTGAAGCTCAAGGCAGCAGCAAACAGGTGTCTAGAAGGCTTCTTTCTCTTGGTCTTGAAGCTCTTTGTCTCGATCTCAAGGTATCCAAGATGGCACAGAAGGAAACCCCTTCTTGGTTCAACTACCAGGAGAACAAGGAGGGAGCAGACCCCGAAAATGTGCCCAACATTGAAGTCTCTTCATCTGCCAGGCTCCAGCTCTTGCTTTTCACCTCCTCTGTTCTGGATCTACAGTTTCCTCTCCCTGCTCCTCTACACTCTTCTGTGGTGCTCCCTTGATCCCTTCACCCCACTGCTGTTCCCACGTTCACCCCAGGGCTGAACCCACCTCTCCCATGCCCACACAGGGGCCCTGACAATGCTCTTGAGCTTTCACAATCACGTATTTTCTAACCATGAATTTGGAATCTTCATCATGAATTTTCTAATCCTTTGTGCAGGTTTACTCAAGAGGAAATTTCCTTTTTATTTCTAAACACAGCTGAGGCCACAAAAGCCTTCCACAGGACAGATGATACAGGTGACACCTCAGAGGCACTCAGGCCTCACGAACAGTTTTTTTCTTATAATAATCAGTCCAAAGCCCAGAACTCAAAACATAGGTCAGATGTTGACTGAAATTTCTGTTCAGCCTAGAGATATACATATGACAGATTAATTTAAGAGAGAGGCCTAATGGTGACAGGATGTCATTGTGATCCTTATCTTTTATAAAATACACCAGCTGACAAGCTTGAATTCTTGTACATTTAGTCAGGAATCTGTAAGCCACTCAGATACGATACAGAAGGGATAAGAAGGAAGAATGATACATGACAATGCAATTAGGAATCTGGCCTCTTACTAGGTAAGGATTTAGGTTCCTGTCAAGTTGTTACAAAATTCTCATAACTACAAGAAACTGTCATTGGTTGGCACTAAAATCTTATCAATAATCACACAACAACTCATGTGAAAACATTGTCATTTTCACACCAGGAAGTCCAGGTGGTCAGAAAAACTGTATTTTACCAGGGTGAGGAGGAGCAGGAGGAGAGGGTAGGGAAGGAAGGAGAGCCAGGAATCAACCAAAGAGCTGCTCTCCAGTTTTGCAGAGCCACGGGATGGCTGAGCTCAGCAGGAACCTCTGGAAGTCCAACCCTCTGCCCAGGCAGGGCCTCCTAGACCTGTTTGCCCAGGGCTGTGTCCAGGCAGCTTCTGAATAACTCCAAGGAGGGACACTCCACCACCACCTCCCTGGGCAATGTTTGACTCTCTCCGGTGTGTCCATGCCTGCCTGGCACTGGGGAGCCCCAAAGTGGACATGGCACTCCAGGGGTAACCTCATCAGTGCTGAACAGGGGGGATGCCCCCCAACCTGCTGGTGACAGCCACCCCAACACAGCCAGGACACTGTTTCCCTCCTCTGCTGCCAGGGCTGGTGGTCACTTTGGTGCTCTCCAGGGCTGTTCCTGCCGCCCTGGCTCCAGGTGGGTGTCCCCAGCATGTCCCAGTGCCTGGGGCTGTCCCTCCCCAGGGGCAGGACTTGGTGCTTCTGCTCAACTGCAGGAGGTTCAGACCATTCCTCCAGCCTGGCTCATCACTCTGGATATTCCAGCTGCTGCTCCCAGGCTGGGCACGAGCAAACCTTCCTGTGCCACCACCCGGGGCTGCAGCACAACCTGGGGCTGTCACCGAGGGCTGGGGAGAGTGCCCAGACCCACCTGAGGAGCCACAGACACGGCAGCAGACCCAGCCAAGGACAGGCTGGGGGTGTGGGCAGCAAAGGGAAAGGAAAGGAAAGACCCTGGCAGACCCCAGAGGGAATTTGTTTTTCAATACACATGCAGACACTTTCTAATATTGCATTTACCTGTAGTGTATTTTTAAATTTGATTTATTAATAAGCCTTCTTTGTAACTGGAATTGATTAGAGAGGTTATGCTTTTGTTGCTGTTCATCTATCACATCAAAGAATACACATAATATATATTTTATACAATATATGTAATCAAGTACTCCGAAATTGTTATTAGCCTTAGTGACTTGACTTTTCTGGGTAAAGAGCATGTTGCACGAGGTACTGACGGGATACAGAAACCAGTAAAATATGTACATCAAATATTTGCTTCAATGTATTTAGTTGGAACAGCTATTTCTACTGAGCAAGAGTTCCCCCAGGGAGCCACCCGAAATGTCACCAGCACAGATGAGAAAGCACGCACAGGACAAAGATGGAGTGCTTCATTTTCATCTGTCACACACCAAGATATCACCACTGAAAACTTATTGGAATTTAAGTGGAGAGACAGCACCAGTAATGCTCCATGACAGAGTCATTGTGCTCCTGGAGACTAATGGAAGTTTTATCCTAATTACAGGAGGATTAAGCACAAATAAATCACTGTTTGCTCTTCTGAATATTGCCTGTCTTGTGTGAATTTAAAACAGATACCGTATTTTCCCATCCAAAGGTCTGGCTTGATTGATAATTTTCACAATCAAAGCCCATGAAATTCAAGTTTATCCTGATGGATAAAACAAATAGCAGAATTAACATCTTAATTTCGATACCAAACTGGTTTTAAACATGTCAGTTTTCCAAGCTAATTACTGAAACTGTCTGGGAGCCCCCAAAAGGAAACCAAACGACTCCCCATGTCAGCCTTTAGGAACTTCTCACAGAAGGAAGGGTTTGATGGAAGGTTAAAGGACTTTTCCAAGTTCTCTCGATGAGTTGGCAGTACCTGTGATGCTGCTGTAGCCGAGGGTGGTGGAAGGCTGGCTGAGGTCCCTCTGAGATGAGCCCAGCGCTGACCTCACGATGAAATGAATTACAGGCAAACCAGAGGGAGATTTGTACAGCCAAGCCGAGGAGCCAAGGAAGGAGTTGTGTGTGTCATGCCCAAAGCTGGCTCTGCGGGAGCTCCATTTCCCAGGGCAGAAAGGACATCATCATCCTCTCAGAGGACACACTCCTCAGGAGGCACTGCAGCCTTGAGGTCACTCCCTCACTGGGTGTGAACACCAAATGGCATTCAAGGCCCGTGCTAAAAAACCATTAAATTATAACATTTTTCAACAGAGCATTTCAGGATTAATTAGACCATTCTATGACCATAAGTGACTCTACAAACATACTAAATAGACCAGTTCAGCACTTGTCCACATTCAGTGTCCTACTTAACACATGAGTAGAACTGAGTTCACAGAATCACAGAATATGCTGAGTTGGAAGGGACCCACAAGGATCATCAAGTCCAACCCTCAGCCCTGCACAGACACCCCAGCAATCCCACCCTGTGCCCAGAGGATCATCCAAACCCTCCTGGAGCTCTGGCAGCCTTGGTGCTGTGCCCACTGCCCTGGGCAGCCTGGGCAGTGCCCACCACCCTCAGGGAAGAACCTTTTCCTGAGATCCACCCTACCCCTGCCCTGACACAACTCCAGGCCATTCCCTGGTCCCTGTCCCTGGTCCCCCCAGAGCAGAGATCAGTGCCTGCCCCTCCTCTGCCCCTCCCGAGGAAGTTGGACCTGCACTGAGGTGTCCCCTCAGTCTCCTTGAGCTGGGCACACCAAGTGCTCTCAGTGTCCTCACATGCTTCCCCCATCCCCGTGTCCCTCCTTTGGTTACTCTCTAATGACTCCATCTCTTCCTTCCATTGTGTCACCCCAAACTGCCCCAATGTCACAGTTGTGGCCGCCCCAGTGCAGAGCAGGGCAGGACAATCCCCTCCCTTGCCCCACCGGTGATGCTGGGCCTGATGCCCCCCAGGACAAGGATGTCCCTCCCGGCTGCCAGGGCACTGCTGCCTTGTGGCCAACTGGCCTCTGACCAGGACCCCCAGGGCCCTTTCCTGGCACTGCTTTCCAGCATCTCATTCCCAGTCTGTCCATCCATCTGGCGTATCCCCATCCCAGGGGCAGAATCCAGCACTTGCCCTTGTTGAACTTCCCATGGTTGGTGATTCCCAGCCCTGTGACCTGTCCAGGTGTCTCTGCAGGGCCTCCCTGCCCTCGAGGGACTCAGCAGCTCCTCCCAGTTTGGGGACATTTGCAAATTTGTTCAGTGTCCCTTCCATTGCTGCGTCCAAGTCTCTGATGGAGATGCTGAAGAGCACAAGGCTCGAGATGGAGCCCTGTGGAACCCCACTGGTGACAGGTGGCCAGTCTGATGTCACCCCAGTCACTGTCACCCTCTGTGCCCAACCTGGGAGCCAATTGCTCACCCACTGCACTCAGGCCTGAAAAAAGAAAATAATTAACAAGGGGCTTCACTAACAAACCCAGGAACAAGTCCCCTTTTTGTTTGCAGCCCCAACCTGCTGCCCTCCCAGACAGTCCTGCCCACGCTGTGATCTCCATCACCCGTGGGATGTGCCTGCTGCAGTCACTGTGCTGCACAACCCCAGTCACCCCTGCAAAACCAAGAGTGCCCAGCAAACAGCCACTCATTTCCAAACAGAAACATGATCTTACATCTCTGTAGTACATTTGAGAGCTGAAAAGAAATAATTGTTTCCTCTGCCAGATGCAAACCACCTGCAGCACCACGGGCTTTTCTAACTGTGGGGATGAGAAAGTCCCGAGTCACTTATGACAAGCACTCAGCCAAAGACCATGAGTGAAGTCCCTCAGCCTGCTGAAGACTAATCTTTCACAGAGTTTCAGGCTTAATAGTATAAAATTACAACTGAAGGCATCACAGGTGGGCACACACACAGGCAGTGCTGAATCTTGGCACTCCACAAACAATCCTTTCTTCTATTTGTACAACCTGAACTGTTTCATCTTTTGTTTTGCCCATCTCCAGACTCCAACAGGGGTTTTTCAATGGCATCAGCAGCTTCTGGTATAGCAGAAAGCACAGGAACACACACAACAGACCCACAACACATTCCCTCACTCTTAGAATCCCTTAGAATTCCAGGGATGGGGCAGCCACAGCTGCTCTGGGCAACCTCTATCACTGTTTCACCACCCTCAGCATAAAACCAAAAATCTTCCTTGTATCTGGTCTAACTCCACATCCTTTCAGTTTACAGCCACCACCCTTTCTCCTGCCACACCTGATAAAAGGTCTGATCCCACCTGTCTTACGAAGGGCCACGGACGGGTCTCCCTGGAGCCTCCTCCTCTGCAGGCTGAGCTCCCCCAGCTTCCCCAGCTCACCTTCGTGGTCTCCTCTGGACCCTCTCCAGCAGCTCCACGTCTTTCTTATGTTGTTCCCCAGGGCTGGGGGCAGAGGGGCACAATCCCCCCCTCCCCTGGTGCCCACCTGTGGGACCAGCCCAGGGCACGGGGGGTTCCTGGGTCCCAGAGCACAGGGCCACTCAGATTATTAACTCTTAAACCTGTAAAACAGAGAAGTTTTTTACAGCCAGAGAGAATGTGGTGGAATTTCCTTCCCTTTCACCAGTAAATTACCCTGATCTGGGGACCAAGACACCCAAATGTCTGGCAGGACGGTTTGGTTTAGGTTTTTCTGGTCTCCCAGAAGCAAGTTATTTTCTGCCTCTTGCACAGTTACATTGGAGGGGGTTGGGAGAAGCAAATGAAATTTTGCCCCTTGCCAAGTGACTTTCACAAGAGGCCAAAGCCCAGCGCCACCTGAGCCTCATCAGGAGCGCCCATGCAAGGCTGGCAGATGTGACATGGGACCTTGGGAGACTGTTCCCACCCGGAGCAGCAGCACAAGGCCAGGGCAGCACAATCAGTCACTCCCCAAGTGCCCCTCTAAAATCAACGGTGCCTGCAGATGACTTTCTGAGGTAACACATAGATTTTATTGGCAGGCTTCTCAGATGACATGCAGATGGCCAACACATGGCTAAGGCCCCTCCCAGAGCAAAAGGAGGCTTTAGTCATTTCTGCAAGACTTTTCCAGTGAAATGAGAAACTATTACAATTGCTGCACGGCATATGCAGGCATCTTTCTGTCCAGGAAATCCTTTGAGATGAAACCCTGTCTGAAATATGGGAGCCCTCAAATGGCTGTATTAGTGTCATAACCCAGTTCACATGTGGCTTTCATTCCATACAGATAAAGGCAGGAAAAGACTAAAATACATTCCCTCCCAGTGATCCAGTTGAGGTCCCTCTGAATGGGGAGAAATCATATATTGACTGTAATCTATTAGATTTCCCTAATAACAGTGTTCTTGTAGTACTCTGGCTGTTTTGGGAAGTTTCTTCAGCTAAAATGTCAACTGTGATCTCATATGGGCTTCTGTTCACTCTGCACAGCTGCCTCAAATAGATGAACAACAGTAATATATATTATATAACAGTAATGGCCAGTAAACATCCATGAGAATACACAGTCTCACTCTCCCTTGTGTTCCATAACAAACAAGGGTGGCACTTAAATATATATACATAAAAATAAAAATTAATTCAAGGCTAATGGTCTTTTCCCCATCGGTCAAAGACAGCAATTCTTAAAGTCTCCTAGAATGGAAATAGGAGCAAATGCATTTAAAGTAATTCAGCAGCCAGGCATCCTCTCCTCTGAAGAGGCCTCAGAAATATCTGACAGAGCCAGAGAGCTTTAAACTAGACAATTTCAGTATTTAAAAATCTCCTTTCTATAAAGCTGTGATTCAATTCTTATCCATTTCTTAATTTGGGAAGCAAATCTTTGGAGCACTAAATGAGCAGACCGAAGGTTTTACTTGCCAGTATTCCCTTCAACTTATGCCTTCAACATCCCCCATCGCTGCTTCCTTCCAAGACAGGAGTTTGGTCAGAGCTGTTGCTCTTTACCTACAAAAAAGCATCTCACTGGCAGGTCAGACCCCCAAAAAGGGTCAAAAGGAATTTGCAAGCAGTTGTTAATAATATACACATAGGAAATAAGTTTTGCAGGCGAGTTAAAACAGAACCACCAAATGTTTGTTCGGAGTGGAAACACGTTAATAATGCAAAGCAGAAACCCACAATAAGCCCTGGCTTAAAGCAAAAACCTGGGTGTCAGCCCCCTTACTAAGCATTTCAGGTGCTTCCAACATCTGCAGTGCTGTTCAGTTGACTTCTAAATGCTGCTGCTCCACCAAGGAGAAGGAGCCCACACCTGTGACTGTGGCCCATTTATTATTCCCTGAAGGAAACGATTTTCCACTTAATGAAAACAAAACCAGAGTGATACAGAAAAATACCAGGTTTGCTGAGAAGTGTCTCTGGCTGCTACAGAAGGAATAAGAAGTAAAAGCTTTGCTATAGACTTTCTAAATATACTAAAGAATTTAATCTCTCCTATGGAATTTCAGGGAATTAGACAAGCAGTCAGGGTGTCAGTCCCCATCCAGTACAAAGGGTGCTACAGAACCTTAAACTCTTTTTGTTTTCATCCTGTTCACATCTGGAAGTGTTTTTTCACAGGTCTTTTTATTTCTTTTTTTCCCCCTGCCCTTCTTCTTTGGTCTCCTGTTTATTTTTGCTTTCCCTAAGCTGCCATGCAAGCCATAGGTATGGAGGGTTAGCGATTTTTAAAAAGGAAGAAAATAATTGCAATTGATACTTCCTGCAATTGTGCAAAGCTGTCCAGTGGCAAACAACACTACTGCAAACACCACTGGGCCTTCACGGGGTCCATTTACTACATTTTTACAGAGAGAGTGGTCAGGCATTGGAATGGCCTGCCCAGAGAGGGGGTGGATTCACCGTCCCTGGAGGTTTTTAAACTGAGATTGGACGTGACACTGAGTGCCATGATCTAGTAAACTGACTGGAGTTGGACCAAGGGTTGGACTTGATGATTTCTGAGGTCTTTTCCAGCCCAATCAATTCTATGATTCTATGATTCTATGATTTGATTTGTCTTAACAAAAAGCCCTGCAGGCTAAAAAACCACAATTAGCCTCTGAGAAACTTCCTATGATCTGCAAGCAGAACCACTGCAATGCAAACAAGCTCAGCCATGAATCATGGAGTCATCAGTGCAATGTGCATTTATCCACCCTTTGTTCTCTGCTGCAGGGCTCCCCATCTCCGGAGCCACTCTCTGGGCCTCCATCAATCTCCATTTCCCAGCACATCCAGCTCTGCAAAAAAAAAAATAATAAAGAGCAGGGCAGAGGAAAAACAGATTGCAAACTTAAAAATCAGGAAGTCTGACATTTCTGGTTGAGGCAAACAGAGGAAAATGTACAGCCTGTGCTCTCTTATCACTTCGGCCTCAAAAACACGGGAAGGAGGTGCCATGTGTACAAGAGAAGAATATTTCCACTGGTAACAATAAGCACAGCATTAACAGAAAATTAATTTGAAAGGCGTTTTCCAGCTCTGCTGATTACTTCTGGCCAAACCAGAGCTGTCTGAAGAGCAGGAGTACAATCCTTCATCAGTAATTTCATTTATCACCAGGTCCCATCAATTTTCAGGGACAGACTGCCCAAGGTGATGGTGCTCGTTCCCACTCCAGAGGAGCCCACTGAAGGCAGTGGGCTGCTGGGGGACTTGAAGGTGCTAAAAAACAAATTGAAATTGGACACAGCAGCAAATTAAAACTTTTCACAGTGTGGTTACCAGGTCTGGTTTGGCACTACTTTACTACTGAGGGTTTTTTTCTGATCAGGTAGGAAAAAAATAGTAGAAAAAGCCCTGATAAATTAATAGCCCAGAATGGCTAAATTTGAGGAACGAGGGTGGACTTGGACATTTCCCCATTCTCAGCCACTGATTGCTGGTATTTGGGGGATAAGGGGGCAGGGGGAAGGTGCAAATCTGAGTCAATGCCATTGTATGCAACAGAGCACACTCCCCCTCTCCACAGCCCTGCGATGCATCAAACACACCTCCCCAAACCTGATCTCCTCTGTGCACAGATGCAAATCTTGTTTCTTGCGATTTTGCCCCTGCAAACAAGCCCAGGAACAAGACTGGAGGGAGAGGCTGCTGAGCTGGCAGGCAGGGCTGCTTTAGCATTTGTACCTTTGCCCAGCCTGGTTGGGGACAGGAGCCCAAGAGCCCTTCACTGTGCCAGGACAGCCTCTGGCTGCCCTTCCCCAGGGAACACGTGCAAGAGCATCACTCTGTGCCTCCCCCTGCGCTGCCCTGACGAGTTCCACACGCTGGACTGTGAACCTTGCACTTGTTCCCAGTGTCATCCCTCCCTGTGTTTGCAGGGACCCCTCTCTGGGAGCCCAGATGCAGCGAGCCTGCAGCTCATCTCCCACTCTGGCGCTGGGACAGCTGCTGTGCAGAGTCCCAGAAGGGAGAGAAGCCGGAGCCTGTCACTGTCCCACGACTCCCCAGCCAGATGGGGGCTGCCAGACGAGCCCTGGTGTGGGGTTTGGGCGCTCGCCAGCCTTGACACCTACAGACACGGGGCCCTCCTCGATGCCACTCCTCATCCAGGAGCTCCTGCTCCAACCACTGCACAGTAACCACAGTGGGTCTGACCATCTGCGTCTGGGGAATCCGGATGCTTGGCCTCAGGCTAGACTGAACACTGAATTAATTGCATGCGGGTTGAAAACAAAGAGAAGAGAACTAAGAAATGAGTTGTGAAGGATTTAGTGAAACCGTAAGCGATATCAGATGTGCTCTTGCCCACAGAGAGCAAGCAATAAGGCTGAGTGACCTCACAGTGTCATTTAGGTTGGAAAGAACCTCTAAGATTATGGAGTCCAACCACTCCCCCAGCAGCTCCAAGGTCACCACTAACCCATGTCCTCCCAAGTGCCACATCTGCAGGGCTTTTGAGTCCCCCTAGGGATAGTGACCCCACCACTGCCCTGGGCAGCCTGGGCCAGTGCCTGACCACTCTTTCAGGGAAGACCTTTTCCTTAATATCCAACCTCAACCTGCCCACGTGCAACTTGGGTCCATTCCCTCTCCTCCTGTCCCTGTTCCCTGGAGCAGAGCCCAAACCCCCCTGGCTCCCCTCTCCTGGCAGGGAGTTCAGAGAGCCAGAAGGTCCCCCTTGAGCCTCCTTTTCTCCAGGCTGAGCCCCCCCAGCTGCTCCAGACCCCTCCCCAGCTCCATTCCCTTCCCTGGACACGCTCCAGCCCCCTCAATGTCCTTCTTGGCACGAGGGGCCCAGAACTGTCCCCAGGATTGGAGGTACCTCAGCAGCGCCAGCACAGGGGGACGGGCCCTGCCCTGCTCCTGCTGGACACATTATTTCTGATACAATCCAGGTGCCAGTGGCCTTCTTGCCCACCTGGGCACACTTTCCCTCCAATGTGGATTGGACACGTGTTAAGAAATGAGCAGGGAGTCACAGCATGAAACAGCAATATGTGTTTTTTTAAAGAAAATCAGCTGCTACGCCAAAGGTCACATTTCAAAGTCTTCCAACCATTCTGGAAAACTTCTGAAATGGAAGAGAAATCTGCATATTTTACTATAAAGGTTATTCAAAATCAGCGTTGAGGAAGAGCAACACATGAGTTTGGCCAAAGCACAGCTCCTATCTTAGCAAGAACTAAGATGACCCCCCGTAGGCTGAAGGCTGATAAGCTGTGCCTAAAAAATGGGAAGTGCACAAAAATGGCTTAACAAAAACATTCAATCTGCTTCTGCATTAACTCTGCCAAGCCCCAAACCACACTGCTGACAGGTACTGGGCACTGCTGCAGGCAGCACCAAACCACAACTGCACTGCAGGGAGTGGGGGACGGAGCAGAACTTCTGCCCATGGTTTTTGTTAAGGTCCATCTTTGATCTAGTCCTCTTCCACAACAACAGATACACACATGATTAACAGAATATATTCCAAATGTAGTTTCTGCATTTTTATCAATTCAAGCCACCAAAATCCCTCATTTTCAGCTTGTTCCCACCACTGCACTTTCAGCAGCACACCAGATTTTCATTGGTTTGGTCAACGAAAAGGCTGTGCTGGGAAGTCACAGTTCTCGTTGTCACAGTGGTGCTTTAGTGCCCTGGCCCAGGGCCTTGCAGAGCAGATGAGATGTTTCAGACCTGGCCATGCTGCTGCTGTCTGGATGCTTCCCTGATTTGTCTGTGGAATCCTGAGTTCAGGTGCTTAAAGCCTCAGGAGCGAGCACAGGAGCCAAGCAGCAGGGATGTGCATTGGGCTCTCCAGACATAGTTCTGCACCCAGGATCTCTCACCAGAAATATCTCCTGAAACTCAGGAGCTGCTGTCCATGAGTGTGATGTTTACCAACCTTCCCAAGAGCTCCAACAAGCAGAAAACACAGGACCTAAGGTCTTTATGAGAAGAACCAAACATACACATGGATACAGACTTTCAAACAGATTTCTCTACATGTTGAACATGTGAACTCTGCAATGAACAAACAATTATGGAAAAAGGTCCTGACCTGCTACTAAATGACAAAGCATCATTAACACAGAAGCCCTTGTTGCTAGGCCCCACTCAAAACCACCCCTGACAGATCTTCCCAAAAAACCCCCACATTTCAGCCAAAAAAGGCACACTGCTCTCCTGTGTGTTTTCTGTATTAACTGTGTGTTATCTCCCAAAAGAGAAAATGTATTTTAGACCAATTCAGGTGTCAGTCATCTTCAACTTCTGAGAAACTGCAACCCTTTGAGAATGAGGTGGAAAGTTTCTGGGTGCAGTATCAGAGGAATGACCAGCTGAGGTGGCTCTGTGGGCAGCTGACAAAGCCTCCCTGACAAGAATAGGAAGTGGCTGAAAATCTCTTTGGAGGACTGGAAAAAGCCTCTTGACAGCAGCCCCTGGCAGACTTCACCTCAGCATCTGCTAGAAGGGATGGAGGTTTGTGCTCAAACAACCCAGGAGAGTTATGGAGACAATCAAGGCCAATTTCTTGGCACAGATGGTCCACCAGTCAACTAAAGAAGCTGCTCCACTAGATGGGTCACCCAAAAAAAAAAAAAAAAAAAAAAAAAAAAAAAAAAAAAAAAAAAAAAAAAAAAAAAAA
>VWZG01004339.1:114581-141600 GCA_013396735.1 Grallaria varia | reverse complement strand
ATCAAAGATGAACAGGGGGAAGGCACCCTCACCCCCAAAGACTGCAGTGTAAGGTCCTTGACTGCCCATGAAAACTTACCCAGAGGGGTACAAAGAGCAGTGGAGCCAACAGGTCAAAGAACAGGGGTTCTTCTCCCTGTTAGCACTCTAAAGGCACCCACACGTACCTTTGGCTCCTCAGTGTGACACCAGTGACACAACCAGGGACAGAGCCCCCCGTCAGGGCAGTGACACATGGGACACACACACACACCAAGCCTCGGCTTTACTCAACCTGGAGAAGGTGCAGAGGGATTTAATGCTGCCCGTGACCACCTGATGCAAGCACGTAGTGAAGATGGAGCCAGCCCCTCCCCAGAGGTGCAGAGGGATGAGAACCAGCACAGAGAGCAATCCAGGACATTCCAGTTAAATGTACAGAAAAAGTTACTTTCATCTAGAGAGTGCTCATGGATTGGGAGAAAAGGTTAAGATGGTGATGTGAGCTCTGCCCCCTGAGACTCTCCTGGGCAAGCTCATCTCCAACCTGATCTAACTGGCCCTGGGGTGAGGGCAGAGATGAACCAAACAACTTCAGGTTGCCCTTTCTAACTAAATTTTAGGAAACCCATGATCCAACAGCAGAATTACAACCCTGTACTAAAGCACAGATGTTCAGCTGAGAAATGGGTTGAGAAGCCAAAGCCCAGGTAGGGGAAACTAATGAAGAATAAGGACAATGCCCAGTCCTTATTTTTCTATTGCATTTGTTCTACTACAGTGACATTTTCCATCACCATTATTCTGTGCCACATGCACAAGGGGCCCATCAGCTACATTTAGATATGCACCCTGTGTGTGAGAGTCTGTGTGGAGCTCACCGTATAGCTGTAACTTGAAAGGATAATCCCCATGACTGATTATGGAGTCATTTATGGTGGCTCTGTGGGACCCAAATTCAGTTGAAATTGGTGTTTTAGAGATCACTGCCAAACAAAGCAATGAAAAAAGCTGCATACTGAGCAACACTTGGTTTACTCAGCCCCTTTTTGCCTCCTCCCAACATTTCACACTCTACACCATGTTTTAATTGCTCACTGACATCAGACCTGGGGCTTGGGCATCAATCTGAGACTTAAAGCATTTTGTAACATCATTCCAAACCTTTCATTTTCTTACATCCAGAAACAGAAGTGGCCCCCAGTATAATGTTGACTGAAGAGGACAGTGACAAGAGAAGTATTCCAAGTCATATATGGAGACAAATCAGTGTGGGCAGAGGGGAGGAGCAACTTTCCCACAAAATTGAGCCCTGCAGATACTTCAGTAACGTGAGGAGTAGCTTTTCCCAGCTCCAGTACAAGATTCACACTGACCACAGCACTGGTTTTTGCCCTGAGGACACCCCAGGGGAGACTTTAAACATTTTCAGTAGCTTAAGGATCACACAAAGGTAAACAAACCCGTGGCAAACCCCAAAGCATCTCACTGGACAAAAAAGTCAGGCCACAGTCAGATCTTTAATAAAAGCACTTTGAGTCAGTGACAAACATGATTCAGCAGACAGGACAACTCAAAAAAATCAAGTCGGGGGTAGCAGTGTGCTGCTGGTTTGCAGAGGATCCAACAAGGTCCCTAAACCCAACCATCTCCTCAGTGGCTTCTCAGCCCTTCACAACACACTAGAAGGCTGCTAAAAAAGTCTATCTTGTCTCACCCTCCTCAAGTTAGTATGGAAGAAGCACAGACGGGTCTTTATTCTGACCAAAATCGACAGAGCAAATTAACCCAGAAAAAAACACCCAGCTCTAATCTCTGAGTAGGAGGTTAAGTTGATTTTACAGGAAGGAGTCCAAGCAACCTATATGCTCCAGTTTCACAATATGCACTTCACTAGGGCAGTTGTGGAGAGGGGCCTGGGACTGCCAGTCTCCCAACAGGATTCATCTGCATGGAGCAGGGCATGGCAGAAAGCACCAGCCTGCAGAAACTGCTCCCTACCTCAGCAGTGAGTCTGTTCAAAGCTGTCAGCCACTTGTGTGACAAGACAACGCACTTCCATTCAGCCATCTTCTGTCCTGCTCCCCTTACAGGGACACTAGAAGCCAATCAAAGGTGCATAGGATCCTTTTCACTGTGACATTAGCTAAGTAACAAATTCTAATTCCAGGAGACAGTGATCCTCTTCCACTACCAAGGCCCTGGATCTCCATTGGCAAGGGGAGGGGTTCTGCAGCACTGAGAGGAGTATGGCAAAGGGCTTGTCCTCAGATGCCCAGCACACACAAAAGCTTTGGAAGGTTCTATCCCTGCACTTTGGTCGTTGAGTAGTGCCACCTGCTCAGTATCTGTAGTGGTCTGGCTTGAAGGGCCCATCTCTTGGTAAGCCCAGGTATTTGGCCTGCTTGTCACTCAGCTTTGTCAGCTTCACACTCAGCTTGTCCAGGTGAGCAGCAGCCACGGCTTCATCCAGCTGGGAAAAAACAGACAGGGACAAACCATTAGGGGAACAGAGTCCTACTAGTTCAGGAAGTCACAGTCAACAGGGAGAAATGCAAGAGCAGCTCTAAGGGAGACTTAAACTGACACAGCTTTTTTCCTGCCAACAAACCTCACCTGCTCTGAGCACAGAACTCATGGAAGAGCCTTGTGCTTCTGAGGGAAATCAAGTTAAGCTTAAGGGAGTCAGAAAACTTGGTATAATCAATCCCATTTCCATCTCATTTACACATTCACATCCATCCAACAAGTAAAGAACAGAGATCAAACTATTTAGAGATAAGAATATTCAGTTTGGTAGAATGATAAAAGCCCCAGACATGTTTCCACTGCAGAGGCACCTGGACATACTAGACTATCATCTTACAAAAGTATTAATGATACTGGAAAAAAATTAATCTCCTTCCCAGATATCCCATCTTAGGGGCAGATGTATTAGAAATCCATTCCAGAATCACCAAATCAGCAAGACTACTTTGTATCTGTTGGCATTGTCTTCATAAAGAATAAAGCCAAGGTGGTCTGTAGGACACAGGTTCAGAAATGCTGATGTAATTTCTTTATCCCAGAGGTGTCTGGCAAGTGGGCAAACAAGAGATTGAAAAATGGGTAAGACTTAAGTGCTTCAGGAGCTCAGTACAGAAGAGACAGAAAACAAACAGGAGGGTGGCAAACAACTGCTGTGTGCAGGGGGATGTACAGCCCCAGAGGACATTCAAAGGTACAAAGGACAGCACAAGCAGGGAATTGAGCGCTGCTGAGTTACAACAGAAGGACAATTTGTAATTCCTGCAAAACACACGTAATCACTGTTAAGGAAACAGATACAGGTCTAAATCCCAGCAGCATGAAAAAGACTGATGGCATTTCCCCTACACCAGTTAAATAGAAGTGAAAGGTTGCAATGTATCTCAAGGGCAGTAAATCAACAAACAATCAAGGGCCAAACCTCAGCTTGTATGAACCAGCATGGCCTAAATGATTCAATAGCTAATCCTAGACTTCCCCCTCAGAGGGACCATGGTAACAAGCCACACTCGGAAGCAATCTCACTGCAATGAACCAGGTAAAAAGCTACATCTGCTCAGAGCATGAGTTACTCAGCCTGTTCATAATGGGTAATACGGAACTGACAACACCTCTTAAGAACCAGCTCAGCCAAAGGGGTACAAGACCAAATTAGAAATGGAAGATGAAGTGATTGAAGAATGTGGAAGTGAACCATGAAATCTACCAAACATGTAAGAGCCAGGAAAATCATGAAAGAAAAAAAGGCTGACTGGAAGGACTGTGTTTAGAAGAGAAACAAGTATTTAAGCTTAGTAGATCCTGCCAGAATGCCATTAAAAAAAAAAAAAAAAAAGGGCTAAAAATTGGATCTGGTTAACTAGACTGACATGTGGGGCTCTCATAGGTGTATTTCAGCAAGTTTAAGACAAATTACACCCACTTGAAAAGGAACTGAGTCACTGACAATTCCCAGATGAGGTTTTCAAACTGCAGCAGAGATCAGTTGTTTTACAGCTGCTTCAGCTTGGGCACTTTGAGACTTAGATAAAGAGACACACAAATTTAGATGAAGGTAAGCTGACATTCTCACCTTAAAAATCAAAGCTGAGCAGGACAGATTTGGTGCCAAAAACATGGAAACAACTGTTTGCCTTGATTTTTCAGGAATACACCTTGCAGAAACGTGTGCACATTTGTGTAGCTGATCAAAGCAACATTCATGCAGTCAAAGAAAGTGCAGTGTAAGGTCTTTGGTAAGTCTTAAGTTTTACATTTGGACCTCAAAGCAACTACACAAAAAAGGAAAGGCATTAGCCCAAAAATTACCAGAGAAAGCTCTTTTGTTGGTTCTGAGGAGGCAACTGCTTTACTCTTGGAATGAAGCCCTGTGGGAGGCACAGAGGATCAAGAGTGTTTTGTGCCAGTGTAAGAACCTGAGACCACTGCCATCTGCTCCACTGACACACAGCTTTGTGTTTAAGTGCTCTGGGCATTCCCTCTTCTTTCCAGTTCAAGTATTTGACTAAAAGTTGTTTTTGAGGAAGAGGATGAAGCCACATTCTATTAGCAACACTGGGCTATCGTTTTCAAGACAACTGTCAACAAAACTGTTTCTTTGAAGACAATTATGTGGCAGCTTACTTATCAACTCCTACACTGCACTTCTGATACAGCATGCTTGATCCTTAACTGATGGTTTTGGAAGCTTGAATTCTTCAGCAAACACCTCCTCAATAAGCCAAAACATACCAATTCTACTTCCCAAACGGAAAGTATTTGTACATTTACTCTCACACCTGGTGGCATTCCAAAGGTAGTGGGATTTAACTCTAGCATCTTTTTCCATGACCATCTCAAATTCTCAGGTTTGTTTTGGAAAATTAAAACCAGGTCAGTTTCCCCAAAGAAATTTGTGACTTATGATATGATCCAGACTTTTCCAAGAACAAAGAATACAGAGATAAGTTTGAAGGGAAACCCGAGGGAATCTGTTATTAATATTTTGTGAAGCTTTTAGGACCAGACTGCGATAAGCTCTCCAAGGTGCAAATGGGACCCAGACTCTCTCAACCAAGGAAATGCAATTTAGTGTCACTACAGCTTCAGCTCTGCCCCACTACACTTCACAGCTGAACAGGCTTGCTGTGAATGCTGACAATCAACAGAAGGAACAAGCTGGCTGGGAGAAGGTCCCTGACTACCCTGAGGCAGTGCAGGGTGTCCCAGCACCACGGGGAGGAGTCCCAAGTCAAGTCAAAAAGTGATGGGTGCTCCTACTGCAGGTCAGGCAAGTCCCAGCTCCGCACACCAAAGAGCCCACTGCAGAACCAGCATGCCCAAAACACCCTCTGTGGGACAGAAGCTCCTCGCAACAACAACATTCAGCAGAAAAACAAAGTCAAGCACACACAAGACACATCTGCATGCCCACACCCAAAGCTGGCTGCCTTACCAGCACCTTTCTGTTGCTCCAACTCACCTTCTTTGGCAGGAAATGGACCCCCACAGCGTATTTGTCACTGTGGGTCCACAGTTCAATCTGTGCCAGCACCTGGTTGGTGAAGGAGTTGCTCATGACGAAGCTGGGGTGGCCCATGGCACAGCCCAGGTTAACCAGGCGGCCCTCGGCCAGCAGGATGATGTGGCGGCCGTTCCTCAGGGTGTATCGATCCACCTGGGAGAGGGGACAGCAAAGCCCTGTCAGGGACACACAGCATGGCCAACCTGCAGAGCCTGGGGCCTTCTTCCCACACCAGAGTTCAGTACAGGGTTTGAAAGACACTTTAATTACAACTGAGACACCCCTCCCCTGATTCCAACCAGGGTTTGCAAAGCCTGCAGCTGTCCTGGACTTCACAGCACATCAATTTTGGCACCTGCTTCGTATTTAACCAGCTATCCACTTCTTCTGGCTTTCCATGTGCTTGTTGTCCCAGCCAGCTGTGGTGGGAACATGCTGCCAGCAGTAAAACCCACTTCAGATATGCCCAATGGTCAAAACTGGTGTGGAAAGACAGGGAAGAGGGAACACTGATAAGGGGATTTATCTCTTAAAAAGTATGTTTAGTGGTTGTTTTAAATCATTTAGGCATGAAAATAGCTTACACACAGTGGGGGAGAGAGAGCCAAGGCCACTCCTAATCGGCCCAGTGGTTTCTGTAGACAATATGTCAAGGAATATGTCAAAAAGGTAAGATAACTACAGAAATTTGTTAATTAGACCAGTTCGAGCTGCTAAAAAGAGTTGCAGCTGCCTTCTGAGCCAAAGTTGAAAAGGGCACAGCGAGGAAGATCCACAATCTTCATCCTCAAGCCCCCCGAAGACCCCTGCCCAAGACCACCAGAAATCACTGTGCAAACTCAGAGAGGAGGGGCTCAAGGCGGAGAAAATGGAAATTATTTCTGGGAACTGATTAGAATAACCCTGCCTTTTTCTAAGAAGATAATGCATATGTATAGAAAAATAATGAATATGTATACTGTAATTGCATATAAACAAGCCTGTGTGCACAGACAGGGATGCACGTTTTCAGAGGAGCGACCCCCGCGCACCCAGCGCTGAATAAACGCCCCTCTCTAGAACCTCTTTGGTTGTGGGGCAGTTATTCCACAAATCAACACCTGCATGGAACAGTCCAGAGCCTCTGAATCTAACACAGCCAGAGTGCTCAGCCTGCTGAGAGTCCCCTGGAACTCTCCCCACCTCCGTAAGTCCAACACATACAACAAACAGCTGTCCTGGCTTCTGGTACCCTCCTTTGCTCTTGGAGGACCAAAGGCATGGTCCTTCCCAGGCTGCCCTGGGGACAACAGGCCTCTGCACACAGAAGCAGGTCTCAGGTGGGCTAAGGAGGCAGCTCTGTCCAAGAGTCCCACATAATTCAGGAGATAATGTCACTTAATATGTGCCTCAGCTGTCTGGGCCAGCCCAGGCACCTGCAACGTCGAAGTTAACTCTGCTTCTCCTTTATACATCTCACAGCTCTTCTCTCCCCTGCCTTCACCCTGTAGGAGGCTGCAATATTAAAGTTATTAATGAAACACCAATATGGCCTGTAAGTCACAAGAATATTCAGCGTTCAATGGTATTTATTGCTCATGTCATACCGAGCACTTGGAAACAGAGCACTTTGAAAATACTTGGAAGATAATCAATGACCAACTTCTGCTAAAACCTAATGCTTCAGACCATTTACCTTCTGCTGTCACAGCGCAGCAGCTGCAAAAGACCTACAGAAGTCCTTCCCCACAGCTGTATTTTTACTTTAGAGACTAAAAGTTACTTAACATTAAGCAAAACACAGCACTTTGAATTTTGTTCTTAAAGCTCTGACCTGTAAATCAGAAGCCACACGGGATGAAGCTTTAATTGTGAATTTTTAAACCGTCTTTTTGCAGGACTTTAGCAGAGATGTCAAGAGCAAACCAACAGAAACCATTGTTTTAGAAGAGATATGTTGCCCTCAGGGCAGGTCTGTGTCCCACCCATCTATCCCAGCTTCAATCACAGCACTATTTTCTGCTCCTTGGGTGCACATAACAGACTTGTTTTAGCACAACACATGCAGGCAGTACCCACCTCAAACAGCCTGAGAATTTCTCCTGCCCAAAAGCACTCAGCAAGGGTGGGAGAGAATGACCCCCACTGAGCAGTTACTGTTGTTGTCACAGATGCTAATTCTGCAGTGGGGACCACCAAACTGCTAATTTCCTTCCCAGAATTCAGTGTAAAAGCGATTCCAGCAATTATTGCAATGACTCAATACTGCTGCCCAGACAAAGGTCCCAGCGCATGCAGAGGGTGAGGGACAGAAGCTGCAGGAGCCTCCCTCCTGGGAGCCTGTTCCTAAACCTAAATTTAGTGCATGTCCTGGAAGAGTTAAAGCAGTTGCAGCAAATTGCTACTCAATGCCTTTTGTTTCCAGCATGGAGTCTGGGGTTCTAAAGTCACATTTTGCCTCCCAGTCCTGCCTCTCCCCCTTCTGAAATGAGTAAGGTTCTAGGATGTGTATTAGCCCACTCCTGCTCAACTGCCCAGCCAAAAGGGCAATCAGGCACAGAGAAGGCAAATTTAGAATAATGAAGCTTTTACACACAACTTGTTCATGTAACACCTGCTAGCAAGTGCTTCCCTACCTGGTCTTTCAGGCCTGAAGTCTTTAGGGACAAGAAAGCCAAATAAAAACTGGAGCACAGGACGATGCCATTAGCACAGCGTAGCCTTAAATATTGTAAATAAATACAGCCAGAGACCTGCTTTCACTGGGGTGGGCAATGTACACATCTACAGGCCATCCTCACCTCAGAAAAACTCCAAGCACGTGGAATGGCCAGGGAAAGACCAGATTTACCTCTAGGCACATCCCACCTCCAGTGGGAAGCAGCAGATAAGTAAAAAGTACAACAGCCCAAGGGTACAGTGCTATTTCCCCCAGTAAATCCTCTCAGCTCCAGCTCCCTGTGCATCAGAGGCAGAGATGGTCCACCCAGGGCTGTCAGAGGCACCTTTCACAAACTCCAGCTGATGACTTTTAAGCAAACACACTTGTGGCAGCCCCATAATGCTGGGAGCTGTTCCGTGAGCAGAGATCTCCTCTGCATCACTCATCACCTGCTTGTGACAGCAGCAGTTTAGAAGAGGGTCAGGGTAGGATTTCTTCAGCATTAATCCTTATGCACAGCCTTGACCCCAATTCCATCCCTTTTGAAAAGGTTTGTTGTTTTTTTTAAACCAGAAATATCTTTGCTTTCATACCAGGGACTACACTGCACCTCATTACACCCAATAAATTGGTGACAGACTGGCTCCTCAATGCAGAGCACATAAAGAAAAAGGGATCACTGCCTCTGTGCAGGTAGTTTGTATGCTACCATATTAATAGCCAATTAAACCTCCAACAATGTTTATTTCTTTAAGGAGTCCCAGTTTTGGCCTTAAAACAACTTTAGCTACCAGAAAGCACCTGTGGGTTCCTCTGGGAAAAGAGGTGATGAGCACAGTCAGCTCCACACTGAGGTCATGGGCAAGAACAAACTTGAACACAGTGAGAACTTGAGGGTATAACTTCAGACCTGGCTGAGGCCACACAGAGTGTCCAAGGACACTGAAAAGCCTCTCAGAACTGCTCAGTAAGAGTTTGATGTGGGTGGCCAAAAAGCCACAGGGGAGTTATGAAAACGGGAAGGGCAGATTGAGATCTAAAAGGTATGTTTGGGTGTGGTGTTTTTAAAAAGTAGAAAAGCTGTCCCAGAATCTTGCTATCAGCAAGCACACTCCCTCCTCAAAAGGTAACTAGAAGTCCCATGCCAAGTCAGATAAAGCTTGGTTTGCTTTATGTGATGTTGTCCCTCAATGCTGGTTTTATAGAACAGTTTTGATCTAGTTGAGTTTTGTTTTTCTGCTTTAGGACACACTATTAAAAAGCTGACATTTTTATATCCCTATTTTCCTTGTGTAGCTGCAGCTGTAGCTCAAAGTAAGCACATGGTGGGAATGCCAGCTGAGCAAGGATGAAACACCTCCTGCTCTGCCCACACATTCTGGGCTCCACAGGTTTCTAAAATGAAGCCACCGAGTCTGGAAGAGAAGTCTGAGTTTGGCAGAGCTCCAGACAGGCTTTCCTGAGGCTTGACTCTCAAGGTTTAAAAATAAAAAATAAAAAAATCCCACAATAGCTTCCCAAGAGGAAATTCCAATCAGCCACCAGGCAATCCATGGGCTCTGTCCTAAAGTTTTACAGGGTCTCTAATGGTCTGCTCTGCATTCATCACCTAACTTGTTTTCTGAAGATGAGCTCTAGCATTGCTTTCAGCTCAGGGCTACCAAAGCAGGCATATTTGCACACCTCCTCACCACTCCCCAGTCATCAAAGCTGTTAGAAATGAACTTGATGCAATTAATTGTCTACACAATCACCACTACCGGGTTGGCTCCTGGCTGCCTAGGAAGCAGGAACACACGGAGAAAGATGCATCCATAGCAGGCAACTCTCACACTGAACAGAACACTTGAGCACTGGAGGGAACCAGACACTGAGCAGGTATTGCTTCTTTCTAAGAGGAGAGGTTGGCAAGGGCAGTCTCACCTGAGGTTTAACATTCACTGCCTCCACTGCATTGTCATTCAGCCACTTGGCATCCACTTCTACATCAAAATGGCCGATATTACACACTATGGCATCATCCTTCATCTGCTCAAAGTGCCTGCAAAACAAAAACAGTAGTATCCAAAGTTAGCAAACAAAAGAGTTTCCTGCTCCTCCAGCAGGAGATGCTCTGATCCATAGCACTGCTCAGGGACAATGACAATGCCTGGATCACTGACTCTCACAACATGTGGGTCTGGGAAGTCTACTGGAGAAAACTCTCAAGCTTCTAGGTAAGGACATTTCCCAAGGATGTAAGAGCTTATTGGAGAGAAAATATTTCCCCAGTATGGAAAGTAATACTATTTTGTTTAATTGGTCAAAACAAATACCTGCAGTTATCCTCCTTCCTACACAGAAGAAATCATTCCCTCCAATACTTTGAAGTGTCCAGCAGTTTTACATCTCTAAAAAACTAATGGTCTTTTCTCCTTCCACCTAATATAATCTTCCATTACATGTACAGTCCCAATGGCAAAGGAAGGAGTTTGTGTGCAGCTGGGGCTACAAATTGAGATCTAAGAAGCAGAAACAAAACACTGCAGAGCAGTTCACTGAGAACAGGCTGGTTTCAAGACTGCTGTGTGTACTAAAATATGGAATCACCTTCAGCCTTCACCTGCTTCCTCTTCTATTCACATTTATCTGACCTAACATAGAATTTAGCCCTGATGCCCTCATTCTCCAAAAGTCTCCATCTATCCCTCTGCACCTTTTGTTTCTCCATCATTATGTGCCATAAGACAGGAAACAACTGAAATGTGGCAACATCCAACAGAACTGAAAGACGGGAGGCCCAATTTCTCACTAAATTCATGCTAAATTCTGATGTCCAGAAATGAGACTGTGCTAACCCTCACCATACTGCTGACATGTTATGTTTTAAATAATCAACTCTAACTGTACAGGTGTGCTTTCACTAAAGCAAGTGGCCTGACCATACCTGCCCTGCACTATATCAGTGCAGCCTGTGGTGGTGACAAAGATGTTGCCCTCTTTGCAGGCCTCTTCCATGGTTGTAACTTCATAACCTGAAAGGACAAAAAGTTATTTCTTTATGCAACCACCAACATTTATTAACAAGTGTGATACAATCCTAGAAGTAGAAAAGTACTGAGAAAGAATGAACAAAAAGCCTGATCTAGGAGTAAAAAACACCTGATCTATGGATGATGCAAGGCAATAGCATATTAGCCTTGCTAAATACCACTGTATCATGAAAATATCCATCCCTCATTTTTTCCAACCTGCAGAATCCTACATTCAATGTCTTACAGCCACAGGTCTAACACCTGGCACAGCACTCAGATTGGATGCAGGGATCAAGTTTGCAAAAGGAGGAGCATCCCCAGTACCTGCAAGGTAAATGGGATAAACTGTACCAAGAAGCCCAGTTACATGAGGCATCCACAGAAGTGAAGGAGCACAGCTTCCAGAGCATGCCATGGGCACAGCTGGAGAGGCAGAGAGCATGGCAATGCCCTCCACAAACATCTGCTGAGGTTAGGGCCCGGTGCTTTAATGTGGAGATATTCCAATGAAGTCTTATTCCACACTGGACATTAGAGCTGCCTGAGGATAACGAACCCACGCAAAACCAGGTTTAGAGCCTGTGAAATGGGGTCTTATCCCACTATGGCATCTGAATCCTTGACTCCAAACACATCTTCAAGGCTTCTAAATATAAACTCCTTCCCTAGTGCAAGGAAAGAATTCCTACCCTTAAACTGGATTCAACTCTACCTCAATAGAGACAGGGCTGAAACCCACTGAAACTTTCTTGGCCAACTCTAATTTATTGCTCTCCACTGGCATGCAGAGAATCCGTGAGGAGCCTGAATTGCTGCCCCTCGTGCAGTGCTCACCTTCCATGGCTGCCTGCAGGGCATTGATGGGGTCGATTTCGGTGATGATGACTCTGGCCCCGAAGCTCCGCAGGGCCTGGGCACAGCCCTTGCCCACATCCCCATAACCTGCCACCACTGCCACTTTGCCAGCAATCATCACATCTGTCGCACGCTTGATGCCATCGATGAGGGACTCTCTGCAACCATAAAGGTTATCAAACTTGCTCTGAGGAAGAAAAAGGAGCAGTTTCAGAACAGATCAAAGTCACTCAAGCAGAATTTCCTTATAGAATGGAAACTGGAGTTATGTGCAAGTACTGCAAATGAGGAGGCTGAGAGTCAGCTGAATACTTGAACCACCAGGAGGCATGGGAAGAGGGTAACCTGGGTTGTTTGTATTCCTCCAGTTCTATCTATGGAGTTAAACCAGACAGGCTCCAACACATCCCTGGTTAAAAGCATTTCACAAATATGTCATGACTACTGACCAGGGCTTGGACACGAAGAAACTTATTAGAGGTAACCTGAATTTACCAAGTCAAAGCACAAGCAATTCTTGTACACAGAGTCTGAATGCCTCAACCAGATGTTCACCAGTTCCCTACTGCTGTTTGTCCGACAGTGAACGGAACCAAGTGCTACAGGCAGGTAAAATACACCAGCAGAACATCACCTTATCTTTGCAAGACATGTGCATGCTGCAGAGCAGCAAGCTGCCCACATAAACCATGAGGAACTGCATCCTGCAGCCCAAGAAGAACAAAATTACACCTCCCCCCATGAAGAGCTGACAGACACTATTGCTCAGATTTAGGAAAAACAGCAAGTATTCATTCACAATGCTGGTCACCACAATCAGGAGTCCCTGGATTTCAACTCCTAACACCCCATGGCACATCATCCTCCTGCTGTAACATTACCATACAAGATTAACAGCCAGGTCCTCAAATCAAAATTGGCCTGCTAAGTCAGACGTCAAATACTACTTCACCCCTTGAACACCTCCCTAAACTCAAGCACACATTGCTGTACTATTTTTGTAATGCTCCTCCTTGGGCATTTTGTTTTGACCAGGAGGAGGGGCTGTACAAACAGATTTGATTATCTGGAGAGTTACAGAAGCCAAGAATTTTAAGAAATCTGGCCACTAATATTGTGCTACGTGGACCAAAGAAACAAAACTAAGAATTCACCATTCACAGGAAAATGCATGTCTCAGAGCCTGTCTAAGCTTTCTACAGCCTTAGAGCACCAATCCTTCTTCCTTTCACCTAACACTGTCTGCTGTAGGCAATCTTAAGATTAAATGCCTAGAGGCAGGAACCTGATCTAGTGGGAGGTGTCCCTGCCCATGGGGTGGGGGTTGGAACAAGATGAGCCTTAATGTCCTTTCCAACCCCAACCATTCTGTGGCTCTGTGAGCAGGGCACTGCCCTTTCCAGTGGGACCTCCCTGGCAGCTATGGCTGTTGCCACATCTGCACATGGAAGGTGATGTTACAGTTTGGTTTTCCATCTACAGCAGACAACTGTAAAATCTTTATAATAAAAAATAAATGCAAAGTCCACGTTTAAAACTGCTGCTGCTCCTACTCCAATGTATTTTCTGAACAAGGAATAGCAGTATATGTCACTCTCAGCCTCAGAAGCTGGGCAAGGAATGATGTGTAACACCCAGAAGTTCCTGACTCAGTGCCTCTAAGTCTTATCACAGGCACATTTGCCACCAGTATGTCAGAAAATTAGTGTTACCAACCCTTCAAACCCCAAAGCTAGTGCCAGCTGGCAATCCTCTTTCCTAGCCCTTGAGCAGACTTCCCCTGCAGTATAAGCCTTCTTTGGGAAGAAACCAGCATGGTCAGGTTTGATTCCTCATCACCAATTGCAATCAAAGCCTTCCAGATGTCTGTGCATTGTCATGCTGGATGCAGACTTCTGTCCCACCCAAGAATACAATGGAATGGCAAAAGGGAGGAAGACAACTGGCTGCTGCCTGCCTTCTCTCTCCAAATACCTGTACAGGAACTGGCATCAGCTGCCAAAAACTGGAGAGCAGAATTTGTCAGCTCAGTTGCACATCCTCCCAGAGATCTGTAATTGTGGTTGGTACAAGTCTTGTACCACATAAATACCAAACAGTACTTGAAAATAAGCACTTGTTTGGCAGTGGAATAAAGTGAGCTCAACCCAAATCCACTCAAGAGGCTTTTACAGGAACATCCGAATTTCCAAATCTACTGAACAGCATTAATAGTTATTATGCAAGAGGCCCAAATCTAGGTGAAAAGGATGTAAAGAAACAAGCTTCTTCCAAGATCAACTGGATTCCAGCCCACTAGCTATGAAACAAAAGTGTCAGATGCATCTTAGTGAGTAGAAAGGAGATGCTCTTCAGACAGCACTGCAGAGAAGGCAGGACCGAACAGTCCATGAGAACTGCCAAGCCCAACAGGAAATGTTCACATGGGAACTTAAAACAGATTCAGCCACTAGATTTAAAGCCATCTAGATGCATAAACCTTAAGGATGCCTGAAATTCCCACCATAATTCATCTGCAGTCAAAAAGCACCAGCACCCTTCAAAGACCATTGCCCTTCATCCTCAATTCACCAGGATTTATCCTGGGGAGCAGTAATAAAGCTAAGCAAGGGTTAAATACCTTCTGCCCTCCCCTTTGAACTCCTGCTCCCAGACATCAACCAGAGGTTGAGCAGCCACCCTTTACCAGCCATAAGCTTATGCAGGTCACCCAGTCTTTTCCAGCTGGCACCTGACACCTACCCGTGGGATTTAAGCTACTCAGAGCGAGGACAAGCTCCTTGCTCAGGAGCCATGATTCCCAAAGGTGTTTTCACATGATTAAAAACCAGAAGACTGCATGTCCTTATGCACCAAAGGAAAAGTCCTTGATGTTCTAAAAATTGAGTACTTGTGGTGGCATGTCCCATTAGAGGCATCACTTCAAGGAGATGGTGCAACCCTGCTCAGAACCAGGTCAAGAATAACCCAGCATGAGAAGGAACACTTGCCTGGGAATGACAACATCCCAACACCAAGCTGGCCAGAGAGAAGCAGAGGGCAGGAGGGCTCTGCATTACCTTGGTGACAGAGTCGTTCACATTGATTGCTGGCACTTTCAGTGTCCCATTGGCCTTCATCTTGTACAGGTTGTGAACTCCAGTGGTTGTCTCCTCTGAAATACCTCTGATTCCTGGGGGGAGAGTAAAAGGATTCACCTTAGTTGGAGCTAATGCTGTTGCAACCCAGAACATATCCAAGTGCTGGGAGCTTCCTCCAGAGGTCTAAATTAAATAAATCGTTGTCAGGGAGCAGGGAAGGGATGAAAACCCTAATTTGGATCCTCAAATAGTAGTTTGAAACTTCAAACCAGTTTCTTCACCCACAAGACAATTAAAACAGCAGGAGAAAAATATTCTTTGGCAAACAGAAAGAGACCAGCTCTCAATCATGGAACCAAAAAGATTCCTCACTCTCACCTATTTTCTCACAAAATTACTCTCTGCAAAAAGGACAAGGTGTTCACCTCAGGGATGTTTCTACAGCCTAGTCCATTCTAGCAAGGTGACTTGTAAGGCGATGATACGTAGACAACTACACTTAAATCTACAGAACTTGGATCAACTGGAAAAAAACTTCAAATGCACACTTCACCATTCCCAGTTCTCTTGTTGTAATCACCTTCAGTTCTGCTTAAACAGCCAACACCAATCTGGATACTCACTAATCTGGAGCTAATTGAGATTCAAAAGAAAAGAAAAAACAGCAGCAGTCTATGCTGAGAAGACACTGCCCCCTCCAGGCAAGCAAACTCGTACACTGACTTCAAGGAATAAGACTGAAAGGATGTCCATGAGAAAAATAATTTTACAACCATTTTAATAGCAAAACTTACAGAAATAAACAACATTCATTAATTGTTCGGTTCATGCCCTTTTACTGGTGAAGCAGATGACAGCCCAGGCTACCTTATGTTAGTGCCCATGAACAAATATTGCTCCTTTTCATGTAATTGTTTCTGAATTCCCCTCTCTCACTGTATAACACAACCCACTCCCTGTTCCCACATACTTTTTTTTTCATCCACACTCCATTCACAGCCTTCCTAGTACTTCAAAAAGGTGAGCACTACCCTTTCCATTTCACAAACAGCAGGGAGGATAAAGGACTTGCCCGAGATCACCAGGCAGCAGCAACGGCAGAGCTCCTCACCCACAGCCCAACCCACACACCTCAACAGCCAGTATCACTTTAGGGATCAGTAACTGGGAACCAGCAACAACCACCACCCAGCAAAATCCCCCAAAGTCATTTCTGTAGGTTGTTAATTCTGGGCACAGAGAACTGTCCCAGTGTCACCACCTTCCCACCCACCTAGACCCATGAGAAATTTCTAGGACAGGGTGACTGGACAATCCCCTCTCTGAACAGCACAAGAACAGTGAGCCCTGTTGGGAGCAACAGCAGCAGCACAGTCCAAGGCAGGGACCACGGAAGCAAGATCACATGTACATGTGGCACTTGGGGACACAGGTTAGTGGTGGGCTTGGCACTGTTGGGGAAACGTTTGGACTCAATGATCTTAAAGGTCTTTTCCAACTTAAACAACTTTGTGATGGGCCCCTCCAGCTGCAGCTGGTTTACCCCACAAAGCACAAAGGGGTCAGCCAGCCAAGGGGCCTGCAGGGGTTCATAAAGACCCTGAGGGAACACCCCAGGTTGGCAGGAAGGTGAGAGGATGTGTTTCCAAGCCACAAACTCTGCACCCTCCAGCACCCAGGGGTGCTGTGCCTCCCAGCCATGGCTCCCCAGCAGGCTATAGGAGCACGGCCCCAGGGAAAGGCAGGAGAGTGCTTTGCCCCAACGCTTTGGGATTCATCTGCTTGGCTGGAGGTCATGGATGGCAACAGATAAAAGGGAGGGGAATCCCAAATTGATCCCAGAGCCCTGGGCCCTCAGTACAGCAGTGCCTCCACAGCCCCTCACCCCAACATCTCCCCAGGGCAGCCACACACAGGGGCTGAGTCTGGTCCAAACCCATCCACACTGCTTAAAAAAATCCAGGCATGAGCGGGTCCAAGCCCAGGTGAGCAACATGAACTAAGAACACCTTCAGTCCAAGCCTCCAAGTGCAACTCAACATGGTTTTCACACCAGATTTTGGACAGATGCCACAGTGGATGCTGAGCCCTGAGACCTCCAAAGTGCTACCCAGACCACTAGGCAGAAGCACTGGCACTCTGTGGCCCATAAAGGAAATGAGACCAACACTGGAACAGGAGAGCCTGATTTGCTTGGAGAAGGGAAGGCTCCAGGGAGACCTCACTGCAGCATTTCAGTACTTGAAGTGGGCTTGTAAGAAGGGGACAGACTGTTTAGCAGGGCCTGTTGCAACAGGACAAGAGGGAATGGTTTGAAACTGAAGGAGGGTTGATTCAGACTAGATATAAGGCAGATTTTTGATTTATTTTTTTTTTTAACACCGAGAGTGATGAAACACTGGCATACATTGCCCAGAAAGGTGGTGGATGCCCCAGCCCTGGGAACATTCAAGGGACTCTGAGAAACTTGATTAAGCTGAAAATGACCCTGTGCATTGCAGGGGGGTTGGAGTAGATGGCCTTTAAAAGGTCCCTCCCAAGCCACACCATTCTGATTAGGCCAACTGATCCCCCCAGAGGTCTGTCTCACCACAGAGCTCACACACAGCCCCTCACAGCCCCACTCCCCTGGTGGAGGGAACACATTCAGGCTTTGGAATATTTAGGGCTTCCTTGGAAAGGACAAGACAGTTTAAAGAACATTCTCATGCACAGTGAAATGGAGCATGGATCAAGTACACTCATCCCTTTGTGAAGCAAATCTGTGGGAGGGCATGGCAGGAGCCTCCAGTTCAAACCTGCCCTGCCTCTTGTGGTCTGGCAGCTGGAAGATACACTCCTCATCCTTCAAGAGCTCTCCAGATGACATTTCTGAGCTTAGCACATCATCTTTGAACGGCACTAAGCAAACATCACATAAGACAGCAGCTTCCCCTCCCTGAAGGCCACCTGAGCACTGCCCCAGGTGACATTTAACAGCTGGTCTAAACTACTGCTCAAGTGCTGCCTACACCACTCACCTTCAATGCCTGAGGGATTTAAGTGACTGGAGACCAGACAAGGGCCTACAGCAAGGAAAAGCTTGAATTAAATTAAAAAAGCCTTGCTGAACACTCAGACCTGCTTTGCTCCCCTGTATTTCTTACCTGAGAAATGAGCAAGCCTGAATCAATGGATCGCAAACAATCCAATCTTCTCCATCCTTTCTCAACAGTGGACTTCTGCACAGATGCCAGAGACCTCCCATGCACAAGCTCATATGACTTTCTCCCTTGTAGAGTTCTAGTTCCTCCCCCCCCCGCCTTCATTTATCTTAGTAGTAAGAGCATTTAGTTTAATGGAATAAGCCAATAGTACAAAGGCCATTCTGCCCTCTAACAGCAGGCACAATTAAGGAGAGGGGAAGCTTGCTGAGCAGAAACACAGATATTTAACACATCTCCTTACTGAAGGAGTCCTACTTTCAACTCTCATTTGCACACTAGGACTCAGCTATTTAAATTAGAAGCAGCTGAAGCATGAAAGACAACTCCCTCTGAAATTAGCCCAGAAAACTTCTCCAGCCTTTAAATGGCAAATGGCACTTTGAGCTGCCTCATTCCAAAACATCTCCTGAGCTCACAACCTACACACTTTACACACACTGTGCATGCTCTGCTAATGTTACTCCTGTTCTGTCTCTCACCAAAGAGGTCAAATACCCCCACAGGCCCTTAGGATGTAGTAGCATCTATTATCTCCAAGATACCTAAAAATGGATGCTACACAGCTTCATTTAGGCAGATTTTTCAGCAAAGGGCTAAGGACAGAGCTCAGATAAATGAGATCAAGACTCTACTCAGTGGGTCCCATTCTGGAAGTTTTGCTGTTTCCAAGGAGCAGTGCACTGGTAGGTAAAAAAATTCAAGTTTGTCACCCTCTACAGAGATCAGTCTTAACTTATTGGACTGCTCCAAGGAGGCTTTTCAACTACAGCCAATGCAGATGACCCCATGTTTTGGCAAGAGATATGCTGACTGGTATGACACCCTGCCTAGACTCTTTGAAAATCCAGAGAAAGAGCCATTCCAATGAATTTAGGAAGCAAACCTAGGCAGTAGGGATTGTTCTTATCAGAGGCAGACTTGAGATGGATGCCAAGACATGAGACAGTTCAACAGCCATTGCCTTACTGCACTGTACTATGCTGGTCCCTTCCACACCAGGAGCACAAGGCAAGCAAGGAGCCAAGGGCTGGAGGGGAGAAGGAAGCAGAAAGCAAAAGGGCAGGAAGTGAGAAAGGAGCTCAGCTCAAGGACCCCGGGGAACAGGAACATCAACTGGGGCACTACATGGGCATGGCAGGGCAACAAACCTCCAAAACAGAGCAGGGACAAGGGAAATGCCAGGAAGACAGAGAGGTATGATGAGTTATGGTATTCCTTGGCATCAAATGTCAAAAAGGCAAGAGGTCATGGACATTAGATGGGAGGCAACCCAGGAAGCATGAGACCTTTGATGGCATAAAGGAGAAGAGCATGGCTGAGCAAAAAAAACCCACAAAACCCTCTCTTTACAGCTTAAATAACAAAGATGTTGAATGTTGGATTACTAGTGACATCAGGCTGAGGACAAAGGAGAAGGTGAGGCCCGTTACAGTTTCCCTCTTCCTGGTGCCTCTACCCCCATGAGCAGAGTCCCGGATTCCTCTCACACAGCCCTGTCCACAGCCTACCACCTTCATATTTTTCCCCCCACATCTTCCTTCTAAAGCGGAGCAAGAGTAACAGGAAAGCTGATCCAGGGGGCTTCTACAGCAACCTCATCTCTACAGACTTAAAACATCAGCACACCCCACTGTATCACCACTCGATTTTCTTCCCATCCCAAATGCCTTTAGCACCACTGGGTATCCATGGCTTGCTGCAGCACAAATGGACACTGGCAGGGCTGAGGAGTCTGTCACTTGCCATGCACAGATCAGCCTGGTCATGCCAAATTCCCCTCATATAAAGCATGTGCTAGCAGCACCACACTGATCTGTTCTCAGTTTTACTAACTTGCACTGAAAGAAAGTCAAAGAGTCCCAACCCAGACTCCATCAGCAGCTCCACTAACAAACTGGATGAGTTAATGCCTTGCAGTATTTAAGGCAGAGAACTGCTCCCTTTCCAAGAAAGGCTGAGGCTGTCATGACTTCATCCAGAGGTACACTAAGAGGATGGGGAAGAAAGGCGCTAATGGTAAAGATATTCACTGCAAACAGGGATTGAGCAATTGTAGAATGCAGCCCTTTTCCAAGAAGCTTTTGGCAAGACAGCAGAACCACTGGTCATTCTCAGGTAATGGGCACTGGAAAGGATGGCCAGGACAGGTAGCTTATGTACTCCAGAGCAGAGATGGAAACAGCTCCTGCAGGTAAGAGGTTCTGGTCTTGGACTGCAAGCAACCTGCCTGCACATGCCTGCCCTCTTCCCCCACTCCTTTTACACGAGCAGGGAATTCCCACAGACACACACTCCCAAACAGCCTCCCAGGCACAGCTATGGCTGACAAAACACAATCACCTTTCAGGAGCTGTGGGTACTTGGTATGAACTAGGTTGGTAAGATCTCCACCGTCATCCAGGATCATGTTGAGGGGCTGCCCATCCTTGAAGTACAGGGTCTGTTCGATGCACCACAAGTATTCCTCGTCGGTCTCCCCTTTCCAGGCAAACACTGCATGGGAACAATCACACACCATTAGCCAGTTTCTTACTCAGCATGTGGCAAAGCAGCCAAAGAAAGATTTCATCAGCAGCTCTCAGTAGCAGCCAACAGACAGATGATTATCTGTGCCTGCAGGCCAGAAAAGACATTTGTACTGAAAAAAAGATCTCAGAACGAGCAAAGATTAAATCCTTTTGCCTCCTGTTCCAGGCCACAAACATGGTCAAAATTTTGAGACTTCACTGCTCTCCTGATTCTTCTTCCATGTTAAGAAGGAAAAGGCAAAGCATCCTAAAGCAGCATCACACTCACGCCTCTAACACATCCTCCATTACCAGGAATTAAATAGCCACTGGACATATTGATACAGACAAATGAAAACACAACTACAGCATTTTCTAGCACAGCAGAAAAAGAGACCAGACTAGAGCATGAGCTAAGCAGCAGAATATAAACTCTTCAGCAACTGAATTCTAGTCTCTAGCACAACACTAAAACTCAAGCTGAGGTGCCTCATCCAGCCCCAGCAACGTGCTGTAACCACTGGCATGTTGTACCTAGCAGGATTTGTGCCTTTCCAGGCAATTGCAGTAGCTTCATGCTATACTTGATCCCCAGCAGTACACAGCCACTCAAACATATCTTAGGCACATTATTTACATCCCCCAACATTTGGCTAAATTGTCCTGTTTACACAGAAAACTAACCCTGAACCATAAAGAGCCAATCACACAACTGCCCTTCCTGAAGAAGCATGCATCTTTTTTGTCATAGTGTATCCAAAGGACCAGCATTCCTCCAAGATCCCAAATTCAGTGTGGGAAGTCCAATATTAACAAAAAGAGCAAGTTCCACAAAACAAGGATACCAAGGGCAGAGGTCAAACACTCAGACAAACACCCCATCTCTAAACTGCTCTTCAGTTGAGTTTTGGGTGTTGAGAGCAGTGAGGAAGACAATAACCCAACATCTAAATAGTCCCACCTGGCCCTTTGACATCCCATGCCAGAGGCAGGCAGAGGCAAGGTCTGAAGCTGGTAATGCCAAAGGAGCTGCTGAAGGGACCACTTTGTTGCCTTAGAATGCATCACAGCTGGGGAAAGACTTGTGGCAGTAGTTAATTGTAACAGAAGTGACAGACACCCCCCAAAGCAAAGAACCAGGCTGCCAGAAATCACATTTAGCCTCTGCCAACACCTGGGCTCAGATAATGCAGTTCCCAGCACACAGCCAGGAGGATTTCATGTCCTTAAGCTGAACAAGACTGCAGACAGCTTAATGTATTTGTACTGATCCCTGAGGAACTGCTCTTTATTGGAAGGTGACAGTAACAAGACAGCAGCATCCTGATATACCACTTCAGGGATATCAGGCAGGAACACAGCTGGGCCAGCTCTAGTCTAAAAATGCCTTGGGTATTGACCCTTGTCACTGGAACAGGGTACATGGCACTTCCCTTCCCCAGCCCCTGCTTAGCACTTAGCTCGCTGGAAAGCACCAAACACCTCCAGCTACACACATCTACACACCAATCCATTCAATCACCAGCCCATTCAATCATCTTAATGAGCAGGCTTAGAGATGGTAACATACAGCCAGGGATTTCCACAGCCTTTGTCAGGAGTGCTGTGCACAGGCTGATGCAATACAGCCTGAATAAAATGTTCTGGTTTGTAACCATCACTGCTTCTGATGGGCTGTTTCTATCCTGAAGCTTGTTGGGAAGAGTTTGATGTGTACACAGTTGGATTTAGCAGGAACAGGCAGTACAGCCCAAGTCAGAGCCAAACCAGGACATGGAAAACTTACCAGGGATACCAGCTTTTGCAATAGCAGCTGCAGCGTGGTCCTGCGTGGAGAAAATGTTGCAGCTTGACCATTGTACCTGGAAAACAACCCAAGTTTTGTTTGCTGAACAAAGTTCTGAGATATCAGGCACTCTCTATCAGACACAGGAGTTAAAAAGGGAGCAAGAGCAGAAAGAAATTAGTCCAGATTCCTGCCTCTCTCAGGAGCTCTGCGAAGTTAAAGTGAAAACTAAGTGTGTGTCTAAGCCAGGGAAAATAATGTCACTTTGGGAGAGAATGTAAGGGAGCTTTAGCTGTGCTACATATTCAGCCATCTCCTTATTCCTGTGCTTCTCCCAGACAGTCAGAACATACTTCACCCATAGATCTTCAGGAGTGCACAGCAGGGTGCATTTGGAAAGTTTTGGTCAATAAAGGTCAGATTTTCAGAACAGCCCCATAGCAAGTGTCCACTGAGGGGTATGGACATGCAGCAACACACCTGCTGGCACTCAAAAGTCAGAAATGCAGCTGAAATATTAGAATTAATGAACAGGCATTCTTCAGCATTCTGCTCACCCACCTCCCACTCTGTGCTCCAGTCATGGAAGCTTTCCCAGCTGAGCTAAGTGTATTCCACAGATTTCATAACTAGGCCCAGGCACCTGGAAAAGCAACAGCATCTTGCTGAGTTGCAGGGAGAAGGATCTGCACACCTACTGCAGCTCCAACCACCACATCCCAGAGCCACACATACTTCCCACTCTGCTCCCCACAGGGCTGACTGGCAGGTATTTGCACCTTCATTGGACACAGACCTTGAGGAGAGAGGGCAATAAGGCACAATCCCTCAGCCTCTTTTCAGATACACATCCCACTTCATCAAGAAGCAACATTGCAAAGTAAGGGATGCAGTAGGACCCACCTCATCTAAGCCTACACAATCTACAGCTTGTCAGTCAAAACACACCTGGAAAGACCACAGGAAAACTGAATCCATGACCTTACACACTGCATCTTCTCACCTGGGTTTTTGTAAGCTCTCCCCATATCAGTACAGATGACACCAGGAGGTGTCATTACATTCAAAGTACACAGAACACCTACATATTGCTACACCTCAAGCTTGATACAGACACAGACCACTTCAACTCTGCACCCCCAGATCTGCAACACCAGCTTGTCATAGTCACAGATCCTTGAATAAGTGGTACCTCATGGGCTCAGAGCCTAGTATTAACACCACTGGTTATGAAAAGGATGCATTTTCATTACAAATCCAAAACGTTTACCCTGAGTCACAGATTATTTACTTTATCTTTGTTAACCCAGCCAAAAAAGGGACACCAAGCAGTGACTACAACCTCATTACGAAGAGTATGATTTCATCAGCTTCGATCCTGGCACCAAAGTTCTGGCAGAACAGATGGACCAGGGCTGAATCCTAACTCAAGTCAAAGCCTAAACTAATACAGACACATCACAACAAGAAGCTAACACAGCAGCACACACCTTAAAGGCACAACCACAACATACTTCGAGGAACCAAATCTCTGCAGGCACCTCCCTGCACGACTTGGATGACTCCCATGTGACACTGTTTTGGGGTTGTGCACAAATTAAAGCAGCTTGGCAATGTTTAACTAGGCACACAGTTGCTGCCTAGGCCAGCCATACTGGGACAGAACCACCAACAGGAGCAGCAAGGAGCTTCCCAAATTTCAATGGCTACTGCTCTCTTAAATTATGTTGAGGGACAAGAGTTTCATACACATGGCTGGAACAAAGCCAGGATTGTACCTCCACAAAGCTCCCCTCCAGCACTGTACCATTTACAACCACAGGACAGCTCTGAACCGGCCAAGGAGCCCCTGCACAGCAGACCAAGCTGTCCTGGCACAGCGTTCACAGCCTACTACTTCCTTCTCTTTTTGAGGCAATGCCATAGCTGCTACAGAGAAAGCTTCCTCTTCTCCACGTGCCTTTTAATCAGCAGGACACTGCTCAATTCTTGACCATTGCCAGGTATGGCACCTCTGGGCAGCCTTCAGGAAGAAGCAATTTCAGATCACATACAAACTTAACCCATCAAAGTTTCAGACAGCTCCTTGCTCAGCACACAAACAGTGCTCAGATACCTGGCTCTCCTCCTGCCCTGTGCAGTGAACACTCAATCCTGATGTCTGGGCTTCATTCAGCAAGTCAGACATGAGACACATGTCAGTAAATGCCTTGTAAGTACCTCAGTCTTTAATACGGACCAGAGTAACTGGTGCATAGTCACATACACAGACCAAAATCCAAGTCAGTGAGTCCCCAGCCCTCAGTCGTGAGCCACACTGCATTCCTGTTGTTTTCCTGCACAGATCAAGGGCCAGCATGAGCTCTCAGAAAGCTTCATTAGATTTTGCTGACTTGACCAGAGCACAGTGTGGTTCTTAACACAGGCTAATCTGTGGTGGGGGCAGTGCCTAGAGCTGCATGTCCAGCAGCAGCAGCACTGCATGCCCAAGCACAGCATGGCTGTGTGGGAGCAGCTGTGGGCACTGTCTGGGGCACAGCACACACTGCTGATGGAGCTGCTGCAGCCACCCACCTACCCCAGATATGTAGCTTGTCCAGAGGGACACCACACCCCAGAGGTGCACAGAGCACACACAGCAAGCTTTGTGCTTTAGGAGAGAAGACCTAATCCATCCACCTGGAGATTGCAGCCTCTTCCAAAAAGTACAGCCGGGATTCCCACAGGTGTTACACAAGCAGGAGCAGTGACCCCAGCAGAGCATGACCAAGAGGTGAGAGAGAAGGTGAGAGGTTTACCTCAGCCCCCAGGGCGATGAGGGTCTCGATAAGCACCGCTGTCTGCACCGTCATGTGGAGGCAGCCGGCGATGCGTGCGCCCTTCAGGGGCCGGGACCCAGAGTACATCTCCCTCATCTTCATCAGCCCTGGCATCTCATTCTCGGCAATCTCAATGGCCTTGCGACCCCAGTCTGCAAGGCTGATGTCGGCTGCAAGAGAAGCAGGACAGGTGGCAGAGTTTAAATAGCTGAGACCTTGGAATCCATTCACACACTTGTGTGGAGGCACTGGCTGCAGCAGCTGAGCACTCAGCAACAGCTGGGAGAAAACCAGGCCCTATTCCAGCTATTCCCTCCTTCTCAACTATGATAAAGAGGCTTTCAAAAGAGTTTAGACCGAAGCTAGGAGCCCCTCTGAGAAAAGGCAAGCAGCATGACTCCATCAGTCAGCTGTGATCTAGCGCACAGACATCCTGAGGCCAATGAATTCAGTAAGTCACAGACTAAAGCACTTCTTACAGACACTGCCCGAGTGTCCAGCACTTCCTATAGGGACTGTCTGCCACAGAGCTGACCTGCACGTGCAGAGGGGCTGCCCGCATGGCACTGGCTTCCCAGCCACAGAATGCCCCCTGAGAGGGCACCAGGGGCTGAGCCCAGCACAGCTTCCCACTCTCCAAAGCACAGCTGCAGATCCTACCCCCTTGGACCTACAGAAACTATTTTACAACACCGTAACTACCTTAGTTACCAGTCCACTTCTGCCTATGTAAAAAGGATCTACAGTGGGAAAGTTCACGAAGAATAGGAACAAGAGAGGATTCTAACAGGCTACTGCACTTACCACGGGCATCTGACTGCAGATTTAAAAACATCAGGGTCAAACAGGTAATGCCCAGGTGCATCAACCGAGTGCCCTTCCTACTCAGCTTGCTCTGTGAGAGATTTCAAAAGCTTGCCATTCCACTGAGACCATGGTCAGAGGCCTTTCTTTCACCTACCTGGTGCCCACGGGCCTTTTAAAAGCACAGGGGGAGGCACATCAGGACTCGAGCGAGCCCGTGGGGTTCAACAGAGACATTTCCCCGCAGAACGAAGCCTGAGGCCACCGAGGCGATCGCACGTGCTCGAGCAGAGGGAGCCCAGCCCGTACACCGACCTGGCCCCAAAGCAGCCCGAGAACAGGCAACGGGAGGACCAAGGGAACCAATACAGCAACAGGCCGTTGACTCTTACCCCTCTTAAGGGCTTGGTAACTTCACAAGGGCTGCTTAAAAAAATACCCTGTAGTATTTAGTGTCCAGAGTCCCCAGGGCAAATTATTTATGAACCTGAGCCTTACAGACTAACGCTCTTCTACTTGGATTTGGCTTCCGAGGAACATCCATCTGCTTATAAAAACCGCCCTTCTTTGTGAGTTCCAGCTCTACAAAAGCCCCCGCCAAAACCCGCGGGGCACGTGAATGGCAGGTCGGGAGGGACTTTCACACTGGGAGCGGGACCCGCTGCCGCCGAGGGATCCAGCGGCGGCTCCCCCGGGCCGGGCCGGGGTCGGGACCGGGACCCGTCGGGACCGGGACCCCTCGGGGCGGCCCCAGAGCGCCCCAGTGCCCACCGCGCTGCCCCGGCCCGGGGGGCTCGG